>CM077675.1:149877885-150217885 GCA_039707655.1 Elymus sibiricus
TCTTTTTGAGCTAGCTAAGCATATTAAGTCATTTTGGAGGAATAAATGCTAAGTATAGGTCATTTTAGAGCTATCCTAGGTTAAATGGGTCATTTGAGAGCTAATTAAGGTTATTATGTCATTTTTGAGCTAGCTAAGCATATAAATCCATTTTTGGAGAAATAAATGCTAAGTATACGTCATTTTAGAGCTATCCTAGGTTAAATAGGTCATTTTGGAGCTAATTAATGTTGTTATGTCATTTTTTAGCTAGCTAAGCATATTGAGTCATTTTGTTAAGCTAAACACTTGGGAAAACTTACCGTCATCATTTAGATGTAGGTGAAGGACCGGTCGCGCCAGTGGCAGACGGAGAAGCATCGGTCGATGCTTGTCGGGAGTTATGCTGCACCAAAGATCATTTGCAGTGTATCGTTAGCATGATGCAACTCAAATGTGAAGACTAGTAACTAATGATCATTCAAATGAAACTCACCGTGCCCGCTGGAGCAATGACTGGCATCGACGGAGGGGTCGTGCCATTCTTTTCGCACATGCTCTGCACATTTGGTTTTCTCGAGTCAGTCATATTAGTTAGTAATGAAAGGAACATTACGTGCATGATTTGGCTAATATGTAGAAGAAACTTACCACGAAGAGCTCGTATAGGGCCCGTTGACCCGCCTCGTTCCGGTTCCTCTCCTCCTCCAATAGCTTAGCCGTCCTCTCCTCCGCCTCCCTCTCCCTCGCCGCCGCCTGCCGTCTCTCTTCCTCTAGAAGCGCCTGGGTCCTCGCTTCTGCTTCCTCAAGAGCAGCTTGGGTCTTCGCTCTCTCTGCCTCAATAGCAGCCTGCAACACCACTCGTTAGCATTGTAATCATCGACGGCCGCACACACAATGTAATGGAGGAAAGGTATCTGAGTCCGTATAACTAACCTGGAATTCGAGCTCCATTGGTCGTGCACGAGGCCTTATCTCAGGATCAGAGCTGGTCTGGCGGTTCTTGATCTGCGGGAGAGTGCTAGTACAACGTATCAGTCCATCCCCAATGGCTAACAAGCCATGGTGCCTCCCGCCACCAGATATCATCACCAGCTCTGGATCAAGAGGTTGCTGGCTTGGGTTAAACTCCGGCCCTTTCCTCGCCTTCCCCTCGTCTCTGTACCTCACAAGCTTGTTGTGGGAGGCGCGGTTGCTGAATTTCTCTGGATCATCGAGGTCAGACTCAGAGAATGCCTTGGCCTTCTTGTACGAGGCAGTATTGGACATGGCATAGAGGTCGAACAGCTCTGGCACTGGAGCCTTGTTGTGCCGCGCCTAAAAGAGAGGAACAGAGTATTAGTTAAGGGCTCAAGCTAGCATGAAGAATGAATTTGCATGAATCATGAAGCAAACCACATACCCAGTTTTCCCCGAACCCACGTAGGTTGACGCTGCCTAGATGGTGTGGAACACCTTTCATTTGGGCACGCTTCTCCTTTGCACCGTCGTGGACGTTGCGCCATTGGGGAGTGCACCACTCATCCACCAACGCCTCCCAATAGTCCATCCTATCCGCACACCATCTCGGGGGCACCTAAGTTAAGCAAGAGAAATTTGAGCGCTACGCATATGAATCAAATCAAGGAACTAAGTACAAGGCCTTAAGAATAGGTAATTACCTTCATGTACTTCTCCTTACTCAGATAGTTGAGGCGGCACTTCTCTTTTTTCCTCCGAATACCAGTCGAGGCGTAGTAGTCTCGAATAGCCTGCGTCCGAGCCTCGTGCCGAAAGTTTTGAAGTAGGCGCCTGCACTCGTTGTCGATAACCCGAGCCGCGGCCTCCTCCTGTCCCTCAGCACACCTGTAGAAGGTCTGCAATCAAACAAGAAAACACGGATTAGTACAATCACTAGGGTTGCCAATCAAAGAAGAAAACACAACGTAGACGGCAAAGGAGAAATTACCCAAAACGTCTGGATCACAATGTTGGCGACCGTGTGGCACTCGACATCGCCGATCCTATGCCCCGGCGGGGCCGGGGCAGCCAAGTAGTGCTCCCAGGTCATTCCTAGCTCTGGAACCCGGCCCTCACCGGGCAACGTGACCCACCCCGGGAAGCTCTGGCGACAAATCACGCCAAGGACACTGTTGGGCTTGCGGCAACCAGGCCCGTGTGTCCAAGACCTGCAGTATGACAAGGCCAACGCATTAGATATTCGAAGAAACGTGAAGACAAAAGGTTAAAAAAGAGTAAATGCACTTACTTCTCCCCCTGCGGCGCAATCAACCACCTCTGGTCGGGGGTCGCCGGGGTGGGCGGGAGCTTTGTACCACCACGCTGGTAGACTTTGCGCCCCTCAACCCACTCACTCTCGCTATAGCTATCAGAACTATAGCCACCCTCAGCACGGCCACTCGACGAGCCCGCACCTGGGTTCTGCTGCGACTCAGCGTGATCCCCAGTCTCGTGGGACGAAGGCTCGGCGGCCCGATGCTCGTCGGCCGTAGGCGCGTCTGTCGTAGCCTCGTCTGTCGTAGGCTCGTCGGCCTGAGGCTCGTGGACCGGAGTCCGAGACGGCTGCACCTCAGGCTGCTCCATCTCAGACGGAGCACTCCTGTGGTCGGGTGAATCAGCTGGGGGTGGCGGCGAGGAAGGCGTAGTAGCAGCCTTCCTACCTCTCCCGCCGCCACGTCCACCTCTACCAACCTTCTTCCCCCCCCCGACCTCTCCCGGTCGAAGAAGAAGCGCCCGCCGGTGTCTGCATACTGAGATCCAGCGCTCTCCGGAGGTGGTGGGGTGGGATGGAAGTACCCCTCCCACCACGCGCCGAGGAAGGAGCCTCGGAGCGCTCTCGACCTGCGCCCACCATCTGTCAACACCTGCAATGACAAAGAGTAAACGAAGTTAGTACAATAAATGCATCACAAATATATGACCCCATCGGCCTCTGGAAGGCCGAAGAGCACCTTTTCGGTCAACAGGAGGCCGAAGAGGTGTCGGGGGTCGGGGGTGTCGTGTCTGGGTGGCGTGGTGTCGGGGTGTCGTGTCGGGGTCGGGGTGTCGGGGGGTGTCGTGTCTGGGTGTCGTGGTGTCGGGGTGTCAGGGGTGTCGGGGTGTCGGGGTCGGGGTCGGGGTCGGGGTGTCGGGGGGTGTCGTGTCTGGGTGTCGTGGTGTCGCGGTGTCAGGGGTGTCGGGGTGTCGGGGTCGGGGTGCCGTGTCGGGGTCGGGGTGTCGGGTCGGGGTCGGGGTGCCGTGTCGGTGTCGGGGTGTCGGGTCGGGGTCGGGGTGCCGTGCCGGGGTCGGGGTCGGGGTCGGGGTGTCGGGTCGGGGTCGGGTTGTCGGGTCGGGGTCGGGGTGCCGTGTCGGGGTCGGGATCGAGGTCGGGGTGTCGGGGTCGGGGTGTCGGGTCGGGGTCGGGGTCGAGGTACCGTGTCGGGGTCGGGGTTTTTTCTCTTTTTTTCTTTTCTTCTTCTTCCTCTTCTTTCTTTTCTTCCTTTTCTTCCTTTTTTTCCTTCTTCTTCTTCTTCTTCCTCCTTTCCTTTTTCCTCTTCTTCTTCTCCTCCTCTCCTCTTTTTTCTTCTTCTTCTTCCTCTTCTTCTTTTTTCTTCTCCTCCTCCTCCTCTTCTTCTTCTTCCTTTCCTTTTTTCCTCTTCTTCTTCTCCTCCTCTCCTGTTTTTTTCTTCTTCTTCTTCTTCTTTTTTCTTCTCCTCCTCCTCTTCTTCTGTTTCTTCTTATTATTATTATTTTTTGTTCTTTTTCTTTTTTCTTTTTCCTTTTTTTTCATCTTCTTTTCTTCTTTTTTTTCTTCTAGGTTTTTTCTTTTCTTCTTTTCTATCTAAGTTTTTTCTACCTAATAAAAACTAACTAATATGAACTAATAACTAACTAATATAAACTAACTAAATGAACTAATAAAAACAGAAAAAAAACAGGAAAAAAACAAAAAAGGGGGGGAATGGTGGAGCTCACCGGAGGGTGGTCGAGGCGGCGGCGCTGGGGAGGAGGGGGGCGGCGGCGGTCGGCGGGGAGGAGGGTGGCGGCGGCGGTCGGCGGGGAGGAGGGGGTCGGCGGGGAGGAGGGGGTCGGCGGGGAGGGGGCGGCGGCGGCGCTGTGGAGGAGGGAAAGGGGCGGCGGCGACACTGTGGAGGAGGGGAGGGGGCGGCGGCGGCGCTGTGGAGGAGGGGAGGGGGCGGCGGCGGGGAGAAGGGGGGCGGCGGGGGTCGGCGGGGAGGAGGGGGTCGGCAGGGAGGGGGCGGCGGCGGCGCGCAGAGACAGAGAGAGAGAGAGATGTGAGAGAGAGAGGGGGTTTGGGCGCGGGGGGCAAAAATTAAGCCCCCCTCTTTGCCGTCTGCTGGCAGACGGCAAAGACGGTGACCGTTAGCCCGTCCCCGCCGTTACACTGTGGGGCCCCCCTCACCTCTTTGCCGTCTGCTGGCAGACGGCAAAGAGTTCTTTGCCGTCTGCCAGCAGACGGCAAAGAAGTGGCCCGTGTGACCTAGCCAACGCAGTACCCCGTGGGCCCCACTTTGGTCTTTGCCGTCTGCTGGCAGATGCCAAAGAACTCTTTGCCGTCTGCTGGCAGACGCCAAAGAACTCTTTGCCGTCTGCCAGCAGACGGCAAAGAAGTGCAGATGGCAAAGAGCCTCTTTGCCATCAGCATGTTCTTTGCCGTCTGCTTTGTAAAAGCAGACGACAAATATGCTCTTTGCCATCAGCCAGCAGACGGCAAAGAGCTGGCAGATGGCAAAGTCCCCGATTCCAGTAGTGCACCTTGTTTGAAATGCATCGAACGTGAAACTGCTAATTCTTCACCTGAATGTTCAAATGCTTCTATTGCTGCAAATTCTTCAACTGTTTCTGTGGTCACAAATTCCTCATCTGAGGGTACCACAAGTGTCACTGACGAAAATGCAGGGTTGAAGGAATTGTATGTGACAGGCATATAAAAAAGTCTCAAAGGGCATCAAACCCTTTGCGATGTGCTCAAAAAGCAGATTCTGAACAGGAACCCTAGGAAAGAGGGTATTGCATTTGAGAGGAAACTCAATGCTGATGGATCCTACTGGAAACCTGAGCAGTATCCCAAAACCTCATGGGTTGCTGCAAAAGGGCCTCCTGTAGATCCATCCACTTTATCTAGCTTTACTTGTGAAACTTCATATTCCTCTGATGAGTCATTTGACTCCAACTATAAACTGCTCAAAAATCAGAATGGTGAAGTATTTGCCAGATATGTTGGAACTAACTCCAGGAACGGTTCCCCTATGAGGAAAATCTGGGTTCCCAAGAGCTGCTTGGAAAGTCTTCAGGTGAATGTCCTCATGACTCCACCCCTAAAGAAAAGGAACCCCAGATCAAATTCCTCATATGGACAAAAGTCTTCACTTGGACCAAATTCCTCAAATGGTCAAAAGTCTTATCATTCTCATGCTAATGCCTTTGTTTCGCAGGAAAAATCTAAGAGTTATGAATATGTGCATTATTCTTCAAATCGTTATGTTCATAAGTCCTCGAAGAATTTCTCTGCTTATTCATATGAGTACTCTAACCCCTCTCCCGTGAAACGAAGTGCACTAGCTTTGATGCCTCCCTTCTCAAATGGAGCACATAGAATGATGAACTCTTTGCCACCCCTCCAGATGTGGGTGGTGAAGAAATTGAACTAATCTCTTATGCAGGGTCAGGTCTCCAGACGAACCTGATTGTCTGATGAATTTGCTGGATACCTAAGGAAATGCTTGAAAGGACGCAAACTAATCATACAGAAATGAATTCCTCATTTCTCACGTCCTCACACTACTTTACTTACTATGATGTGTGATGAAATTCTGTCTCATGAATTTGATGTCATATTATTCACATTGAAGCATATGCGTTTGTAAGCTGTACTAATTAATCTGCATGATGAAACGCCTAAAGCTACTGAGTGGGTCCTCGATAGTGGATGCACCAATCACATGACTGGTGACAAGAATCTACTGATGAACATGCCAGTAGCTCCATCTCATCTAAAGCATATCACCTACGCTGACAAAGGAAAAAGCAAGGTATTGGGTCTAGGTAAGGTTGCTATCTCAATGGACCGACACATGGATAAGGTGATGCTTGTCGAATCCCTCGGATTTAACCTCATGTCCGTCTTAATGCTTTTTGATCTTGATATGGTTGTCATCTTTGGAAAATATCGTTGTGTTGTTGTCATGGAATCTGACAAAATCCATAGTCTTCGAAGGCTTTAGGAGAGGAGACTTGTACATTGTTAATTTCTCTACAGGACCTCAGCCTGCCACGTGCCTACTTGCAAAAGCTTCAGAAGGCTGGCTGTGGCATCGACGACTTGGACATGCTGGCATGAGGGACTTGCACACGCTTGTGAAGAAAAAGCACGTCATAGGCATTGAAGGTGTCAAATTCCTCAAGGACCATCTCTGTGGTGCTTGCGAGTCTGGAAAGATGACCATATCCAAGCATCCATCGAAGACTATCATGACCACCTCCCGACCCTTTGAATTGCTTCACATGGACCTCTTTGGCCCCACTCATTATGGCACTCTAACCAATACTTCATGCTTATATGGCTTTGTCATTGTTGATGACTATTCTTGTTACACTTGGGTGCGTATTATCTTGTACAAATCTGAGGTACAGGATGTCTTCAGACGATTTTCTTCAAGGGCCATGACGAATTTCGGCGTCAATATCAACCACATCAGGAGTGATAATGGGACTGAGTTCAAGAACACTGGTCTTGATGAATATCTTGATGAACTTGGTATTACTCATGAGCTATTTGCCCCTTATACTCCTTAGTAGAATGGCGTCGTGGAGCGCAAGAACAGGACTCTTATTGAGATGGCTCGCACTATGCTTGAAGAATACAAGACTCCTCGTCGCTTCTGGCCTGAGGCAATCCATACCGCCTGCCACATAATCAATAGGGTATATCTTCATAAATTCCTCAAGAAGACTCCATATGAACTCATCACTGACAACAAACCCAATGTGAGTTATTTCAAAGTCTTCGGTGCTAAATGCTGGATTAGAGATCCTCACCAAAATTCTAAATTTGCACCAAAATCACATGAAGGTTTTATGCTTGGTTACGGAAAGGACTCACACACCTACAGAGTCTTCAACACCTGTCACCACAAGGTTGTTAAAACTATAGATGTGCGGTTCGATGAAACTAACGGCTGAAAGCACAACATGCTCCCTTGGTGGTTTTGATAATTCATGACAACATACATTGTCTCTTGGACTAATATTTCTACCTAGTGTATCTCATATAAAAGTCCATGGAGAGATGGGCTGGCAAAAAGGGCTGTGAGGAGTAACCCCAAGATGCAAGGAAATGGATTGGCAAAGCTTCAAGCAAGAGGGCTCTACATTTGACTTTGTGAGAAATCACTTTGAGTCCATAGGAAAGCCAATACTATTAAAAGGGGGTAAGGTACTGTTGGTGAAGAAAATGCTCATACGTGCACAACTGATAGTCACCAAAAACACCCACAAGCTCTTCCACAAAAGTCTGTCCAAAATCAAATATCCAAAATCGGTGCAACCAACACTTTCCACTCGGTGCCACCGATTCCCAAACTCAGACAGACCTAAGCCAAACCCTAGCCTTTCGGTGCAACCGATTCCATTCCGGTGCCACCGAGTTTGGGTTGCCAACATTCTGTTACCCAATTTCACAAAATCGGTCCTACCGAGTTTGTGGAATTGGCATCACCAAGATTGGGCAATCTGACCGTTGGTCACCTTATCGGTGCAACCGAGTTTTATATATCGGTCTCACCGAGATTCAAAAGTTGCTACCTTTGGAGCAACTCGGTACCATCGAGATTAACACATCGGTGTCACCGAGTTGATCACTTTAGGTGTAACGGTTGGATTTTTGGAGATGCCTATATATACCCCTTCACCACCACCTACTCGAAAGTGAAGCACTCAGAACTATTTCATACTTGCCCCATCATATTTTCTGAGAGAGAGCCACCTACTCATGTGTTGAGATCATGCCATTCCATTCCAACCATATGAATCTTGATCTCTAGCCTCCCCAAGTTGCTTTCCACCAATCCCATCTCTTCCACCAAGCCAAATATGTGAGAGAGTGATTGTGTGTTGAGGAGTCTATCATCTTGAAGCACAAGAGCAAGGAGTTCATCGTCATTACCAAGCCTATTACCTTTTGGAGGGTGGTGCCTCCTAGATTGGTTAGGTGTCGCTTGGGAGCCTCCTACTTCGTGTTGTGGAGTTGAACCAAGAAGTTTGTAAGGGCAAGGAGATCGCCTACTTCGTGAAGATCTACCCATAGTGAGGCTAGTCCTTCGTGGACGGAAGCCGTTATGGAATAGTCAAGGTTGCAACTTCATGGGCCCTTCGTGGGTGGAGCCCTCCGTGGACTCTTGCGACCGTTACCCTCCGTGGGTTGAAGACTCCATAAATGTGGACGTACGATAGCACCACCTATCGGAACCACGGGAAAAATCTTCATGTCTACAAATTGTGTTTGATCTTCCTACCCTTCCTTTACTACTCATGCTTGTTGTTACTTTCCGCTGCTATACTCCTAGACATGAATGTGTAGTGTGTGCTTGACTTGCTATGAATGCTAAAATCTGCCAACACTAAAAATTGGGAAAAAGGCTAGATTTTTATTTGGTCAAGTAGTCTATTCACCCCCTTCTAGACACTCTTCTAGTGATCCCACAATTGGTATCAGAGCTTTGGTCTCCATTGCTTCGGTTTAATCACCGTGGAGGAAGATGGATGTGTCTAGTATAGGGAGCTTGAGTTGTAGAGTGCCTATTCTTGATGGAGAGTACTATAGTCAATGGGAAACCTTGATGCTTGAGCTATTTAATGAATTTCAATTGAGCAAGTATGTTAAGAGCCCCTATGTACCTCCCATTGATCCTTTACATCCCACACATGAAGAGGAAATTGATATGCTATGCAATCTTAGAACTGTTAATCTCATCGTTAGAGCATTGCCTAGGAATATGCTTAATCAAATGAAGAACTTTGAATGTGCTTACACTTTGTGGAATGACTTGGAGAAACGATATACAAGTTATTCATTGAGTAATCTTGATGAAATTCTTCATAAAACTATTGCCTTTCACAAAATGACGCCTAGTGATCCCAAGTTTGATGACTATCTATTTGAGCTTAGAGACCTTATGCGTGCTAAAGGAGATGTTACATCTATCAACAACATCATTATAGAGGCCCTTCGCATTCATAAACTTGAACATTGTCATGATCACAATCCTAACGAATCTCTTGTTCTTTGTGACGAGGATTTCCCACTTGATGATGACAATGTGGAACATGGCTACTATGATGAAGATGAGCTGTTCGACATCGAGTATGAGAAGATCATGAATAATCTAAGTCTTATGGCAAACTTCAAGGATTACAGGTCCGGAGGAAAAGAGTGGATTCTCGATAGCGGATGTACCGATCATATGACCGGAGATAGAGAAATGTTTGAAGAGATCACACCAAACCATGGACCGCGAAGGTACGTAACATTTGGAGACAACTCCAAGGGTAAGGTACTTGGTCTTGGTAAGGTGGCCATATCCCATGATAGCTCTATTCAAAATGTTATGCTTGTTGAATCTCTTGGCTACAATCTTCTTTCCGTATCTAGACTAGCTGACTTTGGTTTTAATGTGCTATTCACAAAAGTAGATTGCCAAGTGTTTCGTCAAGATAATCATAACATGGTCTTTACCGGTTTCCGTAGAGGTGATCTATACATTGTCGATTTCACTAAGAGATCCAAACCTCGTACTTGTCTTATTGCAAAATCTTCTAAAGGTTGGCTTTGGCATAGAAGACTAGGACATGTTGGCATGCGTAACTTAGACAAGCTTATCAAAGGTGATCATATACTTGGTGTGAAAGATGTAATCTTCGAGAAAGATAGACTTTGTAGTGCTTGTCAAGCTGGAAAGCAAGTAGGTGGAAGTCATCCCGTTAAGAATATCATGACTACTAGGAGACCACTCGAGTTACTTCACATGGATCTTTTTGGTCCCAATGAATACAAGAGTCTCGGTGGAAATTCCTATGGTCTAGTTATAGTTGTGATTTTTCCAGATTTACGTGGGTATTCTTTCTTGATGATAAGTCGCAGGTACAAAAGATCTTCAAGAACTTCGTTCGCAAAGCGCAAAATCAGTTTGAAGTGAAGATCAAGAAGGTTCGGAGCGATAACGGATCGAAGTTCAAGAACACCCATGTGGATACCTTTCTTGACGAAGAAGGTGTTTCACATGAGTTCTCGGCTACGTACACACCTCAACAAAATGGAGTTGTTGAGAGGAAGAACCGAACGCTCATTGAGATGGCAAGAACGATGCTTGATGAATACAAGACGCCAAAACTCTTTTGGGCAGAAGCCGTGGAAACAACATGTCATGCCACAAACTGACTTTACTTGCACAAGCTTCTCGGTAAAACGGCATACGAGCTACTCACCGGTAACAAACCCCAAGTTGGATACTTTCGGGTATTCGGTTCAAAGTGCTACATTCTTGATAAGCATCGTCGTACTAAATTTGCTCCCAAATCTCATGAAGGATTCCTACTTGGTTACGGATCGAACTCTCACACTTACCGTGTCTACAACAACTTCACTCGAAAAGTTGAAGAGACGGTAGATGTGAAGTTTGATGAATCTAATGGTTCGCAAGTCAAACAATTGCCAAATGATGTAGGTGATAAGGACCCTTCGGAAGCTATCCAAGACATGTCCATCGGCAAGATTCGTCCCATGGAGGTGAAGGAAAGTACTTCGTCAACTCAAGTGGAAGCCCCTACTTCACGTCAAGGTGAACCTCAACACGACATGGAGGCATCCACAAGTGGTACACGACAAGATGATGAAGAGGAGGAATTACGTCATGAAGATCCACCACAACCTCCTTCACCACCACCTCAAGGAAACGACACCTTCAACAACAACGAAGATGAAGGAGATGATGATGAAGAAGAAGCTCCACCATCCGACAAGCCTAAGCTACCCCGAGTTCGAGCAAGAGTGACCAAGAACCATCCTCTAAACCAAATCTTTGGTGACATACAAACCGGGAGAATTACTCGCTCTAAAACTCGTCTAGCTAACTTTTGTGAGCATTATTCTTTCATCTCTAGCATTGAACCCTTGAAGGTAGAACAAGCTCTTGAAGACCCGGATTGGGTGAACGCAATGCATGAAGAGTTTCACAACTTCGAGAGGAACGAAGTGTGGACACTCGTGGAGAAGACCAAGGACGAGCACAACCTCATCAGAACCAAATGGGTGTTTCGGAACAAGCAAGACGAAGACGGTTAAGTCATACGCAATAAGGCACGTCTCGTAGCCCAAGGATATACGCAAGTCGAAGGTATGGACTACGGTGAGACCTATGCCCCCGTCGCTAGACTTGAAGCTATTCGCATTCTTCTTGCTTATGCCAATCACCATGATATCACGCTTTATCAAATGGATATTAAAAGTGCCTTTTTAAATGGTGAGATAGAATAAGAGGTTTATGTTAAGCAACCACCTGGTTTTGTGAATCCTAAGAAACCTAATAGTGTTTACAAGCTTCGTAAAGCCCTTTATGGTCTTAAGAAAGCCCCTCCTGCTTGGTATAAATGCCTAACGAAGTTTCTCATTGAAAAAGGTTTTGAAATTGGTAAAATTGATGCAACCATATTCACTAAAAGAGTTAATGGTGAATTATTTGTGTGCCAAATCTATGTGGATGATATTATCTTTGGATCTACTAACCCACAATTTAGTGAAAGATTTGGAAGGTTGATGTCCGAGAAGTATGAGATGTCCATGATGTGTGAGCTGAAATTCTTTCTTGGTTTGCAAATCAAGCAAATGAGAGAAGGAACTTTCATCTCTCAAACCAAGTATACCAAGGACTTGATCAAAAAGTTCAACATGCAAGAGTGCAAAGGTATGAAAACTCCTATGCCTACTAGTGGACATGTTGATCTTACCAAGGAGGACGAACCGGTTGATCAAAAGGTTTATCGATCTATGATTGGTTCATTGCTATATCTATGTGCCTCCTGTCCCGATATTATGCTTAGTGTTTGCATGTGTGCTAGATATCAAGCTGCACCTAAAGAGTGTCATCTTTTGGCCGTGAAACGTATAGTGAGATATTTGATACAAACACCAAACTTTGGCATTTGGTATCCTAAGGGATCTTCCTTTGACCTTGTTGGCTATTCCAATTCGGACTATGCCGGTGACAAGGTTGATAGAAAATCCACCTCAGGTACTTGTCAATTTTTGGGTAGATCTCTTGTATCTTGGTCCTCCAAGAAACAAAACTCAGTATCTCTATCTACTACCGAAGCTGAGTATATTGCTGCCGGATCTTATTGTGCACAATTACTATGGATGACACAAACGCTTAAGGATTATGGAATTCATGTTAAAAAGGTTCCATTACTTTGTGACAATGAAAGTGCTATTAAAATTGGTCATAATCCTGTGCAACATTCTCGAACTAAACACATTCAAGCTAGACATCATTTCATTCGTGATCATGTTGCCAAAGGAGATATTAACTCGAGTGGCCGATATCTTTACTAAGCCACTTGATGAGAAAACATTTTGTTACTTGAGGAGTGAGTTGAACATCATTGATGCTTCAAACTTGAGCTAGACTCACTCGTTTGCATGCAAGGGCATGAGCTTTCTTGATACTTCCATGATTCACTTGACATGTTATCTAATACCATGGAATTCTATGCTTCCTTGTATTGCATCTAACCTTTTGTAGGTACTTGGAAGAACTTCATTCCACAAGATTGCCATCAACTCCAATCATAAGCAATCTTGTCATTACCAAGTATCCACAACCTCTCTTAATGATGGAAGGAAGAAGACAACTCAACCATATCCTTGACATATACTTGATGTGATCATATTTGCTAAATCTCATTTGGTATCATGTCAAATGGATGTATATTGTTCTTCCTTGCTTGACTAACCTGTGTAGGTGACAAGTGTACTAAAACAAGAAGGATTGCTCCCAACTCAAGATGATCTTCATCAACCTCGAGCATCTTCAAAAAGTTCACCTACAAGCCACGTCATCAACATCACTCAAAGGTATGTACTCATATCCTTGAAAAGGCTTTACTCCAAGTCATGAGCTAAAGCAACTCAAGTGATATGAAGACATTAAAATGCTTAATCGAAAAATGGTAACCCCATTTTGAGCTTAACGCTGAGTATGACCTATGATCAAGTATTCTTGCTTGGCTCCTAAGTCAATATACTCTAATATAGGTGACCTAGTCACCGCCCATCATCTAGTCAAGTACTTTGAGTTGGTTCATTCTCTATATGCAAGACTTCTCGGAACCACTCAAATCTTCCCTAGATGATATCCTTTTGTAAAATCATTTGCATTTCCTTTGAAAATTTCTTTTGACACTTTGTTATTGGCAATGGTTGAGAAATCACGATCTACTTCAGAGTCTCCGATTTCAAAAACACTTTGCCAAGTTTCTGTTTTAGCCTCGGAGCCAACGACACAAATAACTCGGTTCTACCGAACTAGCAGATGAGCTGCAAAACCTCATCTCGGTTACACCGACTTATTTGTCTCAGAGTCACCAATTTGATTTCTTCTCTAAATCTGTGTTTCTTTAGCGATCTTACTAGTGATGTCTTTGTTTCTTCGATGATCCCTTATTTAAAAAAAAATTAAAAAAATTTAGGGGAAGAAATTCTTTATTCAAGGATCCCTAACTCAAAGGAGGAGAAGTCTTACAAGATCTCAGATCAGCCAAAGGGAGAGAAATAAATTTCCATGACTCCCTCAGTTTTTCATGCTATCTATGATTCTTATTTCTATGAACCCTACATTCAATGGCCCTTGTTCTCAAGGATCTCTTCTTAATCAATGATCCCTGTATCTTACCCTGTGTATGACCTTTTTGGAAATTAATGCCAAAGGGGGAGAAACACCAAAGCTTCAATGCTAAAGAGGGGGATACATGCTTATGCAAAGGGGGAGATATAATCAAGGGGGAGAGCAGATATCAAAGGTTACATTTATATAGACAAGGTGAGAATACCAAAGTAGGGAGAGACAAATTTACTTGGAGAAAAATATGCTTATTTCATTTGACTACTCATGTTAGACTTTTCTCACCCTATCCAATCCCAATATCTCCATGCTAAGATCCAGGGGATAGGATGATCTACTATTTTCATATCTAAGGGGAGAAAGTTCTAAATGATCTTGGAGACATATCAATCTTAAGGATTTACTATCTTTTATATGTTCTCCATATCTTGATACTATTGAGTTCTATTGCCTTTTTGATTGGTAGAATACTCTTGTGTTTCCTAACACTATTTTCTCAAGTGTGTTTCCACTACAAGAATGCTCAAGAACTCAAGGTAAGTATATGCATCATATCTTTGATCAAGATGATCTCTTGCTTCTTGCACATATTGTTTGCAAGAGTGAAGTCTTGAACAAGGATACATCTCATTCATATATATTTGATGCATATAGCCAAGATACACATGACTCATTATATCCCTTATACTATATGTGTGTTCATGCATTCCAAAGAAACTATCCTTTAAAGGACTGCACACATTTAGGGGGAGCAAATCAAAGTCATGTGTCTCTCAAAGTCTTCATTATATCCATGCATATCTTTATTTGAAGCTTAGATTGTATGTTGTCATCAATTACCAAAAAGGGGGAGATTGAAAGCACAACATGCTCCCTTGGTGGTTTTGATAATTCATGACAACATACATCGTCTCTTGGACTAATATTTCTACCCAGTGTATCTCAGATAAAAGTCCATGGAGAGATGGGCTTGCAAAAAGGGCTGTGAGGAGTAACCCCAAGAAGCAAGGAAATGGATTGGCAAAGCTTCAAGCAAGAGGACTCTACATTTGACTTTGTGAGAAATCACTTTGAGTCCATAGGAAAGTCAATACTATTAAAAGGGGGTAAGGTACTGTTGGTGAACAAAATGCTCATACGTGCACAAGTGGTAGTCACCAAAAACACCCACAAGCTCTTCCACAAAAGTCTGTCCAAAATCAAATATCCAAAATCGGTGCAACCAACACTTTCCACTCGGTGCCACCGATTCCCAAACTCAGAGAGACCTAAGCCAAACCCTAGCCTTTCGGTGCAACCGATTCCATTCCGGTGCCATCGAGTTTGGGTTGCCAACTTTCTGTTACCCAATTTCACAAAATCGGTCCTACCGAGTTTGTGGAATCGGCGTCACCGAGATTGGGCAATCTGACCGTTGGTCACCTTATCGGTGCAACCGAGTTTTATATATCGGTCTCACCGAGATTCAAAAGTTGCTACCTTTGGAGCAACTCGGTACCACCGAGATTAACACATCGGTGTCACCGAGTTGGTCACTTTAGGTGTAACGGTTGGATTTTTGTAGATGCCTATATATACCCCTTCACCACCACCTACTCGAAAGTGAAGCACTCAGAACTATTCCATACTTGCCCCATCATATTTTCTAAGAGAGAGCCACCTACTCATGTGTTGAGATCATGCCATTCCATTCCAACCATATGAATCTTGATCTCTAGCCTCCCCAAGTTGCTTTCCACCAATCCCATCTCTTCCACCAAGCCAAATATGTGAGAGAGTGATTGTGTGTTGAGGAGTCCATCATCTTGAAGCACAAGAGCAAGGAGTTCATCGTCATTACCGAGCCTATTACCTTTTGGAGGGTGGTGCCTCCTAGATTGGTTAGGTGTCGCTTGGGAGCCTCCTACTTCATGTTGTGGAGTTGAACCAAGAAGTTTGTAAGGGCAAGGTGTCGGATTCCGGGCTCCGCAAAACCCTTAAGATTCAAACACAGGGGCGTGTGCGAAGATCCCCTGCAGCTTCGCCCAACCTAGCTCGCTACACGATGGCCTAGACAATGAACTCGCACGATGACAAGGAAGAAGATGAACACGGTAGTTTACCCAGGTTCGGGCCGCTGCGAAGCGTAATACCCTACTCCTGCTTTGGTGGATTGCCTCTTGTGGAGGTTTGGTGGATGAACTAGTACAACGACGAGGAGCCTCATGAGGGCGCTCCTGAGGCGTTCTTGGCCCTCTGTTGCTTTGTGGTGGATGGGTGAATCGACAGATTCCGGATCCCGCTCTACGGTGCAGCCTAACCTCTATATATAGCGGTGGCCCGGGTCCTCTTCCCTTATCGCAATGGCGGGAAGGGATCCCACAACGGCCAAATTTGAAGGGGGACAGGAGTACATCCCGGCCCTGTCCAAAGGCGGTCTTCGCCTGCAAAATAGCTGTCGACGGCGCAGAGGTGGGCTCGGCGATGACATCCGCCCTGCGGGTCTCGTGGTCGTGGTCTTGTTGCACCGAAATGGAAACCTTTGGGGGGTGCTTTGGGAACCCGTGTACGTCCTTGCCCCCTCTACACCAAAGGGGGAACTGCACTGCCTGGCGCGCTGACACCCGCCTGTCCTTCCCTGCGTCATCTTTGACTCCTGAGGCCTGGCCCTGCATAGAGATCTCCGCCGCTCCGGAGGGGGCCTGGGGAGGCCCATCCTCTACCGGTCTTGATGCTGCTCCTCCTCGCGAGCCAAGGGGCCTCACGAGGGCCTTGCCTCGAGTGGGGCACTGCATGGTTGTGCTTGGCTGATGAAGTGGGCCATTCCCTGGGCCGCAGGCAGGTAGGTTTGGGTACCCCCATTCCCAGAACACCGACACAAGGAGATCGCCTACTTCGTGAAAATCTACCCATAGTGAGGCTAGTCCTTCGTGGACGGAAGCTGTTATGGAATAGTCAAGGTTGCTACTTCGTGGACCCTTCGTGGGTGGAGCCCTCCGTGGACTCTCGCGACCGTTACCCTCCGTGGGTTGAAGACTCCATAAACGTGGACGTACGATAGCACGACCTATCGGAACCACGGGAAAAATCTTCGTGTCTACAAATTGCGTTTGATCTTCCTACCCTCCCTTTACTACTCATGCTTGTTGTTACTTTCCGCTGCTATACTCCTAGACATGCATGTGTAGTGTGTGCTTGACTTGCTATGAATGCTAAAATCTGCCAACACTAAAAATTGGGAAAAGGCTAGATTTTTATTTGGTCAAGTAGTCTATTCACCCCCCCTCTAGACACTCTTCTAGTGATCCCACAACGGCTCGCAAAGAGAGCACCTGCCTCCTATGCTAGATGAAATGCCTATTGAGGAATCAATTAAGCTGAAGGCAACTGAAGATATCATACCCACTGAAAAACCACTACCAGATGAGGAAGTCATCCCAATCAATGAAGACATTCATGCTGGTACACCTAAGGAAAATGGTGTTGAAGAAAATCCTCAGCCACGTCAACTTACTCATCCAAGAGTGGCAAATGAAGTGCAGATTGACAAAATCCTCGACGACATCAATGCACCAGGTCCCCTCACTCGCTCCAAAGCTTCACATTTATCTAACTTTTGTGGGCACTTTGCTTTTGTCTCTATCACAGAGCCCACCAAAGTTGATGAAGCATTTATGGAACCTGAGTATATTCAAGCTATGCAAGAGGAATTGTATCAATTCAAGCTCAACAATGTGTGGGAACTTGTCAAGCAGCCAGATCCTCGCAAGCATAACATCATAGGTACAAAGTGGATCTACCGCAACAAGCAAGACGAAAATGGCCAAGTGGTGAGGAATAAGGCCCGTCTAGTAGCTCAGGGCTACACATCGGTTGAGGGAATTGACTTTGATGAAACTTTCGCACCTGTTGCTAGACTTGAAGCTATTTGCATATTGCTTGCCTATGCTAACCATCACAATATCATCTTATATCAAATGGATGTGAAAAGTGCATTCCTCAATGGTAAGCTTGAGGAAGAAGTATATGTTGCTCAACCCCCAGGTTTTGAAGACCCTAAGCATCCTGACAAAGTCTTCAGACTCAGCAAGGCCCTCTATGGCCTCAAGCAGGCCCCTCGGGCGTGGTATGACACTCTGGAGGAATTCATCATGAAGAAAGGCTTCAAACCCGGTTCACTCGACCTTACTCTTTTCACAAAATCCTATGACAATTAATTATTTGTGTTCCAAATATATGTAGACGATATCATTTTTGGCTGTACTCACAAACGTTAAAGTGACGAATTTTCTTATATGATGAGTGAAGAATATCAAATGTCTATGATGGGGGAGTTGAAATTCTTCGTAGGTCTTCAAATTCGTTAGCAAAACAATGGCATCTTCATCACTCAAGAGAAATACCTCAAGGATGTCCTGAAGAAATTTGGCATGCAAGACTACAAAAGCGTCAATATACCTATGCTTACCAAGGGCCACCTCTGCACTGACGAAAATGGTAAAGATTTCGATCAGAAGGTATAGCGCTCCATGATTGGCTCTTTATTGTACTTATGTGCATCTAGGCCAGATATTATGCTTAGTGTTTGCATGTGTGCCCATTTTCATGCAATTCCGAAGGAATCACACTATAAGGCTGGGAAACATATTCTTCGATATCTAGCTCACACACCAACACTTGGATTATGGTATCCCACGGGCTCTAATCTTCACCTTAGTGGATATTCTGATTCTGATTATGCTGGTGATCGTGTGGACCGCCAAGTCAACCTCAGGCACATGTCATTTCCTCGGACGACCCTTAATCTGTTGGTCCTCAAAGAAGCAGAACTACGTGTCACTATCTATTGCTGAAGCTGAGTACATTGCTGCTGGTTCCTGTTGTGCTCATTTATTGTGGACGAAGCAAACCCTCAAGGACTACGGCATCAATGTGAAGAATGTCCCTCTCTACTGCGACAACGAGAGTGCCATCAAGATTGGTCACAACCCAGTTCAACACTCGAAGACCAAGCACATCCAGATTCATCATCATTTTCTTCATGACCATGCGTTGAAAGGCGACATCTTCATCAACCACATTGTTGGATTTCGGGCTCCGCAAAACCCCAAAGGTTCGAACACAGGGGCGTGTGCGAAGATCCCCTGCAGCCTCGCCCTACCTAGCTCACTACTTGATAATCTCTATGACGAACTCGCACGATGACAAGGAAGCAGATGAACACGATGATTTACCCAGGTTCGGGCCGCTGCGAAGCGTAATACCCTACTCCTGCTTTGGTGGATTGCCTCACGAGGAGGTTTGCGGATGAACTAGTACAGTTGTGAGTTGCCTCGTGAGGGCCTCTAGTGGTGTTGCCTCCTCTTTGTTTTTCCTTTTTCTCTATGGTGCAACCTATCCTCTATTTATAGCCGCGGCCTGGGTCCTCCTCCCTTATCGCAATGGCGGGAAGGGATCCCACAACGGCCAAATTTGAAGGGGGACAGGAGTACATCCCCACCCTGCCCAAAGGTGGTCTTCGCCTGCAAAGTGGCTGCCAACGATGCAGAGGTGGGCTCGGCGATGACATCCGTCCTGCAAGGCTCGTGGTCATGGTCTTGTTGCACCGGAATGGAAACCTTTGGGTGGCGCTTTGGGAACCAGCTTACGTCCTTGCTCCCTTTGCACCAAAGGGGAAACTGCACCATCTGGCGCGCTGGCACCTGCCTGTCCTCCCTTGCGTCAGCCTTGACTCCTGAGGCTAGGTTCTGCATGGAGACCTCCGTGATGTCTACTACGCAACCTTCTTCTTGTAGACTCGTGTTGGGCCTCCAAGCGCAGAGTTTTGTAGGACAGTAGCAAATTTCCCTCAAGTGGATGACCTAAGGTTTATCAATCCGTGGGAGGCGTAGGATGAAGATGGTCTCTCTCAAACAACCCTGCAACCAAATAGCAAAGAGTCTCTTGTGTCCCCAACACACCCAATACAATGGTAAATTGTATAGGTGCACTAGTTCGGCGAAGAGATGGTGATACAAGTGCAATATGGATGGTAGATATAGGTTTTTGTAATATGAAAATATAAAAACAGCAAGGTAACAAGTAACAAAAGTGAGCAAAAACGGTGTTGCAATGCTTGAAAACAAGGCCTAGGGTTCATACTTTCACTAGTGCAAGTTCTCTCAACAATACTAACATAGTTGAATCATATATAAATCCCTCACATGCGACAAAGAGTTCACTCCAAAGTCACAAATAGCGGAGAACAAACGAAGAAATTATTGTAGGGTACGAAACCACCTCAAAGTTATCTTTTCTGATCAATCATATGAGCTATTCCTATAAGTGTCACAAACAGCCCTAGAGTTCGTACTAAAATAACACCTTAAGATACACATCAACCAAGACCCTAATGTCACCTAGATACCCCAATGTCATCTCGAGTACCCGTGGGTTTGATTATACGATATGCATCACATAATTTCAGATTCATCATGTTCAATCCAACACAAATAACTTCAAAGAGTGCCCCAAAGTTTCTACCGGAAAGTCAAGACGAAAACATGTGCCAACCCCTATGCATAGATTCCCAAGGTCACGGAACCCGCAAGTTGATCACCAAAACATACATCAAGTGGATCAATAGAACATCCCATTGTCACCACAGATATCCCATCGCAAGACATACATCAAGTGTTCTCAAATCCTTAAAGACTCAATCCGATAAGTAAACTTCAAAGGGAAAACTCAATTCATCACAACTAGATAGAGAGGGGAAACACTCCATATGATTCATCTATATTAATAAAGCTCGCGGTACATCAAGATCGTGTCATCTCAAGAACACGAGAGAGAGAGAGAAATCAAACACATAGCTACTGGTACATACCCTCAGCCCGGAGGGTGAACTACTCCCTCCTCGTCATGGAGATCGTCGGGATGATGAAGATGGCCTCCGGTTATGGTTTCCCCCTCCGGCAGGGTGCCGGAACGGGCTCTCGATTGGTTTTTCGTGGCTCTGGAGGCTTGCGACGACGGAACTCCCGATCTAGGTTTATTTTCGGAGGTTTCTGTATTTATAGGAATTTATGGCAGTGGAAACAAGTCCTGGGGGGCCACGAGGGAGTCACAAGCCAGGGGGCCGCGCCCTAGGGGGGGCGCCCCTGTGGCTTGTGATATCCTCGTGGCTCTTCTGGCCCAACTCCGATGCCCCGTGGGTCTCTTCTGGTCCAAAAAAAATCACCGTAAATTTTTATTCCGTTTGGACTCCATTTGATATTCCTTTTCTGTAAAACTCAAAAACAAGGAAAAAACAGAAACTAGCACTGGGCTCTAGGTTAATAGGTTAGTCCCAAAAATAATATAAAGTTGTAGTAAAATGATTGTAAAACATCCAAGAATGATAATATAACAGCATGGAAGAAGCAAAAATTATAGATACGTTGGAGACGTATCAGCATCCCCAAGCTTAATTCCTACTCGTCCTCGAGTAGGTAAATGATAAAAACAGAGTTTTTGATGTGGAATGCTGCCTAACATGTTCATCATATTATTTTCTTCTTTGTATAGCATGGACATTTGGACTTGTAAATGATTCAAAGCAATAGTCTAGTTTTAACATAATGACTTCAATACTCAAGCATGTCAACAAGCAACCATGTCTTTCAAAATATCAACACTAAAGAAAGTTATCCCTAGCCCATCATGCTCAATCATTGATCCATTCATGAAACACACTCAAATATTAGCTATGCTCAATGCTCAAGTACGATCATAGTGCCCCCTAGTTGGTGCTTATAAGAGAAGATGGAGACTCAAAGCACAAATACAAATTTCATAAAGTAAATAGATAGGCCCTTCGCAGAGGGAAGTAGGGATTTTTAGAGGTGCCAGAGCTCAAGATTTAAATTGAGAGAGAAAAATATTTTGAGTGGCATGCTTTTCCTGTCAACGAAAACGACGAAGTAGCTCACAATACTTTCCATGCTAGATACATTATAGGCGCTTCCCAAACAGAATGGTAAAGTTTTTACTCCCCCTCCACCAATCAATCACACTCCACGGCGAGCCGAATCCACGGGTACCGTCCATACCAACAACATTCCTGGGGGAGTTTTGTTTAATTATTTGATTTATTTATTTTGAGCATGGGACTGGGCATCCCGAATACCAGCCACTTTCTCGTGAATGATAGTGAATCAACACATATCACGAGAATAACACACCTAGCATGGAAAAATATTGGATACTCCCCACTGTTTCATGAGCGGTACGGGCACACAAAAGAGAAAATTTATTTTGAAAATTTAGAGATGGCACATAAAAATTTGCTTGGAACGGCATGGAAATACCACATATAGGTAGGTATGGTGGACTCATAAGGCAAAACTTTGTTTAAGGATTTTGGATGCACAAGTAGTATTTCTACTTAGTACAAATGAAGGCTAGCAAATAGATTGGGAAGCAACCAAACCGAGGAACGAAAAATCTCATAAGTGAGCATTGAGTCATAACTAACACCGAATAATGCACCACAAGTAGGATGTAACTTCATTGCATAACTATTGACTTTCGTGCATGCATAGGGAATCACAAACCTTAACACCAATATTCCTACTAAGCATAATTACTCACTAACATGACTCACATATTACTATCATCATGTTTCAAAACTATTACAAAGAATCAAGTTTAATTTGTCCAATGATCTTCATGAAAGTTTTTATTATATCCTCCTTGGTTATCTATCACTTTGGGACTAGTTTCATATATTGCCATTGCTTTTTCGACAAGCTCAAACAAATTTAAATAAAGCACATGAGCATAAAGATTTCATCCCTCAAAAAGGTATAAGTGAAGCATGAGAGGGAATGACAAGCTACTCACAAAAGATATAAGTGAAGATCAATGAGTAGTCAAACAATTAAGTAGCTATGTGAGGACTCTCTCTCTCTCTCTCAATAAATATTTTCAGATCTGAGTATTTTATTAAACAGCGAGCAAAAGAAAAATAGCACTCCAAGAAGAGCTCGCATCATGTGAACGAATAAAAATTTAGGCTCAACATAGGCTAACCGATAATTGTTGATGAAGAGAGGTGGGATGCGTAGAATCCCCAAGCTTAGATGCTTGAGAGTTCTTGAAATATTTACTTGGGGTGCCTTGGGCATCCCCAAGCTTGAGCTTTTGTATCTCGTTCAATCCTCTCATATCATGGTTTCACCTATTCTCAAAAACTTCATCCACACAAAACTCAAAAAGAACTCGTGAGATAGGTTAGTACACATAATAATAAATCAACTCTTTATTTACTGCCAAGACAAGTTGCATAATAATTATCAAACATTAGGTACTGTATACTATCATTTACACAATTTATATCTACCAATATAGGCTATGGAAACTATAGAATAAGTAGATAACAAAACTATGACAGCAATCTGTCCAAACAGAACAGTCTGTAGCAATTTATAAAAACAGTGTACTTTTGTAACTCAAAAAAATTATGAAAATTTAGGACATGCTATAAAAATTTATATGACATCACTGTGTAAAAATTTCAGAAACTTTCCACGTTCCAGTAAAATATGCAAATTCAAACACTACAGCCAAAGTTTCTGTTTTTACACAGCACTCATCAAAACATGCAATGCAAGCATCCCTAGGCAATTCTTGGAACTTTTATTGATTTTTTTTTATAAATAAAACCTAACAGAAAACAAGAAAATAAAATGATGCTCCAAGCAAAACTCATATTGTGTGACGAATAAAAATATAGCTCCAAGTAAGATATACCGATAGTGTTGAAGACGAAAGAGGGGATGCCTTCCGGGGCATCCCCAAGCTTAGGCGCTTGAGTCTTCCTTGGATATTACCTTGGGGTTGCCTTGGGAATTCCCAAGCTTAGGTTCTTGTCACTCCTTATTCTCCTCATATCGGTGTCTCACCCAAAACTTGAAAACTTCAATCACACAAAACTTAACGGAACTTCGTGAGAAGGGTTAGTATAATAAAGATAGATCATTCACTTAGGTACTGTCAAGACAAGATTCATAATTGTTCTCACATAATATCTACTGTATTATATCATTCCAATAATTTATATCACTGAATATAAGCTATGGGAACACTAAAACAAGCAAACTATGCATGCAAAACAGAATCTGTCAAAAACAGAACAGTCTGTGATGATCTGTAGTATAGCCATACTTCCCTGTCTCTAAAAATTCTGAAAAATTAGGAAAGTCTAGGAATTTTGTATATCAATCATGTGTAAAAAATTCAGATCATAATCACGTCCCAGTAAATTTACAAAATTCCTGGACTGAGAGCAAAAGCTTCTGTTTTTGCACAGAATCAAGTCAACTATGATCCACACTATCCCAAAGGCTTTACTTGGCACTTTATTGAAACAAAAGCTATAAAACATGATTATACAGTAGCTTAATCATGTGTACACACAAAAACAGAAAGTAAAAGTGTTGTGTTGCCTCCCAACAAGCGATTTTCTTTAAAGCCTTTTAGCTAGGCATGATGATTTCAATGATGCTCACATGGGAATAATATTTGAAACATGCAAGGGAGCATCATGAATCTCATGACAAGCACATTTAAGTCTAACCCACTTCCTATGCATAGGGATTTTGTGAGCAAACAATTTAAGGGAGCAAGAATCAACTAGCATAGGAAGGCAAAACAAGCATAACTTCAAAACTTTCAACACATAGAGAGGAAACTTGATATTATTGAAATATGTAGGAGCATGAGATCCTCTCTCATAATAATTTTCAGTAGCATCATGAAGTAATTTCACAATATAACCAGCACATAAAGCATTATTTTCATGATCTACAAGCATAGAAATTTCACTAATCTCCACACAAGAAAATCTCTTCTCATGACTAATAGTGGGAGTATCATATGAAGCTCGAATACTAAAAATTGTTTCCACATTAAAAGAGTAATTTTCAGAAAAAGGATATTCAAAATTATGACAATAATTATCACTACTCTTTATAACATAAGTATCATCACAATAATCAACATAAGTAGCAACTTTGTTCTCATCATAGTCAATTGAAACCTCTTCCGAAATGGTGGAATCATTAATAAATAAAGTCGTGACCTATCCAAATCCACTTTTATCATTGTAATAAGATTCAACACCCTCCAAAATAGTGGGATAATTATTATCTAAAGTTGACACTCTTCCAAACCCACTTTCATAAATATTGCAATCATCATAAATAGGGAGTATGCTATCATCATAATAGTTTTGCTCATCAAAACTTGGGGGACTAAAAACATCATCTTCATTAAACATAGCATCCCCAAGCTTGGGACAAACATTAATTGCAGCAAATAAATTCTCAAACATGTTATTCTCATCAAACATAGCATCCCCAAGCTTGTGGCTTTGCATAACATAAGCATAATCACTCTCATCATTAATAGTATGAATAGCACCAATAGTATAGCAATTGTTATCACAATTTTCTAAGTTGGTGCCAAAAAGATTTTCAAGATTATAAGGGGTGTCATTATTTGGGAGAGATACCTCTTTACCTTTACTTTTTCTTATTTTCATCTTCTTCACCACATTATGTGTGGGTTTATTTAATTTCTCCAAGCTTCTTTTCGAGGAGATTGGTTGAATAAAAAGCTCCTCCTCGTTACCTGATTCATCATAAGAAAAAATAGGAGGATATTGGGAAACCTCTTCCCCTTCATTAGTATTCTCTTCATCTTCTATTTGTTTCCTTGTCTTTAAGTAATTGGCAATATAAGGATTCTCAATGCAATTTACCACGCAATACATATGGATTTCATTTAGATCAAAATCAATCATTTTCATGAGAACCCATGCTGGAATATCCTTAGTTTTATGTTTTATTTCCTCATACCCCAAAAATAGACTAAGTTCATTATGATTCTCAAGGGTAATGAGGCTATCACAATTTTTGGACACAATTCGATCATGAAATAATTCACATTGGAAATTAAAATGATCACTTTCATTGCAAAGTTCACAAGGACGGCGAGAAATATGAAGTCATTCAGCACAAACATATAGCCTCTCTTGCAACCATTTAGTTTCCAAATACTTATGCCTCTTACAAAATCTATCTTCCCTTTTTGGCATGTCTTTAAAAACTCTATGCACTCCACAAAAATTGACATGCTTATAAGAAATCTTTTTATCATGACTAGTGCAATCATCATTAGTACTATGGATATTCAAAGAATTCATACTAACAACATTGCAATCATGCTCATCACTCAAAGATTTAGTGCCAAACATTTTAATAAATTCTTCTTCTAATACTTGAGCACAATTTTCCTTTCCATCATTTTCACGAAAGACATTAAAAAGATGAAGCATATGAGGCAACCTCAATTCCATTTTTTTGTAGTTTTCTTTTATAAAACCAAACTAGTAATAAAACAAGAAACTAAAAGATTCAATTGCAAGATCTAAAGATATACCTTCAAGCACTCACCTCCCCGGCAACGGTGCCAGAAAAGAGCTTGATGTCTACTACGCAACCTTCTTCTTGTAGACTCGTGTTGGGCCTCCAAGCGCAGAGTTTTGTAGGACAGTAGCAAATTTCCCTCAAGTGGATGACCTAAGGTTTATCAATCCGTGGGAGGCGTAGGATGAAGATGGTCTCTCTCAAACAACCCTGCAACCAAATAGCAAAGAGTCTCTTGTGTCCCCAACACACCCAATACAATGGTAAATTGTATAGGTGCACTAGTTCGGCGAAGAGATGGTGATACAAGTGCAATATGGATGGTAGATATAGGTTTTTGTAATCTGAAAATATAAAACAGCAAGGTAACAAGTAACAAAAGTGAGCAAAAATGGTGTTGCAATGCTTGAAAACAAGGCCTAGGGTTCATACTTTCACTAGTGCAAGTTCTCTCAACAATACTAACATAGTTGAATCATATATAAATCCCTCACGTGCGACAAAGAGTTCACTCCAAAGTCACAAATAGCGGAGAACAAACGAAGAAATTATTGTAGGATACGAAACCACCTCAAAGTTATCTTTTCCGATCAATCATATGAGCTATTCCTATAAGTGTCACAAACAGCCCTAGAGTTCGTACTAAAATAACACCTTAAGATACACATCAACCAAAACCCTAATGTCACCTAGATACCCCAATGTCACCTCGAGTACCCGTGGGTTTGATTATACGATATGCATCACATAATTTCAGATTCATCATGTTCAATCCAACACAAATAACTTCAAAGAGTGCCCCAAAGTTTCTACCGGAAAGTCAAGACGAAAACATGTGCCAACCCCTATGCATAGATTCCCATGGTCACGGAACCCGCAAGTTGATCACCAAAACATACATCAAGTGGATCAATAGAACATCCCATTGTCACCACAGATATCCCATTGCAAGACATACATCAAGTGTTCTCAAATCCTTAAAGACTCAATCCGATAAGTAAACTTCAAAGGGAAAACTCAATTCATCACAACTAGATAGAGAGGGGAAACACTCCATATGATTCATCTATATTAATAAAGCTCGCGGTACATGAAGATCGTGTCATCTCAAGAACACGAGAGAGAGAGAGAGAGATCAAACACATAGCTACTGGTACATACCCTCAGCCCGGAGGGTGAACTACTCCCTCCTCGTCATGGAGATCGCCGGGATGATGAAGATGGCCTCCGGTGATGGTTTCCCCCTCCGGCATGGTGCCGGAACGGGCTCCCGATTGGTTTTTCGTGGCTCTGGAGGCTTGCGGCGGCGGAACTCCCGATCTAGGTTTATTTTCGGAGGTTTCTGTATTTATAGGAATTTATGGCGGTGGAAACAAGTCCTGGGGGCCACGAGGGAGTCACAAGCCAGGGGGACGCGCCCTAGGGGGGGCGCGCCTCTGTGGCTTGTGATCTCCTCGTGGCTCTTCTGGCCCAACTCCAATGCCCCGTGGGTCTCTTCTGGTCCATAAAAAATCACCGTAAATTTTTATTCCGTTTGGACTCCGTTTGATATTCCTTTTCTGTAAAACTCAAAAACAAGGAAAAAACAGAAACTGGCACTGGGCTCTAGGTTAATAGGTTAGTCCCAAAAATAATATAAAGTTGTAGTAAAATGATTGTATAACATCCAAGAATGATAATATAACAGCATGGAAGAAGCAAAAATTATAGATACGTTGGAGACGTATCACTCCGCCTCTCCGGAGGGGGCCTAAGGAGGCCCACTCCTTCCCGGTTTGGTACTGCCTTCCTCGCGAGCTCGGGTCCTCGTGAGGCCTTGCCTTAAGTGGGGCCATGCCAGCCACGCTTGGCTCACGAGGTGGGCCCTGCCCTGGGCTGCAGGCAGGTAGATCTGGGTACCCCCGTTCCCAGAACGCCGACAGTAGCCCCCTGGCCCAAGGCGCGCCCGAGTTGGCTTCTAGGCGAAGCCGTTGAAGGTGGCCCGAAGCGCCGTGGGCCCCGATTGCCTGTGGGCCAGGCTCGACGCGTGGCAATCTCTAAGGGGCCGTCGCCCCCTCTTCTTCACGCCGGCTCGGCAATTGTCAGGTTTGTCAAATTGCTTGGCGCACGCCAACAAACCGTCTTGGTTCCTCTCCGATCTCGCAGTCTATTTTCCCCTCTTTTGCGGCTCTCGCCCTTTCCGTCGGATTCCTGCGCATGCGCTGCCCCGCTCCCTTGCCATGGCCCCAAAGAAGAGAGAGGGCGAGGGCTTGAGGGCTCCGACGACCACGCCGGCGCCGGAACTGGCGCTGCGCCGGTCCTTGGTGGTGAATCTTGAGGGGTTGGAGAAGGTTCAGCTGGTGGTCGCCGCCAGTTCCAATGAGTGGGGGGCAACCAAGATCTGGCTAAGCTCACGGCCTCGGAGCAAGCTCGAGGCCTCCACCGTCCCCCTCCATCTCCATGCCCTTCTCTCGGGCTTGCTGCCGCCGTTCTCGGGCTTCCTCTCCGCCGTGCTTTCGCATTATCGGATCCACGTGCTCCACCTTGACCCCAGCTCCCTTGTCCTCCTCTCGGCCTTCGCGTTTCTATGTGAGGCCTTCATCGGTGTTTCCCCTTCCGTGGACTTGCTACGCCACTTCTTCTCCCTCGAGTTGGTCTCGAGGGAACAGTGCTCTGGGTGCGCGTCCCTGAGAGCAGTGGGCGCGTCGGCTGAGGGGGCCCTCAACGCCGGACTCTCTTCGGAAGTAGAAGGGTTCTGGCGGCAGTGGGTGTACGTCGATGCCGCTGGGGCCGGCCCCTTGTTTCAACCTCCGCTGGCCCCCACAGTGCCGAATCCCGGGTGGAGGCATGAGGGGCTTGCCGACCCGCGGCTTGCGTGGGTCCTAGCCATGCTGGCTAGGCTGAAGAAGGCGGGCGTGACGATGTCGATGGTGGTGCGGGAGTTCACATGCCTACGAATTGCTCCCCTGCAGCGCCATTCCCGCCCGATGTGGGCCTTCGCAGGTCCTCATGATCCCATGAGGATCCAGGTCCCGTCTCTTTCTCCCGGCGTTCTGCGCGAGCTGCTCAGCCGCCTGACCGGTGGTGAACTCAACGAGCTTCCCCGATGCGGCCTCCCCTTGTACAATTACAAAGACCGGGAGGCCCTGGTCCTGAAGATGCCGCGCTTCGATGAGTGGGGATTCCTTCCTCCGGAGGGAGCGTGTTCCCAGGGTACCCCCCTCGTGGGGGCCCCGATCCTCGGGAACCCTGAAGCCATAGCCCCTCCCGCGGCTGGGGTGGGGCGTCCTTTGTCGCCCGCTCTCCTGGTTCTTGCTTCGGATCGGCCTAGGGTCGAGGGTGACGCCCTGTCGATGAGGGAGGCCGCCGTCTCCGCCGCTGGGTGTCAGATGCCGATCGTCGGTTCATCGTCCCCCGGCCTCCGCGCCGGCCGGAAGAGGAAGGCGCCCAGGGGCGGCCGCCCCTCGGCACCGTGGGCGCCGATAAAGAGGAAGTGGATCGCCGTTGATGAGTAAGTGTCTGCGTTCCCTCAACCTTCCCTTTTGCGCTCTCTTTCTGAGCTCTTGTTCCGTAGGCTCCACACCGGTGAAGGAGGGGCCGAGTCAACCCCGCCCACTTCCATGGCCGCCGTGCTCCTTGTGGCCTCGTCTTCCGTCGGCTGCAGGGTTCTAGCCACCGGGGCTCCCGTACACGAGCCTGATCGGCCTTCAGGAGGCCTCGAGCGCAAGCCTCCTGTGATCTCCTTCACCCATGACTTCCAGCTCCCTAGGATGGGGCCTCGCCCCCCGCCGGCGACCTTCCCTGGGGGCGTGCTGCGCTGTGTCCTTGGGCCCCCTTCGCTCGATGACGTGGGGCCTCAAGGGGCACGTCCTTCTTCTGGGGCGGTCGGGTGGGAGCCCCCAGCCCCTGGTCACGCGTCCGGGCTGGGCGGCCCCTCGCATGCCTCCTCCGTCCATCCTGGGGGAGGCGGAGACCCTGGCTGGGCCCTTGAGCTCGCAAGTGATCGGAGCGCCGTGCGGTGGGGTTTGCTCCAAACCGCGGTGGAAGCGCTGAGGCGCCTGGGGGGTGGAGCTTGCTAACGGCGATGCCCGCTTGGAGATGGAGCGCCAGTGCCTCACGTAGGAATGGCATCGTCTTGAAGTCGCCATGAATTTTGGCCGCCTGCAACGCGAGCGCGCCCGTGCAGACGCCGAGGAGCCCCTTGCCGCGGCGGTGGAGGCTCGCGAGCGCGCCGTTGCTGAGGCTCAGGAAGCCAACTGCCGGCGCAGGGCCTCCGAGGAACGCCTCGGGGAGCTTCAGGCCTTTAGCACCGCCCTTGAAACGCAGATTCAAGTGCGGAGGGCCAGACTTGATGGCCCGGCAATCGAGTTCATCACCGCTGGTGCAAGCCCTCGCGTGCCCGAAGACGCGTTGGTGATGGAGGCGCTGGAACAGAGCTTGGAGCAGGAGAGGCTGGAGGTGAGGGAGCGCCAGGTGTCGCTTGCTGAGGAATCCCTTGCCACCCACGAGGCGCAGGTTTAGGAGGAGGTCACCAACGAGGTGGCAAAGGTTCGGTGCTCCCTTTTCCAAGATCATCGCGCCAAGTTGAAGCTTCAGGAGTCTCGTTTCTACAGGCTTCGCGACCAGTAGAAGCGCGAGGCCGGCGACCTCAGGGGGAGGTTGGCGGGGGCAGAATGACGCCGGGAAGCCGCGGTGGAAGCTCAGGCGACTGCCGAGGCCGAGCTGTCCTCCCTCTTAAAGCAGGTCGAGGGAGTGACCTCTCTTGTGGAGAAGGCTTCGGACGAGGCGCGCCGGGCCCGCGGCCTTCAGCACACGCGCTCCCAGATGTTCCAGTCACTCGAGAGGAGGGCCCACCGGGCCTTGAGTGACATCTGCGGTGAGAGCGTTGCGAGCCCCCTTGTTCCCGACGACGCCGGGTATCTAGGCTTCTTCTCCCGGGTTGTGGAGTGCCTTGAAGGGGGCGCGGAGAAGATCAATGAGCTCGTGGAGGAGAAGCGCCGGGGTTCCCTTGCACGGGCGGCCTCACGCGTCTTTAGCCACCTTCTTCGCTTCGATCCGCATTTTGACTTCACGACGGCGCTCGCCCCCGTGCCTGAAGAGACCCGCGTCGCCCTGGCCGAGCGGGTTAAGGACCACGTGAAGGACTTACTAGCGGAGTTTTCTTCTGACGAACAGGAGGGCCATGCTTGAGCCGGGGAGCTCGAGGCCGACGGCGGCGGTGATGACGAGAGCGGTGGCGACTGCATGTCTCCTTGAGTGGTCTTCTTGTTTACCTGGCAGGGTTATGTGTGTGGCCTAGTGGCAATTTTAATGTATTTTGAAAGAATACCCTTGAATGCGCTCCCGAATGACGAGGTGTGTTGTGCCCCGCTTCCTCTTACCCGGGGTTCTTGCCAATCCGATTGTCACGCTCGCGGTAGGCTTCTGCGTCGGGGAGGTTTAGCAGTGGCGCTTGGGGGGTCCGGAAATGTACTCTGTGTCTGCAGGCCCCAGTCCCGCACATTTCCCGACCACCGTAATGTACGACCGGATCACCAGGACGCAACCATGAGGTGAGGCCTCGACACCCTTGACACCGACCGGATCACCAGGACGACATCAAGGGGCCAGTGGCTTTATGACCGGTAAGGCTCCTAAGGCGTGTTGCTCAGGAGCCCCCTTTGACGCTCAAGCATCTCTACGTCGGCAGGTCCCAGTCTCGCACATTTCCCGACCACCGTAATGTACGACCGGATCACCAGGACGCAACCACGAGGTGAGGCCTTGACACCCTTGACGCCGACCGAATCACCAGGACGACATCAAGGGACGAGTGGCTATATGACCGGTAAGGCTCCTGAGGCGCGTTGCTCAGGAGCCCCCCTTGATGCTCAAGCGGCTCCCAAAAAGAAATTAAAGAAATTTTGTTTCCAGTCCTGGGAGGTGCGAGCCCCCAGAGGCTCTTGATATGACGCGCTGGGCCATGGGCGGAGCCCCCAAGCGAAAAACGGCACGCGCCTGCTGACCCTCCCGGGAGCGCCGCGCGAAGATCCAGGCGCCAAGGCCTTGGCGAGGTGCTGTCTCCGGCACCATCCCCCAGCCCCCGCTTGCGAGGTGCAAGGGGGAGGGGAGCAGGCGAGTGCTTGCCCCGAAGAAAACGGGGCGCAAAACGAGGATTGCTATCAAAGAGAACGACATCCCTTCCCTCCAGAAGAAAAATGCAACAACACCAAATTCTATTCCAAAAGGCGGCAAGATCGAGTACAAAAAGGATTCTCAAAGGCGGCAACTTCGAATACAAAAAAGGAGCAAGAAAACGGCCGCATCCGGCTTTCAGGGTGGTCTTCGTCTTCGTCTTCCCCCAGCGCGGAGCATAGGGCATCCACGTTGCGTGGGTATAGCCATTGGAGGGCAGTGTTGTCCGCTAGCGCGGAGCATGGGGCTTCCACTTGGGCGTGGGAAGGAACCCCTCCGCATCCTCGGGGGGCTCCGGGCGTACTCATTATTACGTGAGAGTGTCATGGGTTGGTCCTGGGGGTGTACAGGGAGCCCCATGCCTCACGGACATGAAGCCCACTTCAAGCCCCCAGGCTTGGCGTGGCGAAGTAGGGTCGACTCCGGACGGGCCCTCGAGCGTAGGGGGAGCCCCTCGCGCTCTCCGATGGGAAGGCCCGCCCCGGGAGAGAGCCCTGGGCACCCCAGAGGCCGTGGCCGGGTGCCGTCGTCGTGGTGATGGCGCAACCCCCCGCACCGCGGGTCGGGCCTAGCGGGGCCCTTCCGTTGTGCGCGAGGCTGGCACCCTGGGCAGTGCCCCAGCGTGCCTCGCTGGGGCGCCCGAGGTCCCCACGCAAGTACTCAAGACCCTGCCCCCAGGCTGGCCGAGCTGGGCCTGGGGACATGGGCGAGTACGCGATCGCCCGCTGGTGATCGAACGAAACCCGACCCGGAGACATGGGCGTATGTTCCACCCTCCGTCTCTAGGTGGGCGTCGCGCGCCCCGGAGACATGGGCGTGTGTTCCACCCTCCGTCTCCAGGTTGGGATCATCTGGCCTGAAGACATGGGCGTGTGTTCCACCCTTCGTCTCCAAGCTGGGGCCTTCCGACCCGGAACATGGGCGTGCGTTCCAACCTCGGTTCCCAGGCAAGCGACCCCCGGTCCCTAGACCCAGATGCCTGCTCAAGGCAGCTCCCTACCAGTGGGTGCGCCTCACGAGGCTACCTACGCCGGGCATCCTCACGAGGCCAACCCCGCAAGCCGCCCTCGCGAGGCTGTACGCACCAGCCTGGACGAGAACTGCTCGCGATGTCGTGTATGGGCCTCCTGTCGCCGTGGTAGCCGGCGTTGCTTCCTTCGTGGCCCGGGCGCTCGTCAACATGGTCGTTGTAGAGTTGCTCGAGCTCCCGGGCGCCGGCGTAGTCGAGCCTCTGGTCTTCCTCCCTGGTCCCGGTGGGCGTACTGAGGGGCGCGAGACGACGCCCCTCTCGCGCAGCCAGCACCTCCCACCGGTCTTTGCGGGCGCCTGCGGCCAGCTCCTGTATCCCCGGCGGCTCGGGCCAGGCCCCCAGCGAACGCGGGTCGCAGCGGACGTCCCGAGCGCGCCCGTGCGACCCAAGCGCCGTGCCGGTCGGTTGAGTGAGTTCACAGGCACGAGTCCTGCTGAGATACGCTTGGGCCCCGCCGGTGGTGGTGACGCGCCTGGGGGCGTTCCCGGCCCAGTCGTTGCGGCGGCTGCACGCAGCGCGGTGGCGCTGTAGCTCAAGCACCATGAGGAGCGTGACATGTCTGTGCGTCGGGTCGTGGTAGACCCAGGGAGGCGGCGGCGCGGCCCAGATGCGGGGGAGGGTCGGGGCGGCAAGGGCACGCCGTGCGGTTGGTGAAGGCGGCGGCCCCCGGTGCCTATTGAGGGCCCGGCCGGTGATGGCGCCCGCCGACGGGGAGGCAGAGCGGCGCGGGGTGCCGAGACCCGCCGGCACCGCCCACGCCACGCGGGCTGCCCGCCGCCCAGCACGGGCTCGACGTCCTTTTGCCATGAGTGCGGCGAGCAGAGGCGAGGCGAGGCGAGGCTTGCGCGTGGGTTCCGACACGCCCCTACCTGGCGTGCCAAATGTCGGATTTCGGGCTCCGCAAAACCCCAAAGGTTCGAACACAGGGGCGTGTGCGAAGATCCCCTGCAGCCTCGCCCTACCTAGCTCACTACTCGTTCGGGCCGCTGCGAAGCATAATACCCTACTCCTGCTTTGGTGGATTGCCTCACGAGGAGGTTTGTTGATGAACTAGTATAGTAGTGAGTTGCCTCGTGAGGGCCTTTGGTGGTGTTGCCTCCTCTCTGTTTTTCCTTTTTCTCTATGGTGTGACCTATCCTCTATTTATAGCCACGGCCTGGGTCCTCCTCCCTTATCACAATGGCAGGAAGGGATCCCACAACGGCCAAATTTGAAGGGGGACAGGAGTACATCCCCGCCCTGCCCAAAGGTGGTCTTCGCTTGCAAAGTGGCTGCCGACGATGCAGAGGTGGGCTCGGCGATGACATCCGTCCTGCAAGGCTCGTGGTCGTGGTCTTGTTGCACCGGAATGGAAACCTTTGGGTGGCGCTTTGGGAACCCGCGTACGTCATTGCTCCCTTTGCACCAAAGGGGAAACTGCACCGTCTGGCGCACTGGCGCCCGCCTGTCCTCCCTTTCGTCAGCCTTGACTCCTGAGGCCGGGTTCTGCATGGAGAACTCCGCCACTCCGGAGGGGGCCTGAGGAGGCCCACTCCTTCCCGGTCTTGGTACTGCCTTCCTCATGAGCTCGGGTCGTCGCGAGGCCTTGCCTTGAGTGGGGCCACGCCAGCCGCGCTAGGCTCACGAGGTGGGCCCTGCCCTGGGCCACAGGCAGGCAGATTTGGTACCCCCGTTCCCAGAACGCCGACACACGTGAAGACTGAAGAACAACTGGCGGATATCTTCACTAAGCCCTTGGATGAAAAGAGATTTTGCATGTTGCGGTGTGAGCTAAATATCATAGAATCTTCAAATGTTCTCTAAAAGGACACACATCCTAACACTTATGCAAAATTGATGACTTAGACGTGCAACACACGAAGTAACGTTTTTCTTCAATCAATGGAGAATAACCCTCTAAGTGTGAAGAAATTAATGAAGAATTTGATTCTCAGAACCCTATGAAAATTGTACGCGGTGTCTGAAATTATCATTCTTATACGGTGGGTCACGCCACCAACCATAGTTGAAATTCTTCAAACTTGAGTTTTTCGTCATTTTGCAAAATCCTCAGATTTTCAAATTCCTCAAGTTTGCAAATTCCTCAAATTTTCAAATTCTTCAAACTATACATTTGGTGTCCTCATTGACTATATACATATATATATTTGAGTTTTTCAATGTCCTCAACAGCATTCACTTATTGCTAATTCTTCAAGTTGATTTTCTTCTAAGTGAATATGATCGGACCCGTTCCCCCTCTATGCTAAACTCAACCCAGTCTGTTCAAAAATTCTTCATATGTGTTCTATTTGAAACCCGTTCAAAGTCTTCATTATGTTCTTGTCAGCTGAAGAATTTGCGAACAAAACATTTAAATTTTCAATTTCAATTTTGGCTGTTGCCGCTCTAACCTATCCAACTTCCCATGACTGGATAACCCACGATCCCCCACTATCTCCACTTCTCAGTACGTGGGTGACACATGTCGATAGGATACCAAGGGTCAGGGGTATACATGTCCTAAATCTTCGGACAGTTCAGTTGTTCACCTCCCTATATATACCCCCTCCCTTTCACTCGCTCGAAGTTACTCATCACTTCCATCTCTCCCGAGCTCAAGACCTAGCACCGCCGCTAACCTCATCGTCACCGGAGAGGAAGCTTCGTTGCCTCGACCTCGCCGTCGTCGTACTCGCATCGGCTGCGTAAGTCTTCACTCCGACGCCGCTGTAGCAGTCTCCCTTTGCCAAGTTAGGGCGTGGGAGATCCGGGCTAACGAACTCCTCCAATCCAACTCTCTGTTCATCGTGTTCTTCATCTACGGTAAATAAAATCTAATTTTTTTACCGCGTTTGATTCACATAATTTCCTCAAAGTCTTCAAAAGGTGTTCTTTCTTCAACAATACATCCATAAGAGCACCTAAAACTTCTTTCCCTTGATTTATTTCTCTAAGTCGTGATTTTCTTCAAAAGATTCCTCAATTGTGCGAATTAACGAATCTGCACAACTCTGGAACCTAAGTTAAGAACACTTAGTGAAATTCTTCAAGACACATCTATGGTCAAATTCCTCAAACTTGTTAATCTTAGCAAAATTTCTGAGAACGCATATGACCTCTTCAAATTCTTCGCACCTAAACTTTGTTCACACGTACAAAAATATATGCTGATGAATCACTAGGTTCTCATCAGCTTAACTCATTTGCAGCGTTCCTCGAAGAAAAATTGCATACATCTTTAGAATGTTCAAAAGTTCATATTCCTCAAGTGAAGAAAATGGCCGAAGGCAAAAGACCTCAGAAAGGAGGAAAGAAGGCTGAACTGAATACTGCCTTTGAAATTCCTGAGGAAATCTATGCTGACTATTGCACACCGGATGAAGAAAAATATGGCAAAGAATCCAAAGACAAGCGCAAGATTTGCTTATAGAGGATTGAGAGGAGATGGGCAAAGGAATGGAAGGAGTACAGATATGTAACTCCAAAGTACATGAAGAAATTCGCAGTTACTCCTCCTTGCCCAAGACCGCCACTAGCTGAAGGACAAGTAGCAGATCCCTCAAGCATCAGAAGAGGTGAGGAATTTCCCCAGGAGTGGGCAAAGACTACTAAAGAAGCAGTGAAGAAGTTCAATGATGACTCTGCTGTTGCTGCCGCGGCAGGTGAGGGAGTCCTGGACTAAGGGGTCCTCGGGCCGCTGGCCTGTCTCTCAATAGGCCGGCTTGGTAGGCCGGTTTGGTGGGCCGCACTCTGACTGTCGCAGGAAGGGCCGGATACATCGAGACCCTGTGTTCTAGAAGGAAGTCCCGAAGGTGCGTCGTGCACTCCAAGTCAAGATGAGGGAATCGACATCTCCATCCCCGGCAGGAGACCTGTCATGTGTAAACCCTAGGTACCCCCCGGTGTCTATATAAACTGGGAGGGTTTTAGATTGTAGGGCAGAGAAACTCATCAAGGGTTTTAGCTATCTGATCTCGAGGTAGATCAACTCTGTAACCTTCATACCATCAATATATAATCGAGCAGGACGTAGGGTTTTACCTCCATAGGAGGGCCCGAACCTGGGTAAACATCGTCTCCTTCGTCCCCTTGTTACCATCGATCCTAGAGTCACAGCTCGGGACCCCCTACCTGAGATCTGCCGGTTTTGACACCGACATTGGTGCTTTCAATGAGAGTTCCGCTGTGATCGCTAAAGGAATCGATGGCTCGCGTTGTCATTAACGAAGAAGTCCGGAACATGGACTCCTTCGTCCCTGGAGAGATCTTCGCTTTCGGCAGCATTGTGCTGCATGATGACCCGACCGGCCGTCTTGGCCGGGTCCGGAGTTTCGCCCCTGATCAAGAGGTCAGATTCGGGAACCTAGAGTTCTTCGTAGACTCTCGGGGCGATCTTTCGCTCACCGGGCTCGCAGTCTCATCCAACGCACCCGAGGACTCTGAGGCCTTAACCTCGGATTTTGCTTTCGATCCCGCCCACGGGACTAACCCCGGCGATGATCTGGCTTTTAGTCCGGATCCGGCCATAGCGCCAGATGGCCGGGTACCAGCTCCTGCCGAACACACTTCTTGTGCGGACGCATCGGAGGTTAACTCCGAAAGCGCTGAGCAAATTGACCCGATCGAGCTCTCGACACTCAACAAAGCTCTAGATCGGATCTTATCGATGAAAATTACTGACGACCCAACCCCGATCCATGTTCAGAATGGTCTTAGGGCGGGTCAAGAGGAATTTTTCATCCCACCCGCCACCCACTTCGTAGCCACTGTCGAAGACTTAACCGATATGTTGGACTACGCCTCTGAGGAGGCAGAAGACATGGATGAAGAGGATCGCGCTCCCACCCCCGTCAACACCAGGCGATGGACTGCTACCTCCAACTATGACGTCTACATGGTGGATACTCCAGCCGATAACGGCGAGCGCACACCCGCAAACAATGGTGATAAATCGGGTGAAGCGCCGTCATGGCGCCAGAAACCGCGCAAACGATCAAAGACAAAAAAGGGAAGGGAAGCTATTACCGACACCGGGGAAAACGATACCCCGGAAGACCTCGGCGATCCCGATATCCCCGAGCAGCCGCTAGAGGACCAGGAAAGGCCGGAGGACAAGCGCGACCCCGAAGATCCAAACGATTCCGAGGATGACAACTACCTCCCCCCTGTAGAGGAGGAGGATAGCCCGGAAGCCGAAGACTTCATCATCCCCGAAAACCTTGAGGATCGGGAACGGTTTAGGCAACAGCTTATAGCCACTGCCCGAAGCCTAAAGGCAAAAGAACGGCAGCTTAAGGCCGAATGAGATACCCTCAATGATAGATGGACGAGGGTCCTATGAGCTGAGGAAGGATACGGTACCGGTCTATTGGACCAACCCAAGAGCTATCCACGCCGACGGCTGCTGCCACAATTTGATGACGAGCTCCCTAACGCGCCGTCCCCCAAGCACACTCCATACGACCAGCCGGACCGCCCTCCCCGAGGACGAGATAGAACGGCTGGCGACACCGGTTATAGGCCGGCGATACCCCGCAGAAGGGGAAAGGAGCCAATGGAGCCTGAGGACAGGTACGACCTGCGACACGACCTGGATTATAGAACAGGCCGCACAAGATCCATCTACGGATCTAGAGGGTACTCCCCCGATAGACGGCATGGGTACCGGCCTTGGCTCGACCGCAACAATAGAGGCCGGGAACAAAACCGGGCCAGAACAGACGCCGACCACCGGCGTGACATAGCCCGGGTCAGAGGCGCCGCCCACCCACTGTGCTTCACCGACGAGGTGATGCAGCATCAGTTCCCGGAAGGGTTCAAACCCGTGAACATAGAGCAGAACGACGGAACAACTGACCCAGCAGTGTGGATCGAGGATTTCCTCCTCCACATTCACATGGCACGAGGAGACGATCTCCACGCCATCAAGTATCTACCCCTTAAACTTAAGGGGCCAGCTCGGCACTGGTTAAACAGTCTCCCCGAAAATTCTATCGGGAGCTGGGAGGATCTCGAGGATGCATTCCGATCTAACTTCCAGGGCACCTATGTACGGCCTTCGGACTCCTCCGACCTAAGCAACGTCGTCCAAAAGGCAGGAGAGTCCGCTCGACAATTCTGGAATCGGTTCTTGACCAAGAAAAACCAGATCGTCGATTGCCCAGATGCTGAGGCTATAGCCTCTTTCAGGCACAATATTTGGGATGAATGGCTGGCTCGCCAGCTCGGTCAGGATAAACCTAGGACCATGTCCGCCCTTACTTCACTCATGACCCGCTTTTGCGCGGGCGAGGATAACTGGCTAGCGAGACGAAGCCACAACCCCGAAGACCCCGGCACCTCCGAAGTTCGGGATGGAAACAGGAAACCACGAAGCAACAAAAATAAATGCCGGCACAACAATAGTGACGCCGACGACACGGCCGTTAACGCCGGCTTCCGCAACCCTTGATCCGGGCAGCGGAAGAATCCTCCTAAAGGCAATCGCGACGGACCCATCCCGCTGGACAAAATCATGGAGAGGCCTTGCCAGATCCATGGCACTCAAAACAAGCCCGCAAACCACACCAACCGTAACCGTTGGGTGTTCAAACAAGCCGGCAAAATCGCATCCGAGGAGCAAGGCAAGGGCCCACGCAGCGAGGACGATGACGAGCCCCTCGGTCCGATCAATGGTGGACAGAAGCAGTTCCCCCCAGAGGTAAAAACTGTGAACATGATATACGCCACTCACATACCCAAAAAGGAGAGGAAGCGCACCCTTCGAGAGGTCTACGTCGTGGAGCCCGTAGCCCCGAAGTATAACCAATGGTCGGCGTACCCGATCACCTTTGATCGACGAGACCATCCGACCAGTATCCGTCATGGGGGATCAGCTGCCCTCGTCCTAGACCCCATTATCGATGGGTATCACCTCACTAAAGTCCTAATGGATGGAGGTAGTAGCCTCAATTTGATTTACTCAGATACGGTGAAAAAGATGGGTATAGATCCATCAAGGATCAAACCTAGCAACACTACCTTTAAAGGAGTGATCCCATGCGTCGAAGCCCGGTGAACGGGCTCTGTGAGCCTGGAAGTGGTGGTCGGTTCGCCCGATAACTTCCGTAGCGAAGACTTGATCTTCGACATCGTACCTTTCTGCAGCGGTTATCACGCCCTGCTGGGCCGTACAGTGTTCGCTCGCTGTAACGCCATCCCACACTACGCATACCTCAAGCTCAAGATGCCCGGGCCCAAGGGGGTCATCACTGTCAATGGCAACACAGAGCGTTCCCTCCGAACTGAGGAACATGCATTGGCCCTGGCGGCCGAATTCCATTATGAGGACGCTCGGCAAACACCGAAATCTGCCATAAAGGCACGTAAGGTTGACAAACGAGCTCGGTTTCAATCCGAACTCCCAGAATCTTCTTCTCCCCAGAAATAGGGACACGCTCCCCATTGCACAGCCCTAATGGCCGTCAAACACATGCCGAGAAGGCACAACTTCGCACTCAAGATTCCATGGGCAGCAGTGGGGAACAACCATTAAAGGGTAAGTATTCGGCTGGACCGAACTACTACCAGTACACGTCCTTGGACATAACACAGGTACCATCAAGGACCTGCTAAAGCGTAAAGCTCATCCATACTTTGGCGACTTCTCAAGACCTTCTTCCCAAGGTCCGCTCGACGACAGCATCACCCTTAAAGGAATACAACTCCCTAGGAGGCACAGGAGCAAACTGGCGACATGGCACATCGAGGACGTCAAGCCACCAATCGAAGACCCCTGGTACAACCTCTACTCTGTAATTTTATACTTCATCTTCAAATACCTATAACCAGTTGCTTCGGCAATCTGAGCTATAAGAATTATTGAGCAAATACAAGACATTTATACATGGCCACTTCGCTGTATTTTATACATACTCAGTTCTTCCCTCATCAACGCTTCTTGCGAAAACTGTTCGGTATACATTACGATGCACCCGGCTAATAGACCGGGGGATTGAATTTAAAATATCACCCTAAGCATCACTCCGACACACCTGATTGCGTGTTCGGCATCTTGGATTTTGCTTTATATGCATCGGATCTGAACTATGTCTTGGGTCAATAGTTGGGTTGCCCGGCTCCTGTGTTTGCCCTCTTACGTTCCGCTCGTTCGGCTAAAAGGGCAAAGGGAGAACCACTGCGATTGTGTTTCCAGCTCGCCTGGTCAAGCACCTCAGGGGAGAAAGCCAAAAACTGACCGTCATAGTAAGCGAGAACCGGTCTGCAAATCCGAGCTTAAGTGTCATACTAAAAATCGATAGAGGTTATTCCGTGTTATACGATGGGTTTCGTACTTGTACAAGCCATGTGATGCTGACTTCGGCCCCGGTACATCCGAACATCACAAAAACACTGGGGGCTGGTCATCAGCCCCCGCATTTTTTTACGCTCCTACGGCTAAGTGAAAGCGATAAAGCATCATAGTCCGATTGCCTTGTCCCCCTCGCACTACCGCCTTCGGGCACCGATACCTCGGCTAAGGGTTACAGTGCAGAGGCGGAGACACCTCGCGTAGTATCTACGTGGGGGCTGAAGCCGACGACTCGCAACTTTCAGACAAAACGGCCACATGGGAGTCAAAATAAAAACTAAAGACTTATAAGACATGATAAACCATGCAACGCTGATTATAAAGCGTTAAAAGTCTTCGGACATATTACAACTTGCTCATTCATAAAAAACGTCTTTCGGGCATTGGGCCTCTATTGCCCGAGCACCCTCCATCACTGCGGAGAAGTATCACTCGGGGCACTTGTACTCCTTTCCAGGGGGCGGAGGTGCGGTGGCCATCTCGGTCGGGTTGAGCTTCAGCCAGTGCACCATGGTCCTGGCAAAGGCCATCCGAGCTCCCTCGATGCACGTGGAACGCTTTAGCGCGTCAACTCGAGACGCGGCATCGCAAAGTCTTTGCACCAAGCCGAAGTAGCTGCCCGTCAGTGGCTCTTCAGGCCACAGCCAGATGCAGAGATCCTTCATGGCCGGCTCCGCCATCCTGTGCACCTCCATAAGTTGCTTCACCTGCTCGATCGGAAGAGGAGAGCGCTCGGGGGCTTCAAACTGTGCCCAGAATAGCCGAGCCTCATCATCTCCATCTCGCGAAGCATAGAACTTGTTCGCGTCTGCCGCACTCTTTTGGAGGTCCGAACAAGCGCGTGAGGAACGCCACACCTGGGTGAGCAATGCGAACCTGCTATCTCCAAAGGCACACTGTAGTAAATACGGCTTACCATCTGTGACAGCTTTGACTTGGCGGATTTGTTCTTCAAAGGACCGCCTGTCCACCCGCTCCTTTTGCAGCTCAGATTTCAGCGTAGAGAGCTCGGTGGCTTGCTCTTTGCCTTTCTGCTCAAGGGCCTCGCACTTCGTACTGGCATCCTTGAGCTCCTGCTGCACCTCCCCCACCCGGGCCTCATGCTTAGCACTCGCAGCTTTCAAAGTGGGAGTGCGGCTGCTGCTTGTTCGGCGGCCGCCTTCTCATCCGTAGGCTCTTGCTTCATCTTTTTGAGCTCGGCCTTGAGTTTTTCAACCTCCGTAGCTGAAGCTATGGAAGCAATAAATAAATAATTACACTGGGTTACCAGTGCGGATCATTAACAATATACAGCCCGGATGTTACAATTCGGCTTACCTTGTGCCTCGTCGAACCTCTTGTTCAGGCTATCAAGCTCCTTCTCGGAGATCTTGAGCTTCCGATTTAGCTCGGTAAGCTCAGTGGCATTAACGGCCATCGCCGATGATGAGGCCTACAAAAAATAAAAAACATATATCCGGTTATGTGCGTTCCAACCCCCGAACTGTCAAGGATATGACCCTATGTTCGGTCCTCTTAAGGGCTTTTAGAACATTGTGGGACTAATGATGCCTTGTGCATCGTTGGTCACTCCTGAGTATTTGACTCCCGGGTGGATTTTTACAAACCCACCCGGGGCTCGGGGGCTACTACATATATAAAGATAGCATAAACTTAATAAAATTAAAATTGTTTGGGAAAAGGGTATTACGTGACTCACCTTGAAGCCCTTTAAGAGGCCATTGAAAGCCTCTTTCAGTCCGCTATCGACAGACTGAATTCCTTGCAAAACCGCACCCATAAGAGTGCGGTGATCCTCGGAGATGGAGGCGCTCGATAGAGCCTCCTCCATGACCGGCTACCCAGTCATCGGTGGCGCCGGTGATAACCGGCTAGCCCGATCTCTGACCGGGGATTGAGCCGGTAGCTCTGGAGGCATAGTGCGCTCTGGAGATGACATTGGAGGGGATTGGACATTCCTCTGTCCTTCCTCCTCAGCGGCCAGGAAGGGCTCCTCCCCCTGGTCTTCGGCGGTCGAGGCATTAACCTCGGCCATGACGTCATCACCCCCACCGCCTGTGTTCGGCTCCAAAGAGGCCTGGCGGGATGACACCTTCGCGGTATCCTTCGTGGCCCCTGGAGATGTGGGGTGTGACGCGGTCCCGCTCTCCACCAGCTCGGCGGGTGGAGATTCCCCGTTCGATATCTGATCGGTGGGGAGAACGCGTGTTGGCTGCAGATTGAAAGGCGTCCATGCATTTAAAAACATTACAAACTTTGCATAAACAACCCAGGGAGTCTTCGGATTCATACCTTCGAGCTGGGGGCTTGACCCTTAGGTTCCTTTGGGGAACCTTCTCAAAGTCCTCGGACTCAGCATCAGAGTCCGAGCTGTCGTCGGCCTGGATCAACCTCGGCCAACACGCCCTCTTCGGGGCAGGAGGAGATACGTCCTCCGCGGCGTCCGGCGACGCCGCCCTCTTGCTTGTAAGGGGGGAATCGCCTTCCCCCATCCTCCTGCTCTTCCTCATGGGTAGAGGAGGCAGGGGTTTCCTCGGACATAGCGTCCGGCTTGTCCCTGGTGCGGAGACCTTCTCTGGCCTTCTTTTTCTCCTCCTTCTTCTCTGGCGCCGTGTACGGCGCCACGACGAGCATCTCCGTCAACAGCTCCGATCTGGGGTCTTCGGGCTGTGGTGCTGGGCAGTTAATTCCCGCGGCTTTGCTCAACCATTTCTGCAAAGATGAGGGGAAAGGCGTTAAGTCCTTTTGTCAAAGAAACAGAGTCAGTGGATTAAAATTATACCGTACCTGGGTAGGTGGGTTATCGGTGCTCAGGCCCGAATCCTCCTCCTTGGCCGGCCAGCTCTTCCGGGGCTTGAATAATACCTTCCACAACTTCTCGCAGGTAGTGCGGAAGAGTTGGCGCACAGTAGGCTTGTCCTCAAGCTGATAAGCCCACATTGGGGAGGCCCGGCGCTGGCAGGGAAGAATACGGCGGTGGAGCATGACCTGGACCACATTGACCAGCTCGACTTTGGCCTTGATCATCGAGGTAATGCGCTTCTGCAGCAATTTCACCTCTGCATCCAACCCCCGGTCGAGGCCCTTCCTGAGCCACGAGGTCAATCTCGTAGGGGGTCCGGATCTGAACTCGGCAGGCGCCGCCCAGCTCTCATCCCTTGGTTCGGTGATGTAGAACCATTCTTTCTGCCAGATCTTGATTGTGTCGATGAAGGTGCCAGTTGGCCACTCGATGCGGGGGAGCTTGCTGATTACCGCTCCTCCACAGTCTGCGTGCTCACCCGCGACGGTCTTCGGCTTGATGTTGAAGACCTTGAGCCACAGGCCAAAGTGCGGTTCGACCCGCAGGAAGGCTTCGCAGATAATAATGAATGCCAAAATATGCATGAAGGAGTTCGGGGGGAGGTCATGGAAGTCCAACTCGAAGAAGAACATGAGGCCCCTGACGAAGGGGTGGAGCGGGAAGCTCAGTTCCCGGATGAAATGGGGGACGGACACCACCCTCTCGCCTGGCTTGGGGGTGGGCACCACCTGGTTCGCCTCTGGAGTGCGGTGGAAGACGTTGGCGGGGAGGTAGCCAGCGAGCTTTAAGTCCCTGATGTCCTTGTCGGTGACCGTGGAGGCCTCCCACTTGCACATAGAGCCCGAACCCGCCATGGCTAAGCTCGGAGGGGAAGTTGAGGAAGAACTGGATCTGGGCTCTCGGAGCTTGGGAAAATTGGGAAAGCAGAGGATGCGAATGGGAAGCGTGAATAAGCCTTGGGGTTTTTACCCTTTTTATGGGGCGTAACACCGATTAGCCTCCCTTTACCGCGCCGTGAATTTCTCCCCTTCCCAAGACGTGCGTACCATTATACACGCGTAAAGAAACTTGAGATGTTAATCATATCCCGTGTGAAACGGAGCATGATCTATGCATTGATGAATCGTGCCAATGTAAAAGCGGCCTCGAACCGCGAATCGAGTTTTCATAGCTGATTCAGCGGTCGTGGTAGGCCATGACTGTCGGTGTCAAAACCGGTGGATCTCGGGGAGGGGGTCCTGAGCTATGAGTCTAGGATTGATGGTAACAAAGGGACGAACAGAGACGATGTTTACCCAGGTTCGGGCCCTCCTATGGAGGTAAAACCCTACGTCCTGCTCGATTATATTGATGGTATGAAGGTTACAGAGTTGATCTACCTCAAGATCGACTAGCTAAAACCCTAGATGAGTTTCTCTGCCCTACAGTCTAAAACCCTCTCGGTTTATATAGACACCGAGGGGTACCTAGGGTTTACACATGATAGGTCTCCTGCCGAGGATGGAAATGTTGATTTCCTCATCTTGACTTGGAGTGCACGACGCGCCTTCGGGTCTTCCTTCTGGAACGTGGGGTCTCGATGCATCTGGCCCTTCCTGTGATAGCTAGAGAGCGACCCATTGAGCCGGCCCATTGGGAGATAGGCCAGCAGCCCGAGGACCCCTTAGTCCAGGACTCCCTCAGTAGCCCCCGAACTAGCCCCCAACGCCAAGGATCGCCGCACTGGCAGCTTCACATGATCAGAACCTTCGGCTTGAGGGGTGAGTTCTTCTTTCCTTACAATGATCGGCTGGGAATAGTCCGGCTTATGATGACGCATAGTTCTTTCGATCATACAATTGTTCGGGCACCACGGGTTGCCCTGCCCTGAAGGCCAAAGGCCCAAGTGTAAATATTGTTTTCTGACGCCCCCTTCTGAAGAAGGGTCGTGGCCTACCACGACCGCTGAACCAGTTATGACAGCTCGATTAGCGGCCCGAGGGCACTTTTACATTGACACGACTCATCAATGTGTAGATCGTGCTTCGTTTCACACGGGATATAATCAACACCCGAGGTTTATTTTGCGCGTGCGTAACGGCACGCACGCCTTGGGAAGCCGAGAGACTCACGACACAACAGAGGGAGGCTAATCGGCGTGACGCTTCATAAAAGGGGAAAAAACCCCAAGGATTACGCACGCTTCCCATTCGCATCCTCTGCTTTCCCAATCCTCCCAAGCTCCGAGAGCCCAGATCCAGTTCTTCCTCAACTTCCCTTCCGAGCTCAGCCATGGCGAGTTCGGGCTCCATGGGCAAGTGGGAGGCCTCCACGGTCACCGACCAGGATATCCGGGAGCTAAAGCTCGCCGGCTACCTCCCCGCCAACGTCTTCCACCGCGCTCCTGAAGCAAAATAGGTCGTTTCCACCCCTAAGCCAGGAAAAAGGGTGGTATTTGTCCCCCATTTCATCCGTGGACTGAGCTTCCCGCTCCACCCCTTCGTCAGGGGCCTCATGTTCTTCTACGGGTTGGACTTCCATGATCTTCCCCCGAATTCTATTATGCATATTTCGGCTTTCATCATCCTCTGCGAAGCCTTTCTATGGGTCAAGCCACACTTCGGCCTGTGGCTCAAGGTCTTCAACGTCAAGCCGAAGACCGTTGCAGGAGAGCACGCAGACTGTGGAGGGGCAGTAATCAGCAAGCTCCCCCACGTCGAGTGGCCAACCGGCACCTTCATCGACACAATCAAGATCTGGTAGAAGGAGTGGTTCTACATCACCGAGCCAAGGGACGAGAGCTGGGCGGCGCCTGTCGAGTTCAGATCCGGACCCCCCACAAGGTTGACCTCATGGCTTAGGAAGGGCCTCGACTGGGGGTCGGATGTGGAGGTGAAGCTGCTGCAGAAGCGCATTACCTCGGTGATCGAGGCCAAGGTTGAGCTGGTCAATGTGATCAAGGTCATGCTCCACCGCCGCATCCTTCCTTGCCAGCGCCGGGCTGCCCCAATGTGGGCTTATCAGCCTGAGGACGATCCCACCATGCGCCAACTCTTCCGCACTACCTCTGAGAAGTTGTGGAAGGCATTATTCAAGCCTCAGAAAAGCTGGCCAGCCAAGGAAGAGGATTCGGGCCTACGGGCCGATAACCCACCTTTCCAGGTACGGTACAATTCTAGTCCACTGACTCTGTTTCTTTGGCAAAAAGACTGAACGCCTTCCTTCGTTTTTGCAGAAGTGGTTGAAGAAAACCACGAGCGTTAACTGCCCGGCACCACAACTTGAAGACCCCAGGTCGGAGTTGTTGTCGGCGATGCTCATCGTGGTGCCGTACACGGCACCAGAGAAGAATAAGAAGAAAAGAGATGGTCTCCACATCAGGGACCAGTCGGACGCTATGTCCGGGGAAACCCATGCCTCCTCTAGTCATGAGGAAGAGCATGAAGACGGGGGGGGGGGAAGGCGTTTCCCCCCTCACAAGAAAGAGGGCAGCGTCACCTGACGCCGCGGAGGCTGCTGCCCCTCCTGTCCTGAAGAGGGAGCGCCGGGCGAGGTTGATCCTGCCCGGCGACAGCTCGGACTCTGATACAGAGTCCGAGGACTTCAAGAGGGCTCCTCGAAGGAACTTAAGGGTCAAGCCCCCCGGCCAAAGGTATGAATCCGAAGACTCCCGGGTTATTTATGCAAAGTTTTCAATGTTTTAAACGCAAAGACATCTTTTAATCTTCATCCCACCGCGCGTTCTCCCCACTGACCAAATATCGGATGGGGAGTCTCCGCCCGCCGAACTGGCGGAGAGTGGGACTGCATCGCTCCCCTCACCTCCAGGGGCCGCGAAGGATGCCGCGGAGGTGTCATCCAGCCAGGCTCCGTTGGAGCCGAACACGGGCGGTGAGGGTGAACATGCCATGGCCGAGGTTGATGCCGCAGCCGCCGAAGGCCAGGGAGAGGAAACTCCCCAGGCTGCTGAGGACCAGGGTGAGAATATTCCCCTGGCCACCGAAGAAGAAGGGCGAAGGGATGCCCAGTCCCCTCCGAGGACGTCTCCGGAGCACGCTGTGCCTCCGGAGCTACTGACTCGGTCTCCGATCAGAGATCGGACTGTGCGGTCACCACCGGTGCCACCGACGACTGGGTGGCCGGCCATGGAGGAGACGCTAGCAGGCGCCCCCATCTCCGAGGATCACCGCACTCTTATGGGTGCGGTTTTACAAGGAATTCAGTCTGTTGATAGCGGACTGAAAGAGGCCTTCAATGGTCTCTTGGAGGGCTTCAAGGTGAGTCACGTAATACCCTTTTCCCGAACAACTTTAATTTTAAGTTTGTGCTATCTTTATATATGTAGTAGCCCCCGAGCCCCGGATAGGTTTGCAAAAACGCACCCGGGGGTTAAATAATAAGGAGTGAACAATGATGCACAAGACACCATTTAGTCCCGCAATGTTCTAAAAGCCCTTAAGAGGACCGAACATAGAGTTATATCCTTGACGGTTCGGGGGTTGGAACGCACATAACTGGATGCATTTCTTTGTAGGCCTCGTCATCGGCGGTGGCTGTTAATGCCGCTGAGCTAACCGAGCTAAATCGAAAGCTCAAGATCTCCGAAGAGGAGCATGATAGCCTGCACAAGAGGTTCGACGAGGCACAAGGAAAGCCGAATTGTAACATCCGGGCTATATATTGGTAATAATCCGCACTGGTAACCCAGTGTAACTATTTATTTATTGCGTCCACAGCTTCAGCTGCGAAGGTCGAAAAACTCAAGGCCGAGCTCCAGAAAATGAAGCAAGAGGCCGCGGATGGGAAGGCGGCCGCCAAACAAGCAGCAGCCGCGCTCTCCACTTTGAAAGCTGCGAGTGCCAAGCATGAAGCCCGGGTGGAGGAGGTGCAGCAAGAGCTTAAGGATGCCGGCACGAAGTGCGAGGCCCTTGAGCAGAAAGGCAAGGAACAAGCCACCGAGCTAGTCGCGCTAAAATCTGAGCTCAAAAAGGAGCGGGTGGAGAGGCGGTCCTTTCAAGAGGAGGTTCGCCAAGTCAAGGCTATCACCAATGGTAAGCCGTATTCACTACAATACGCCTTTGGTGGTAGCAAGTTTGCTTTGCTCACCCAGGTGTGGCATTCCTCAGGCGTCTGTGTGGATCTCCAGAAGAGTGCAGCGGACGCGAACAAGTTTTATGCTTCGCGGGTGGAGGATGATGAGGCCCGGCTATTCTGGACGCAGTTTGAGTCCCCCGAGCGCTCTCCTCTCCTCATCGAGAAAATGAAGCAACTGATGGAGCTACACAGGATGGCGGAGCCGGCCATGAAGGACCTCTGCATCTGGCTGTGGCCTGAGGAGCCGTTGCCGAGCAGCTACTTCGGCTTGGTGCAGAAGCTATGCGATGCTGCGCCTCGGGTTGATGTGCTGAAGCGCTCTACATGCATCGAGGGAGCTCGGATGGCCTTTGCAAAGACCATGGTGCACTGGCCGAAGCTCCAGCCAACCAAGATGGCCACTGCACCTCCGCCTCCTGATAAGGGGCATAGGCGCCCCAAGCTATACTTCTCCGCAGTGATGGAGGGTGCTCGGGCAATAGAGGCCCAATGCTCCAAAGACGTTTTGTATGAATGAGCGCGATGTAATATGTCCGAAGACTTTAATGCTTTATAATCAGTGTTGCATGGTTTATCATTCTTATAAGCATTTAATTTTTATTTTGACTCCTATGTGGCCGGTTTAACTGAAAGTTGCGGGTCGTCGGCTTCAGCCCCCACGTAGATACTACGCGGGGTGTCTCTGTATCCGCACTGTAACCCATAGCCGAGGTATCGGTGCCCGAAGGCGGTAGTGCGAGGGGGACAAGGCAATCGGACTATGATGCTTTATCGCTTTCACTTAGCCGTAGGAGCGTAGGAAAAATGCGGGGGCTGATGACCAGCCCCTAGTGTTTTGTGATGTTCCGATGTACCGGGGCCGAAGCCAGCATCACATGGTTTATACTAGTACCAAACGCATCGTATAACACGGAATAACCACTATCGGTTTATTAGTATGACACTTATGCTTGGATTTGCAGACCGGTTCTCACTTACTATGACGGTCAGTTTTCGGCTTTCTCCCCTGAGGTGCTTAACCAGACGAGCTGGAAACACAATCGCAGTGGTTCTCCCTTTGCTCTTTTTGCCGAACGAGTGGAACGTAAGAGGGAAAACACAGGAGCCGGGCAACCTAACTATTGACCCAAGACATAGTTCGGATCCGATGCATATAAAGCAAAATCCAAGACGCCGAACACACGACCAGTTGTGCTGGGGTGATTGAAAGCACATTTGCTCCCTTGGTGGTTTTGGTAATTAATAACAACATATATATCATTGAACTAATGTTTCCACTAAATAATAGAACTTATAATATTAGTGGTATTAATTTTTGTAGAGGAAGAGAACATATAATAGTAGAGAAGATTTGAATGGTTCCAAGAAATCTTGCAAATAGAGAATGAACCAACCAAAATACTTAACTAGATGATGGGCGGTGACTAGGTCACCTATATTAGAGTATATTGACTTAGGAGCCAAGCAAGAATACTTGATCATAGGTCATACTCAACGTTAAGCTCAAAATGGGGTTACCATTTTTCGATTAAGCATTTTAATGTCTTCATATCACTTGAGTTGCTTTAGCTCATGTCTTGGAGTAAAGCCTTTTCAAGGATATGAGTACATACCTTAGAGTGATGTTGATGACGTGGGTTGTAGGTGAACTTATTGAGGATGCTCGAGATTGATAAAGATCATTTTGAGTTGGGAGCAATCCTTCTTGTTTTAGTACACTTGTCACCTACAAAGGTTAGTCAAGCAAGGAAGAACATGATATGACACGATACCAATTGTGAAATACAAATATGTGTCAAGGATATGTATTTGTTGTCTTCTTCCTTCCATCATCAAGAGGGCTTGTGGATACTTGGTCATGACAAGATTGCTTATAATTGGAGTTGATGGCAATCTTGTGGAATGAAGTTCTTCCAAGCACCTACAAAAGGTTAGATGCAATACAAGGGAGCATAGAATTCCATGGTATAAGATAGCATGTTAAGAGTATCATGGAAGTATTAAGAAGGCTCATGCCCTTGCATGCATATAAGTGAGACTAGCTCAAGTTTGAAGCATCAATGATGTTTAACTCACTCCTCAAGTGACAAAACGTTTTCTCATCAAGTGGCTTAGTAAAGATAGCAGCCAATTGCTTGTTAGTGCGAACATGCTTAAGATCAATATCTCCTTTGGCAACATGATTACGAATGAAATGATGTCTAACTTGAATATGTTTAGTTCGAGAATGTTGCACAGGATTATGACCAATTTTAATAGCACTTTCATTGTCACAAAGTAATGGAACATTTTTGACATGAATTCCATAATCCTTAAGCATTTGTGTCATCCATAGTAATTGTGCACAACACGATCCGACAACAATATACTCAGCTTTGGCAGTAGATAGAGATGTCGAGTTTTGTTTCTTGGAGGACCAAGATACAAGAGATCTACCCAAAAATTGACAAGTACCCGAGGTGGATTTTCTATCAACCTTGTCACCAGCATAGTCCGAATCGGAATAGCCAACAAGGTTAAAAGAAGATCCCTTGGGATACCAAATGCCAAAGTTTGGTGTTTGTATCAAATATATCACAATACGTTTCACGGCCAAAAGATGAAACTCTTTAGGTGCGGCTTGATATCTTGCAAAAAAAGAAAACACTAAGCATAATATCGGGACGGGAGGCACATAGATATAGCAATGAACCAATCATAGATCGATAAACTTTTTGATCAACTGGTTCGTCCTCGGTAAGATCAACATGTCCACTAGTAGGCATGGGAGTTTTCATACCTTTGCACTCTTGCATGTTGAACTTCTTGATCAAGTCCTTGGTATACTTAGTTTGAGAGATGAAAGTTCCCTCTCTAGTTTGCTTGATTTGCAAACCAAGAAATAATTTCAGCTCACACATCATGGACATATCATACTTCTCGGACATCAACCTTCCAAATCTTTCACTAAATTTTGGGTTAGTAGATCCAAAGATAATATCATCCACATAGATTTGGCACACAAATAATTCACCATTAACTCTCTTAGTGAATAAGGTTGCGTCAATTTTACCAATTTCAAAACCCTTTTCAATAAGAAACTTCGTTAAGCATTTGTACCAAGCACGAGGGGCTTGTTTAAGACCATAAAGAGCTTTACAAAGCTTGTAAACATGATTAGGTTTCTTAGGATTCACAAAACCAGGTGGTTGCTTAACATAGACTTCTTCTTCAATCTCACCATTTAAAAAGGCACTTTTAATATCCATTTTATAAAGCGTGATATCATGGTGATTGGCATAAGCAAGAAGAATGCGAATAGCTTCAAGTCTAGCGACGGGGGCATAGGTCTCACCGTAGTCCATACCTTCGACTTGCGTATATCCTTGGGCAATGAGACATGCCTTGTTGCATCCGACTTGACCGTCTTCGTCTTGTTTGTTCCGAAACACCCATTTGGTTCTGATGATGTTGTGCTCATCCTTGGGCTTCTCCACGAGTGTCCACACTTCGTTCCTCTCAAAGTTGTGAAGCTCTTCATGAATTGCGTTCACCCAATCTGGATCTTCAAGAGCTTGTTCTTCCTTCAAGGGTTCAATGCTAGAGATGAAAGAATAATGCTCACAAAAGTTAGCTAGGCGAGTTTTAGAGCGAGTGATTCTCCCGGTTTGTATGTCACCAAAGATTTGGTTAAGAGGATTGTTCTTGGTAACTCTTGCTCGAACTCGGGATATCTTAGGCTTGTTGGATGGTGGAGCTTCTTCTTCATCATCATCTCCTTCATCTTCGTTGTTGTCGAAGGTGTCGTTCCCTTGAGGTGGTGGTGAAGGAGGTTGTGGTGGATCTTCATGATGTACTTCCTCCTCTTCATCATCTTGTCGTGTACGGCTTGTGGTTGCCTCCATCTCGTGTTGAGGTTCACCTTGACATGAAGTAGGGGCTTCCACTTGAGTTGACGAAGTACTTTCCTTCACCTCCACGGGACGAATCTTGCCGATGGACAAGTCTTGGATAGCTTCAGAGGGGTCCTTATCCCCTACATCATTTGGCAATTGTTCGACTTGTGAACCATTAGATTCATCAAACTTCACATCTACCGTCTGTTCAACTTTTCGAGTGAAGTTGTTGTAGACACGGTAAGTGTGAGAGTTCGATCCGTAACCAAGTAGGAATCCTTCATGAGATTTAGGAGCAAATTTAGCACGACGATGCTTATCAAGAATGTAGCACTTTGAGCCGAATACCCGAAAGTATCCAACTTGGGGTTTGTTACCGGTGAGTAGCTCGTATGCCATTTTACCGAGAAGCTTGTGCAAGTAGAGTCGGTTCGTGGCATGACATGCTATTTCCACGGCTTCTGCCCAAAAGTGTCTTGGCGTCTTGTATTCGTCAAGCATCGCTCTTGCCATCTCAATAAGAGTTCGGTTCTTCCTCTCAACAACTCCATTTTGCTGAGGCGTGTACGTAGTCGAGAACTCATGTGAGACACCTTCTTCGTCAAGAAAAGTATCCACATGGGTGTTCTTGAACTCTGATCTGTTATCGCTCCGAACCTTCTTGATCTTCACCTCAAACTGATTTTGCGCTTTGCGAACGAAGTTCTTGAAGATCTTTTGTACCTGCGACTTATCATCAAGAAAGAATACCCACGTAAATCTGGAAAAATCATCAACTATAACTAGACCATAGGAATTTCCACCGAGACTCTTGTAAGCATTGGGACCAAAAAGATCCATGTGAAGTAACTCGAGTGGTCTCCTAGTAGTCATGATATTCTTAACGGGATGACTTCCACCTACTTGCTTTCCAGCTTGACAACCACTACAAAGTCTATCTTTGTCAAAGATAATATCTTTAACACCAAGTATATGATCACCTTTGATAAGTTTGTCTAGATTACGCATGCCAACATGTCCTAGTCTTCTATGCCAAAGCCAACCTTTAGAAGATTTTTCAATAAGACAAGTCCGAGGTTTGGATCTCTTAGTGAAATCGACAATGTATAGATCAACTCTACGGAAACCGGTAAAGACCATTTTGTGATTATCTGGACGAAACACTTGACAATCTACTTTCATGAATAGCACAATAAAACCAAAGTCGGCAAGTCTAGATACGGAAAGAAGATTGTAGCCAAGGGATTCAACAAGCATGACGTTTTGAATAGAGCTATCATGGGATATGGTGTCATGGTTTTGTCACGGCAGATGTCCCCGTGAAAGGACTTAGGTTCGGGGCCATCGGTAAGGCGGTGATCTCAAAGGGGTTGATCGGAATCGGGAGACAAGAGTTACCCAGGTTCAGCTCCTCGGAAAGAGGTAAAAGCCTACGTCCTGCTTTGTGTTGTATTGATTGGGTGTCGATTACAAGGGAGCAAGTTCGCTTGACCTAGCTATCGATCGGTTGTTTCGTGGCCTAAGCCGCCCAGGTAACCCGCCTTTATATACACAGGTCAAGGCCCTGGGCTTACAAGAGTCCGGGCCGGGTTATACTTGATGACCGACCTCACCTCTAATTACACATGCCTTGTCTAACAAGCCGCCACCGGCGGCTCAAGCCCGCCGGGTTACATCTTGTCTTCTGGCTCTGGGCCTCCGGGCCCACTAATCAAGCTTACTCCTAATCTTGTTGTAAGCCACCAACCGTATGACTCGGCCCCTCCTGGGCAGGTCTCACCATGGGGTTATATCCCCAACATTAGGCCCCAGATTGATTTGAACTGGTTCATGTCAATCTCCAAATCTTCTGGTTGGCGAGTCTTGCCTTCTTCGATAATTTTCATGACCCGCCGAAAATGGGCGGTCGCTGCTTCTGACAAGCTTTCATGACCCGCCGTGACATCATCATAAAAATAAAAAAAGATTCCTCTAACGTCAGAGCGGATCTTTTGTCATTAATATGACCAGCCCGAAAATCGAGGCATCTTCTTAGTTTAATCATGATCGTACTCCCTCGATTCCCGCACCGGACTGTTTGTGAGACATTTATAACCATATAAATAAGCACGGGGGGTTATCGATTTTCTTTTTTTTTCTGCCGCCATTTCCTTCTTCTTCCTCTGGACCAGCGAAGCTTGCCGCGCCGCCGAAGCTCATCGCGCCGCTCCGTCCTCACCGTCTTCATCAACTCAGGCCGCTACATCAACCTGAACGCGCCCAGAACACCGCCGCATCTGCGCGCATCCTCCATGTTTCATTGCTGCCCTTTGTTAGATCTGCACTAGTCTTTTAAATCTCCCCCGAGTTCATTGGGTTTCTTCTGTGTTCATCACCATTCATCAGAACGTTCCTCACCGATTAGATGGAAAGCACCTTCTCTAAAGCCTTACAACGCGGCCGAAATCACGCGGTCGCCTGCTCCATAATCACGCCGCACTCATTGTAGATCTGCAGCTCGTTTTAATCTGCGCAGAGGCCGTCTGTTCTTCCACTGGTCCTTTTAAGGCTAGAATATTTTTCTTTTTCCCTCGCCCGTAGATCTTGAATCCATAGCCGTAGTTGCAAAATCGGTTTCTCAACACTTAGCAATTTTTTCAATCTATGTTGATAAACTTGACCCGCCGTAAAACTGTCGGCTCACTCTGTCATACTGCAAGTAGCTTCGGCAGCTCATAATTTTATATTGACCCACCAAACGCTGTCACCATTTCCAGTAATAGTGACCTTAGTCAGAATGTATTTTTAACCCGCCGAATATTCATGTCTTCCCGCAGCTTCCTAAGCAGCCACCATGTCTAAAACTCCGTCCACCTGCAACTGGGTAAAGTCCGGGGTGACCGAAGAGTCGCTCAAAGAATTTGTCACCATGGGAGTTCTGCCGTCTCAGGATATTATCCACTGGCGGGTTCCAGGCAATGAGACTACCCCTAAACCCAAGGATGGGAAGTCATTGTCTTCACAGACCATCTTCTTCGTGGCTTCTCCCCGCCCGGGTCCAAGTTTTTCTGGGACGTCTTACACGCATTCAAGCTGCACCCCAAAGACATTGGCCCGAATTCTGTCACAAATATGTGCCAATTTCAAACCTTCTGTGAAGCCTACCTGCAAGAGGAACCACCTGTTGACCTCTTCAAGGAATACTTTTACATTAACCGCCAGACAGAAATGGCAGACGGGTTAAGCCTTGAGCTCGGGGGCGTCACTCTTCAGAGACGGAGGGACGTACTCTTCCCAGCAGCAACCCTGCCGAGTCACCCCAAAGAATGGAACAAGACGTGGTTCTACTGCCAAGACACTTCTCCAGAGGGGGAGAACCCACTGCCGAGTTACCATCCTTACCGGCTTAGCACTGATACAGAGCTTCCAGACCGGATGTCAGCCACCGGACGTGCTCAATACGCATCTACTTTTTCAAAAGTCAGGGCCCTGTTAGCCAATGGATTGACGGGTGTTGATCTGACCCGCTGCTGGGTCTCCTGGAGGATTCTGCCGCTAAGCCGCCGTGGCGCTTTAATGTGCCAGTACACTGGTAAAGTGGACGACCCTCAACGCTTCACCCGGACCCCCTTGAAGGATCAGGATCTTAACACTATCATCAAGTCTCTGCTGGGGGAGTCATTAGCCGCCTGCAGCAAGACGAGCTTAAATCCCTTCTCTACACTTAACCTGGCTCCGGATGTAAGTCTGCTCGTCCTAACCCTCATCCATTCTTTTAATGCTGTACTTTACATACTATATTAAACCTTTTCTGTCAATATGCTTTGTCATGTGTAGGCCGGCTCTTCTTTCTGGAAGAAATTGCTGCCCCCTACTCTCAATAAGAAAAACAAAAACCCCAAGGCGACCAAATCCAAGGTGCCAACTCACCGGAAGAGGCAATCATCCGAAGATTTATTCGATTTCAACGACTCAGAGGTAGAACTTGACCCCCTTGGCCTTCTCTTTATGCAACTCATTGACGGTGATTACTCACAGGAAGAAGCTGAAACAAGCCATGCCGATGTTGCCGAGGTAACCATTGTCTCCTCTGACTCGGATCTTTCACCAGTAAAGAGAGTACGGTGGTATGTACGGAAGGTAAAGAGTTCCCACCCTTTTGCTCACTTGAGTCGTAATTTTCTTTTGAAGAAACAGCAAGACGATAGCAGACGTCAGACCCGGAGCACCGGCTCTGGAGACCTTTTAGCTGGCTTACCCAATGAGCCGGCACCTCGAAAACAGCGCACCGAAGTACTTTCTTGTCTTGAACTTATTTTTCCTACACGCCATCCTTGCGGCTTATCAATGTTTAACAATGATATCTTTTTTAGGACTCGCCTCCTTCTTCCGGCGATTCAACAGCTTCAAAGTTGGCTCCCCTTATCATCAACCAGGGGTAAGTATTTTTATATCCCACTCTTTGTATTAATAATCCCTCCTTGCTCATTGATGTGTAATTTTAACTTTGCTTCACAGGGCTCAAGCCAAATGGAGAAAAACTGGCGGGTTAGCCGCCACTCCAGATGCTCTAGAGCCGGCAATTTCAAAGCCAAGCATCCCTGAAGCTCATGTTGAGCCTTCTGAAGGCGCCAAAGATATTCATGAAGAAGCTCCTCAGCACAATGAGCCGGCGGATATGGATATTGAAGCTCCTGAAGCCCATCCGGATTCTGCTCCTAAGCCGCCCAGCCCCCGACCGTCAACTGAAGATATGGCTTCTCATGAAGAAGTCACTGTCACCGGGGCGGCTTACAAATCTCCAGCTCCTTCACATGCGCTATCAAAGCATATCAAGGAAGACGGGGCAGCTCCCTCTAAGGAAGAAAAGACTCCATCTGATCTTTCAAATTTGGAGAAACTTACTGCCGATGAATTGCATGTCGGCTATCTGAGTCGTCTGTTTGCCAGCCGAGACATGGAGGCCAACTTAGTCGCCAGGATGAAGAAAAAATACGAGGTACTTCACTTCCCTTGCCTCTTCATATATATACTTATGTAGCCCCCAAGAACCGGTTGATCTCTCAAAAGGTCAGCCGGGTCTTCCATTAATTTGGCAACTTTTCATAAAATCGCCATGTAGCCCCCAAGGGTCGGGTTATTACCTAAATAATGAGCCGGCTCTTAACCATAAATTAAGAGCCAAGTGTAGCCCCAAGGGCCAGGTCATTACCTAAGTAATGAGCCGGCACTCAATCATAGATTAAGAGCCAATTTTAGCCCCCAAGGGCTGGGTCATTACCTAAGTAATGAGCCGGCACTCAATCATAGATTAAGAGCCAAGTGTAGCCCCCAAGGGCCGGGTCATTACCTAAGTAATGTGCCGTCACTCAATCATAGATTAATAGCCAAGTGTAGCCCCCAAGGGCCGGGTCATTACCTAAGTAATGAGCCGGCACTCAATCATAGATTAAGAGCCAAGTGTAGCCCCCAAGGGCCGGGTCATTACCTAAGTAATGAGCTGGCTCTATAAGAAAAAGCTGGGATACATTAGCCCCCAAGTGTCAAGTATATTGCTTGCAATCTTCTTGGGACTTGTAAATCATGGTACCAAATTTTGACATAAACTGTGTGAGCCAGACCGGCGGCTTAAAACTGACAACCTTGCACTGTCATGATTTGTCGTGCGCAGGAATCTTTAAGTGCTGTCGAGTCTAACCTGATGGACTTGAAGAAAAGTTTATCTTTGCAACAAGATGCCCGAGCAGAGATGGAAGAAAAGTGGCGGCTCTGCTCCATTGATCTTGAGAAGATTAAAACAGAGTTCGAAACTTTCAAGCAGACTGCTGAGTCAACCCAAGCCGCCCTGACCAAGCGCGTTGAAGACGTAGAGGGACGGCTCAAAACGGTGACTGACGAGCTGAACACTCTGAAGGGCCAGATATCCCGCATGATTGGAGCTGTGTTTGGTAAGTGTCGTTTGACTGTCAATATCCTTTGCAAAAAACTCTTCAAGGCTCCTGCCAGGCGGCTTACAAACTTGTCTTGCTTGTAGGTGAACGGAGTCGCTAACTGTCAGGCAACAGTCTGCTAAAACTCAAGGCTTTATACTCTTTGACAGAACAGTTGTATGCCGGGTCTTTAATTACCATCAAGGCTGTCATGACTGAGAGGGGTGTGCCCAAGTTCATGCAGGACATGCTAGAAGTCCTCTCCACCATCCCGCAGCAGATAGAGGAGCTGAAGAGATCAGGCGCCAGTAAGGGTGCAATGGCCGCTCTGAGCCGGTCGCTGGCTTATGCCCCTGAACTTAACCCGGCCGAGATGATGGACGGCTACCCTCAGCTGAAAGATGACGGCTCACAATTTACTGAAGCTGACTACGCCCGTTGTATGAAGGCATCTCGTGTTTTAGCAAGCTGACTGGCCGAACAAGCTGACCTGTCGTTATATCAGGCGGCTTACTTAGAAGGCAATAAGCGAGTTTGAGGCCCCACTTTCAAAGGCAAGAGCCTGATTCCTCAACGCCGTAAGCACCTCTTCACTCCTGATGTTGATCCATCTCCGATCATGCACGATGAAGCCAAGTTTGAAGCTTTAACCAACTGCAATTGGGATGTGGACAACCAACAGATCCAGGAGACCGAAGAGCCGGTGCAGGATGACCCGGCGGCGAGTTAGAGAAGAACTGTTGCATCATGTGAAGGTAACCCGGCCCTGCCTGACATGCCAGGTTATAATTTGCTGAGAAAAACTTGAAGTCCACAACTCTTGGGCTTTTGGATAGCCTTGTAATAGCAGTAGGAAAATATTTTAACCGCCTGCTCTTGTACTTTTGATGCACTATTTAAACTTCTTCCGGCGATTTGGCGAATTCGTCTTTGATATATAATCATTTGACTGCTTTGATGCGCCGGGCGGGTTATACTCCCTGAGCAATGCCAAGCCGGAATTTTCCAGAGCTTAGAATCTTATCACGTGAGTACCTGAAAAACAAGTAATTTGTATGTCTCGTCCTATAAGCCGGCTTTAAAGGCGCGGTAGGACAAGATAACCGTTGTTTTTTGTGAAAAAACTTGTATTGTTTCCGAAGAAACTAGGCGGAAAGCCTAAAAAAACTTGTAAACCGGGTCTCACGTGACATAAATCCGTCGTTTAAACTTTAACAAGTTCAGGGTCTTTAAAAGATTGACATTGCTAAAAGTACGAACGGGCCACATAGCGGAGGGGTTACGGCAAACAAGACGAGTTTATCCTAGCTCACTGTAAGCCGGATCTCTCGTGACAAAAACCACCGTTTAAACCTTGACAAGTTCAGGGTCTTTGTGCGAGAATAACTTATAAAAGTTTAGGGTCTCTTATCAAGAATAAATGTCAAGAGTTCGGCGGGTCACATGGCAGAGTAGCAAGTTGCAAATAGGCAGGTTTAACTCGAACATGGCATATAAAGCCTAGCCAAGAGGGTATGTAAGCTAAACCCATAGGGTTGGAAGCCCCCAAGTGACCTGATTAAGGATCAACTCCTTTGTATGATACTTTCAGTGCAGAGAAACGGCAGAGGCCCCTAATCATGGGGATGCCCACTTTATTATATCATAAAACCGGTATATACAATGACAGGGATATGTACATTGATGAGAGCCGGACTGGCGGCTCAAGTATAGTATGGCCGAAGGTGAGCAATATTCCATGGCCTCTTGGTCTCGTCACCAGAAGTACGAGACTTGTCATTTTCCTGTGCATCAATGAGATAATAGAAACCATTGTTGAGATTTCTGCTGATCACAAACGGTCCTTCCCAGGGAGGTGACAACTTATGCATATCTGACTGGTCTTGAATCAGTCGGAGTACTAAGTCGCCTTCTTGGAACGTCCGGGTCTTGACCCTGTGGCTATGATAGCGACGCAGGTCTTGTCGATAAATCGCCGATCGAGCTGCTGCAAGATCCCGCTCTTCGTCCAAATCATCCAAAGTATCCTGACGTGCCGCCTCGTTATCAGTTTCTACGTAAGCCGCCACTCTGGACGAGTCATGACGAATATCACTGGGGAGAATAGCTTCCGCGCCATAAACCATGAAGAAAGGCGTATAGCCTGTAGACCTGTTGGGGGTGGTTCTTATGCTCCAAAGAACAGACAGCAACTCCTCCACCCAACAACCCGGCGTGCGCTCCAACAGAACCATGAGCCGGGGTTTTATTCCTCTCAAAATTTTCTGGTTAGCACGCTCAGCTTGACCATTGGATTACGGGTGAGCTACTGAAGATACATCAAGACGGATATGCTCCTCATCACAGAACTCCTTCATAGCCCCCTTAGACAAGTTAGTGCCATTATCAGTGATGATACTATGAGGATAACCAAACCAAAAAATCAGCTTTTTGACGAACTGAACTGCTGTTGCTGCATCACACTTGCTGACCGGCTCAGCCTCGACCCACTTAGTAAACTTATCAACCGCCACCAGACTTTTTGTCCTTAGACCTCTTAAAAGGACCTACCATATCAAGCCCCCAGACTACAAACAGCCAGTTGATTGGAATCATCTGTAGCTCTTGAGCCGGCACATGGGCACGTCGCCCGAATTTTTGGCACCCGCCACACTTAGTGACCAAATCCTCTGCATCTTTATGAGCTGTTAACCAGTAAAACCCGTGTCGAAAGGCCTTGGCCACCAATGATTTTAACCCGGCGTGATGACCACAATCGCTAGCATGGATTTCTTGCAAGATCTCGCGGCCCTCATCAGGAGAGACACAGCGCTGAAAGACACCAGTCACACTGCGCCGATGTAAATCGCCTTTGACAATAGTCATAGACTTGGACCGTCTTATGATCTGCCGTGCCAGAGTCTCGTCTTGAGGTAACTCGCCGTGTGTCAAATATGCCAAATAAGGCAGCGTCCAATTAGGAATCGCATGGAGAGCTGCCACCAATTGCCCTTCTGGGTCAGGTATAGCCAAATCCTCCTCCGACGGTAACTTGACCGATGGGTGATGCAACACGTCCAAGAACACATTAGGCGGCACCGGCTTACGCTGAGACCCCAACCTTGATAATGCGTCAACCGCCTCATTCTTCTGTCGGCCAATATGATCCACCTGATAACCTTTAAAGTGGCCAGCAATAACATCAACCGCCTGACGATAAGCCGCCATACGAGGGTCCTTAGAATCCCACGTGCCAGAGACTTGCTAAGCCACCAGGTCTGAGTCGCCAAGACATCTGACCCGGCTCAAGTTCATCTCCTTGGCCACCCGGAGCCCATGAAGCAAAGCCTCGTATTCCGCTGCATTGTTAGTACAAGGAAACATTAGCCTCAAAACATAACAGAATTTGTCACCTCGTGGGGAAGTTAAAACAACTCCAGTCCCCGAGCCTTCCAATTGCCTGGATCCATCAAAGTGAATCGTCCAGTAAGTATTGTCTAGCTTTTCCTCAGGTATTTGACACTTTGTCCAGTCATTGATAAAATCCACCAAGGCTTGAGATTTGATAGCCGTCCGGGGCACATATTTTAAATTGAGAGGCCCAAGCTCAATTGCCCACTTAGCAATCCTTCCAGTGGCTTCCCTGTTCTGAATGATATCTCCCAAAGGAGCAGAACTGACCACTGTGATCGGGTGACCAAGGAAATAATGCTTCAGCTTGCGATTGGCCATGAATACCCCAAGCACCAGCTTTTGCCAATGTGGATACCTTTGCTTAGACTCCGTCAACACTTCACTGACATAATAAACTGGCCGCTGAACTGGATATTCCTTACCCGCCTCCTTGCGCTCCACCACAACTGCAGCACTGATAGCCTTGTTGTTAGCCGCCACATATAAGAGTAGAGGCTCCTTTTCCACGGGAGCGGCCAGAACAGGCGGCTCAGCCAATTGCTTTTTGAGCACCTCAAATGCCTCATAAGCTGCATCACTCTAGACAAAATCGTCTGTCTTCTTCATCATCTGATACAAGGGGATAGCCTTCTTGCCGAGGCGGCTTATGAACCGGCTTAAAGTAGCAATACGACCCACCAGGCGCTGAACATCATTAATGCACGCCGGCTTAGACAAAGAAGTAATGGCCTTTATCTTGTCCGGGTTAGCCTCAATGCCACGCTCCGAGACCAAGAATCCCAATAGCTTGCCTGTAGGTACACCGAACACACATTTTGCCGGGTTAAGCATCCTCTTGTAAACCCGAAAATTGTCAAAAGTTTCCTTCAAATCAGCCAGCAGAGTCTCCTTCTTCCTTGACTTGACCACAATATCATCCACATAAGCATGAACATTGCGCCCAATTTGACCATGAAGACAGTTCTGCACACAACGCTGGTAAGTCGCCTGGGCACTCTTGAGTCCGAAAGGCATAGACACATAACAAAAAGCTCCAAAAGGCGTAATGAAAGACGTCTTCTCATGGTCTTTGACTGCCATCTTGATCTGATGATAACCTGAATAAGCATCTAGGAAGCATAGACTCTCACAACCCGCCGTTGCATCAATGATTTGATCGAGACGAGGGAGAGCAAACGGGTCAACCGGACATGCCTTGTTAAGATCTGTGTAATCCACGCACATGCGCCATGTGCCGTTCTTCTTAATTACCAACACCGGGTTAGCTAACCATTCTGGGTGAAAGACTTTAACGATGAACCCCGCTGCCAAGAGCCGGGCCACCTCTTCCCTAATAGCCTTACGCCTCTCCTCGTTAAAGCGACGGAGGAACTGTTTGACCGGCTTCAACTTAGGATCCACATTAAGGTGGTGCTCAGCGAATTCTCTCGGTACACCCGACATGTCAGAAGGCTTCCATGCAAAGATGTCCCGATTCTCACGGATGAATTCGATGAGCGCGCTTTCCTATTTGGGGTCCAAATTGGCCCCAATAGTGAACTGCTGTGATGAGTCGCCAGGAGTGAAATCCACCACTACTAGAAAAAGCCCTATTAGTGGCGGACCTGTTTTCGTTAGTAATGGCGCACTATCGGTGCGCCACTATTAATACGCCACTAGTAACAGATAGTAATGGCGCACCTCTAGTGCGCCATTAGTAATCCAGATAGTAATGGCGCACCTCTGGTGCGCCACTACTAACCCTTAGGTGCTCCACTGGTATTCCCTCTAGGTGCGCCACTAATAGCCTTATAGGTGCGCCACTAGTAATAAAGGAAGGCGCGCCACTAATAAGGGCTGAAATGCGCCACTAGTAATGTATTTGGAAAACAAAAAAAAATCCAAATTTACAGAAAACAACCTATAAGGAAAAATAATTTAAAAACAAAAAATGAAATAGAATCATAATTTTTATTATAGTAAGAATATTACAATGTCTTTACAAGTATCCAATAAAAGAAAATTTACAAGGAAATAAAAGAAAATTCTAAAACTAATCTTCTAGTAATCTTTTCTTCTGACCTCCCACTGAACTCTGGAGCGGCGCTGTTGCCGCGTAATCCATTTCTCCTTTCCAAATAGACGAGCTCCATCTTCGCCGAAGAAGCAAAAATCTAGTGAATGCTGGAAAATCTGATCTTGATTACCTGCACAGTAGTAACATCACTGTCATGTTAAAGATGACAGAAAACCCAAATCTGATGGAGAGACAGGAAATTAAGAACTGCCAAAATCATGCCTGTGTTGTCTATGATGACAGCTAAGCAGTTTCCTAATATCGGTGCCGGATCCGAAAATATTGATAAGATGACAGTCAAGCAGTTTCAGTGTCCGTGTATCGGTGCTGGATCAGAAAATACTTAAAACAGAGCAATGACTTTCCCTAAATGGTAAGCAAATAAATTCCCCCCTAAATAACTGCACCGAGAATCTAAGGATATTTTGCGCGTAGATCATGGAGCAAACATTCATAAGATTTTATAATTAACCAATCAAAGCCTTACAAACAATACGAATGGACAACAGTTGCCAGGAGAGGTCCATGTGAGTTATCACAAAAAAGGAAGAAGAGAGAAGGCCATGTGTTGGCTATTTCCTATGAAACGCCATCCTATGCCCAAAATAAGGCTACTGAAGAAACCTGTACCTGTAGTGCTGCATAAGTGCTTACACACAAACTGCCCAGAAATCATTATGAACCAACACAGAGGCTCTCTCTTCTTTCCAATGGAAATGACTGAACAAGGTTATAAATTCCCCACATGTACCAAATCGGCGGCACCAATTGGGGAAAAAATTAATGCTTTCTCTCCGTAAGATCGTCGCGTACACTCTATCCATGAAAATGGTACTAGCTAAATTCTGAAGTCCTTCCTTCCTTCTCTGTAGAAGCAAGAGAACATGCTAGTACTACTAACTGTACCACTACCAAGTGGACTCCATTGCTTAGAATGCACTGCCACTGAAGCAGGCACAAGACTGTATGAAAGTAAATGTAGCACTTCAACACATGATGTACAACAGGAACAGTATGATCAGAGCAAGTTCTTATCCTCTGCAACTATCTAAACCAAGAGGTGTCAACCGGATTAAAGAGATGATACGTGTTTTTTTATGGTTACATGAAAACTAAAGTAGCATCAGCCTGCAGAAAAGCAAGCACTAGTAGGGAATAATGGCCAACCAAAAAAGGAAGAACTTAATTGCATTCATCACCGGCGGCTTAAAGAGTAACAACATCACTTTGAAGCACCTTTTGACATGGCGGTTAAAGGAGGATAAGAACAAATGAAAATGAAAATGTAGATTACTCTAAAGAAAACAGTAAAGTGCATCAAGACTCGAGTCCACGCGCTCCACACGGGGAGACGCGCACGCACAAAACAGTGAAACACTCACACTAGCCTCGGTGGAGGAGGGATAGGGCGCCGGTGTCCGCCGCCGTAGACAGGAAAGTTACGTCAGGCGATAGCCGGCGGTGGAGTGGGGAAATGGCGAGGCAGCGTAGGGGGAGGCGGGTGGAATGGCTAGGCCACTACTCCTCGGCCGAAACCATCCTGGTCGTCGGAGACGGGGACCTGTCCTTCTCGCTGGCGCTCGCCGCCGCGTTCGGCTCTGGCAACAACCTCGTCGCCACATCCCTAGACTCCTACGGTTCGATCGATATCCTTTCCGCTTTCTCTTGCTGCTCCATCATCGATCATATGTACGTACGTACGTGCTGCTTAATTAAGCTGAAAGGGTTAGGGTGCTAATTTCTTGCTGGCAATCATCTTGGAAAGCCTATCTGATTGCCATGGAGGTGTAGGGTACACTACATACATGGGTTAATTTGGTATCCTTTGCTGTGCTGGTTAAACAAGGATTCGATGCACTTTACTATCAAAGTTACCTCCCCTTAAATTGGCTTCACATCCGGTGATAAAGGAACTAATGCAACATACTATAAATTGAGGTGCTAGTAGTAATTTTATCAGAGCTGTACTGAGGTGCTAGTTTTTTTCTTCAATTTAATTCTTGTGAACTCAACAAGTTCAGTATGTGTTATGAGCCTGGTTGCCTACTCTGTTTTATCCTTCTACAATGAGATCCCCTGTTTTGCTGATGGGAGCTGTTTAGAGTAACCTACTGTTTTGATATGGTTTTGCATGTTGCAGCCCAATATATCCACTCCACACCATTACCTTTTCTTTAGTTACACGATATTCTTGTGAACTCAACCTATATTTCTGTATTATACAGAGAGATACCACTGGTTTAACAAATGAAAATGTAGATTTTGTAAACATATGCATATGCATACTCACTGAACATATTTTGTCAAGGCTCACATATGTATTCTGCAGTATACATATGTAGATTTTGTCAAGGAAATGATCACAAGATATCACTGAATACTTCAACTTCATCATCTGTCTGCAGTAAACTTCAACTTGGTCACCCATTTGGGATCGAGAAAACAAGCACACAGAGCATCACTAAGTAGCAAAGATGCAGTTTTACAAGTAGGTCTCCGCAGTCTCTAACAACAAGAAGAGCTGCTCATGGGCATGGATCCGCAGTTAAAGAGTAACCACGGATCCATGGAGCAGAGCAGATCGGAAGGGCTTACCTAGTCCATCAGAGGGGCTTCTGCCAGACAGAGGTGTTGGGGACGACGCCCTCTCCGCTCCGAGGTACGGCCAGGGTTCGCCGCTGGACGCGTGCGCACCTGCGTGAGGAAGCAAACCAAGGGCATGAGGGAAGGGAAGGGAAGGAAAAAGGAGAAGATGGGTGAGAGAGTGCGTACCTCAACGACGGCGCGACGGAGCAATCAATCGGGCTGGTGCGCTCGATCTCATCGGCCGTTCACGAGCCCAGGCACGCGGAGGCGAGGTCGTCGTCGTCCTGGCGCGCGAGCGAGCGATTGGGCGGGTGGATCTGACCTGCTCCGTCGCGGCCGCGGTCGCGGTCGATCTCTCTCCCTCCTTGCCTTGTCTTGTCTTCTGATGAGAGAAGGGGCGGGTGGGGGACGCCATGGCCGGCCGGAGGCGAGGTCTCGGACGTGCGAGGGGGAGAGAGGTAGGCGGCGGCGGCGGCGGCGGGGGGGTGAATTGGGATGGGTGGGGGTAGCGGGTCCGAAGAAAGAAGGGAACTTTTACCGCGATTTTACTGCAGACAGATGATAGCAATGGCGCACTGGTAGGGGTGCGCCATACGTATAGATAGCAATGGCGCACCTCTTACGGGTGCGCCATTACTAGTTAAAACTAGTAATGGCGCACTTTCCCCTGGTGCGCCACTGCTAAGTCTGGGGAGGGGTGTGGGGCCAGGACAAAACTAGTAATGGCGCACCACACACCAGGTGCGCCATTAGTAATATGGCCATTAATGGCGCACCACATACATGGTGCGCCATTAATGTCCATATTAGCTATAGCCGTTTTTGTAGTAGTGCACTAGCTTGGTATCTTCTGCCACAAATTTGAGGGGCTGCTCAGATTCCGTGCTTGGCTTTTTTAACGGGTTCATATCTGTCGGGTCAACATTCTCCTTATAAAACTTGAGTTCCCCCTCAGCACAACTCGACTCTGCATACGCTGCATTGCCTTCCTCACACTCAAGGGCTGTCTTCCGATCACCATGCACAGTAATCGTCCCTTTTAACCCAGGCATCTTGTGCTGTAAGTAAACATAGCAAGGTCTAGCCATGAACTTGGCGTAAGCCGGTCGTCCAAACAGGGCGTGGTACGAGCTCTTGATCTTGACCACCTCGAACCATAAGGATTCCACCCTGTAATTGAATTCGTCACCAAAAGCTACCTCTAAGGAAATCTTTCCAACTGGGTAAGCCGACTTTCCGGGCACCACGCCATGAAAAACCGTTGACGAGGGTTTAAGATCCTTGTCCAGCAAATTCATCCGGCGGAAAGTGTCATAATATAGGATATTGATGCTGCTGGCGCCATCCATAAGCACCTTGGTGAACACGTAGCCTGCAACTTGGGGAGCCACTACCAAAGCCAACTGACCCGGGTTATCAACGCGCGGCGGGTGATCCTCCCTGCTCCAAGTTATGTCATACTCAGATCACTTCAAATATTGTGGGAGAGCCGGCATGACCGCATTAACCGCCCGCTTGCGCACCTTCCGATCTCGCTTGTCGAGGCTAGTCGTAAAAAAATGATATTGCCCTCCATTAAGCTACTTTGGGTTACTCTGATACCCGGACTGGTTATTTTGCTGCTGACCTCCACTGCCAGACTGTTGATTATTACCCCCATGGTTTCCTTGACCCTGATGGCCAGAACCTGAGCCACCGGTGCCAAAGCCAGACCCAGAAGGACCGGATCCTAAGCCGTCGGGTGGTCCACCGCCGCCGCCTTGATGCTGGTTAGTGTTGTAATTTCGATATTCCCGCATGATCCAACAATCCCTCCAAGCATGAGTGGATGGATGATCCAGAAGGCTATGCTTCGGGCAAGGAACACTCAACATCGCCTTCATGTCAACAGGCTTGCGTTTACCGAAAGGCAGCTTGCCGCTGCCCTTGCCGCGGTTATTCCCAGCACTGGTGTTAGCCACCAAATATGATCCACCGTCCTGGTGCTTCCGCTTCCCGCCGTTGCCATTGTTGTTTCCTCCCCCGTTCTGCTATTGACTCTTGCCATTGCTATTCTTCTTACCCTTGGCCGATTTCTCATCATCGGAGCCAGGGTCCTTCGTGTTATCAGATTTGCATATTTGGTGAGAGCCGCCATGAGTTCCCCCATATCCTGGCATGTTCGCTTGAGCCGGCCAAGCTTCTGCTTCAGGGGCACAAAGTGGAAATTCTTCTCCAGAATAAGGACCGCTTGAGCCGCCGTAATGTTATCAGAAGAGTGGATGATTGTTGAGACCCATCGGACCCAATGATGAGCCGACTCATCCTCACGCTGAACGCAATGATCCAAATCCATAATTGTCATGGGTTGCTTGCACGTTCCCTGGAAATTCTTGATGAACTTCACCTTCAACTCGGCCCAGGAATTAACGGTATTGGGTGGTAAACCCTTCAACCACGTGCGAGCCGGCCCTTCCAGCATCATGATGAAATACTTGGCGCATACTGCATCACAGACGTCTAACATCTCCATGGCTAGTTCATAGCTTTCGATCCATGCTTCTGGAGGCAGATCAGCAGTATAGTTGGGCACCTTGCGAGGACCCTTGAAGTCCTTCGGCAGGCGCTCGTTTCGTAAAGCCGGCACTAAACACGGCACTCCCACAACCCTGGAGGTTATTCCGGCTCCCACCGAAACGGAAGGTGCTATTGTGGGTTCTTGATAAGCCGCCACATCTGCCAATGCTTCCGCCTCTCGCTGCGCTCTTGCCTGATCCACTAGCGCCTGAGCATCAAGAGCCGGCTGATCGCCTCGCGGCGGGTCTCGATGTCGCTCACTGCTAGAGACCGCCGGCGACTCCAAATGTCGGCTATAACTACGGCTCGGGATGGGGGTTGAGTGCACGCGACTCCGGCTGTAAGTATACTTCTCCTGCTGAGCCACCGCTGTCTGCAAGTATCCAATGGCGTTCCACACTTCCTTTGCGAAAGGCGTCCCATCAGGGATGGGGATCGTGCCGAGTCTGGTCGCCGCCACCAGCATGTTCTCCGCCGGGTTAGAATAATGACCCGGCGATGTCGGAAAAGACTATGGCGGGGTCTGGTTCCTGTGGGGCGGGTCTGGCTGCCGATGCTGAACCACCACCCTGCTCCCAGGTACTTCCGTCGTCCGGGTTATGGTCAAAGGTGCATCCCGTCCCGTCCCTGGCGTGTTGAAAAGATTTTTGGCTTCATATCGATCCGGCAAACGGGATTGATGCCTCATCCGATGAACCGCCGCCGCGGTCTGCTGCTCCAGTTCAAGGCGAAAAGCATCCGCCCTAAGGCGCTCTGACTCAGCATCCATCTGAGCCTTCAACGCATTGATTTCCCCTTGGACACCGGCCATCTGGCCCTTTATTCTTGCGATCTCTGTGTTATGGGCTGCTTGATTTTCGGCCGTGACCTCTATTTCCATCAGAGTTGTAAGCTCGTTCATCAGATCCAGCAAAACTTGAGCCGGCGGCCTGCGTGTCCCAGACCCAGTCGCACCAGCGGCCATGCTACCAGGGGCCGGTGCCGATCCCGCCATGAAGACAGCAGCGTGGCTCGACGGCTCATAGTATTCTGGCTCATGGTACTCTGACTCAGGGTAATCCTCGACGTAGCCCCCAAGCCTGCCGTTATGAAGCTGGTAGATTGATTCCGCCTCTCTGCTCGAGGATCCATCCTCCAAGCAGATGAGGGTTTCCTCCCGTGACACGGAACCTTCAAGCTCCGCGCCTTGGGTAAAGCCGACGAAGACGTGCTTCCTGCCCGGATTGACTCGGGCGGGTTGCACGCGCCGGGCCGGCTCGACGAGGTCGGTGCAGATGTCCGGCCCGGGTGTAGATCCACCGATCTTGCCAATGAAGACGTGAATTCCGCCGAAGGGGACCTGGTACCCGTACTCAATTGAGTTGGCCTCGGGGCCCCAGCCAGCATCGTCGATGTAGAGCTTGCCGCGGCGACTCTTGGTCATCCTGCCAACGGCATATCCCTCGATCCCTGGGAGAGAGCCCTTCGAGAACTCCACACCACCGAGCGCTAGCCCCACGGTGGGCGCCAACTGTCGTGGTTTTGTCACGGCAGATGTCCCCGTGAAAGGACTTAGGTTTGGGGCCATCGCTAAGGCGGTGATCTCAAAGGGGTTGATCGGAATCGGGAGACAAGAGTTACCCAGGTTCGGCCCCTCAGAAAGAGGTAAAAGCCTACGTCCTGCTTTGTGTTGTATTGATTGGGTGTCGATTACAAGGGAGTGAGTTCGCTTGACCTAGCTATCGATCGATTGTTTCGGGGCCTAAGCCGCCCAGGTAACCCGCCTTTATATACACAGGTCAAGGCCCTGGGCTTACAAGAGTCCGGGCCGGGTTATACTTGATGACCGACCTCACCTCTAATTACACATGCCTTGTCTAACAAGCCGCCACTGGCGGCTCAAGCCCGCAGGGTTACATCTTGTCTTCTGGCTCTGGGCCTCCAGGCCCACTAATCAAGCTTACTTCTAATCTTGTCATAAGCCGCCAACCATATGACCCGGCCCCTCCTGGGTGGGTCTCACCACGGGGTTATATCCCCAACACGAAGTATGGCGTATAGCCGGGACGGGGTACCCTATTGGGACCCCAAAGAAGGAGACCAACGAGTGGTCCTCGGAATTGTTTTACATTGAGGATGTCCCTTTATTCGACCCAGCTCGGAGGGGTCTACCCGAATACTCCGAGGCCCCTTTAAAGAAGCGATTCAATTGGCAACCAAGGAGCCCCTCTCAAGAGGAGAGCCCCGAGGTAAAGTGCCTCGCCACCAAGGTGAAGTTGCTAGCTCAAAACAAGTTGACCATCATCGACGTGATGGCCACAGTGATCACCCGGTGTGTCCAACCGCTCCAACAACGAATGCACCCCCTTTGGTGTTACAACGGGACGAGCAACACCATCTATTCCAGACGACAGGGGCCGGACAATCGAGAGGCGCTAGCGGTCATCTTGGTCGACCTCTTTAAAGGAGAGAAAGAAGAGTTCGCCCGCTTGACAATCAAGGAAGGCTTCTCCAACTACAACCCCATCGAATGGGTAAGTTTGATTAAATTCCTGAATCCCAGATGCCTATACTTGATTTTAACGATCAAAAACGTTCCGCCTTTCTTAACAGAAATGGAGACGTTGGGTCGAGACAGTCAACTGTCCCACCCCCCAACCAGAGAATTACTCCCGGGATGATGATCCTAGATTCCACGATGACCAGGAGATTTCGATGATCTTCGAGGACGGAGTCTATTACCAGAAAAGCGTCGATGAACACAAGGTGGCCCTCACGGCCGATCATACCCGGATCCTTGCTTCTTTGACCGTAAGCAAAAAAGGAAACCTCATCCCGGAAAGGGCGCAAGCCTCCCGCCATTTCGACAATACCAACTACTACCCCCAAGGGTCATCGAACTACGCGCCGAACACCCTCGCGGGCTACCCCTGTAGGGTCCACGCCAGGTGCTGGCAGGAGACCCAAGCGAGGGGTGATAACGGAAAACACATCATCCGCACCCTCCAACAAAAGGTATTCGGTTCTCCTCTGCCTTTCGGCTGCCATTGCCATAAGTACTTATAGTCTCTTTTATCGAAACGCTCAGGAGACGAGTAGAGCAGCCCGAAGACGCCACCGAGGCGCCAGATAACCATCGCTCACCTGGGCCTTTGGCCCCTGTTGGAGCTTAAGTAGGAGCTCCTGCTGCGGATCAACTCCCAGAAGATTCCGGGGGAGTTTCGGTTACTAATTCTGAGGTCGAAAGTGCAATGAATCATCGGCATCGAAAGGAATCCTTGCTCCATCCGGCATGTTTCAACCAAGAGTTTAACACTCTTAGTTCCGTGGACGCTTACCTTGGAGCTGCCCGAGCAGGCCTCAAAGGAGTTGCTTGACTAATGTCTTTCAATATGCGGGTAAGTAGTCGGTTTTGACAACCGAGCATAAGTCCTAACCCGATAGCCCCCGGACCTTAATTTGGTCGGGATGGCCGAATTAAGGATCTGATCATTGCGTTGCCATTTTACAGTACTTAAGGCAGCAAAACGAGAAGTTGTCCAAGGACCTTGAATCTAGTCAGACGGATTTGAAGGCTATCAAGGCCGAACTGGAGGAGGTGAAAAAATTCACCAGAGAGGCACATAGTTAGTAAAAAGGTGCTTTATTATGTGTCAAAAAATAAAAGTTGGGCACACCGTCTCTAACGAAATATTGTGTTGTAGCAGCTGAATCCATAGGTCAGCTGCAGAAGGATCTTGATGCGTCTCAAGAAGATCAAAGGTATACTGAGGCCCAGCTTGAGGCTAGTCACCCCGTATTGGAATGATGTCGTGAAGAAAAGAACCAACTCAAAGGGGAAAACCAACGACAAGCCCAAGAAATTGAAAGTTTAAAGACTCAATTGGCACAAACCCATGAGGAGAACCAGAAATTGAAGGACGGCATGTTCTGTAAGTGAATTTCTAACCTAGAGTGTCATAGAGTATTCTTTGTTGTGGTATGTAAGTATACATCAGATGTCATGCGTAGGCCTCCTAACCGATCGTCCAGAAGAAGAGATCAGCTCATTTGGTGAGGATCTGCTGAAAGAACTGGCCATAGTGCACGAGCGAGCTAGGAAAGCTATGAGGAGCATGATAAGGGCGCTCTGGCCGGCCGAGACACCTCCACAAGGGATGGACGAACTAGCGGAGCGTTTTAAAGGAGCCCGAAGTTGTTTTGAGCTATGGAAGACCTCAGCTTGTCGAGAGGGGGCTCGGGAGGTGTGGGCCATGCTGAAGACCCATTTCACCAAACTCGACCCGGAGCACCTGGCCCGGGTTGGGCCAGCAGGGTCGGACGGACAGGAAATACCCCTTCACTTGGTTTATGATCAAGTGATGCCCGCCGCTCGTCTTTCTCAGGAAGACTGCACCCTGGATGCCATAATAGATGATCTCGACCGATCTATGTAATGTTTTGGCTCTATGTAGCTATGTACTTGACACCGAATTGTTTCCATCCGTGTTTTAAACATTGTCTTAACCGGCCATCGGCTTCTGCCTCCCCCGCCAATGACTGGGGAGTGTTCCGCATTGTATGTCCTGTAGTAACAGGAGATCATTTTTGGAGAACTAGGCAATCTAGCCATGTGGTTCGAATAGACAAAATGCGCACTAGAGGGGTATGTTATATCACTGCTTAACGTAAGAAACATCTTCCGGAGAAAATAGTTCCTTTATGGGTTCCTTTCTTCAGGTTTCTGTGTTAATCACATATGTCCTAGCTATGTACCCGCAATCGGGCGAGTAGGAGCTATGTTTGGAGGAAAATCCAGATTTGTGGTGAAGACCACCAATTATGCATTCCTCCGTCGTAGCTGATCAATTTGTTTCTTAAGAGTGCTAACCTTTGGCTTCACCCGTCTGAGGTATGTATCCGGCTAACCCGGTCGTAACAATTGCAGAGGTGCTCCCTTTACCCTCTAGCTAAACATTCGGGAACGTAGAGGGTAATCATAGGAGCGAGGCAACCCAGTTTGGCAAAAACTTAAGTGCAATTGATGCATATAGAGGCGTAAAAATGACACTGGAAGGATGCGCACAGGGTAAATATGTAATTGCTCGGCTTTTAAAGAAGCCCCCAGGCATTGCCGGGTAAAACATGACAATCTCTTATATGTCAACAAAGGATTTGTCGCAATTCAGTTAAGCCGAACATAGCTTGGGAAAGTTTAAACAATCCTATAAAAGTAAATAGGAAAATTTATAAAGGAGCAAATACAAGAGTTTTCAAGAGGAGGTAGCGACACCGGTCTAGCCATAGAAGCGTCGGAGGCGAGCTGCGTTCCATGGGTTTGGTTCGAGGCAGTTGTCCTGCGGGTTGCGGAGGCGATAAGCTCCTCCTGTGAATACTTTGTCAATTACGAAGGTGTAACAGCCCAAGAGCATTCCTTTGCTATTTGTAATATATTTCTCATGTGTGACCTTCTATGGATGTTATCATGCTATCATGAGATTGAGTTTCACTTGCCTCTGTCATTTCATGCATCATGGCATCACATTCATTTTTTATCAAGTGCTTCATGTGGTTGTAATGATGTTGTGTGTTGTTGTGGATGAGTGTGTGCATTGTGTTGTGGAGGTGGTAGTGTTTGGTTTGAAGTTCTTCCCCTTTTTCTTAAGCAAACTATGACATCCCTCTCTCTATTCAAAATAATGCCACATGTTAAATATTTGCTTGTTGTTTTCCTATATTAAAAATGTTGGGCTTCTTCCAAATATTCTGTCATGAATTATTAGTCTACTCTCAATCCTGTTTTGTGCTTGTCTTTTTTTCAATCCTTGCAAACAGGTTCTAGTTAATATTTTAGTGAATTAATTTGTTTGTCCCAAATATGCCAACTCCATTTTATTTAAATAGGGTACAATTTGGTGATTCCAAAACATGTTTTCTTCCTCCCAAATTATTTTTTCAAACATGCCTGTTTTTTTTTCTCTCTTGTGCTATTTATTTAAATAGAAAGGCTCTGTGAGTTTTGTTTTCGCAGAGAGAGAGTGCCGGCCCACCTGGGCTTCCTTCCTTCCGCGGCCCAGCTAGCCCGCGCGCTGGCTCTCTCCACCGTGGCGCGCGACGGGCCCGCTCGTTAGCCTCTCTCTTCCTCCCTCCTTCTTCCTCCTTTCCAGCTCCCTCTCAGAGAGAGAGCGCGAGCAGGGGTCCCGCCATGGCCAGGGTGGCGAGGCTAGTGCTGTGCCTCCCGGCCTATAAATCCCCTCTCGGCGTGCGTGCCTTCCCTAGGGTTTCCCCTCTCCCATCTCTCGCCGCCGCCAGGTGAGTTCCCTCCAAGATTCCGTGAGTGAGCGGGTTCAGAGAGCGCCGATCTTCGTGGGTGCATCTCCGGCGAGCCCCTCAAGCAGGCGAGCATCGGGATCGCTCCGCGTCATCCTCTTCTTCCTCGTCGTCCTCTGTGCCGTCGCGGGATGCCAAGAATCGCCGGAATTGCTGCCTTCTTCCTCCGCGCCCGCCGGTCATCGCCGTTCAAATTCGTCGCCGTCCGTCTTCCTCAAGCCCGTCCATCGTCGCCGAGCGCCTCTCTGGGAGCTTCTCCCCGTCCCCGCATCCGTTCCGCCCCAGTTCGCGTAGTGTAGCATCGCTTCCGCGTAGCCAGCCTCTCGCCGCCGTCGGACCTCGTCGCCGGAGAGACCTCCGTCCGTTCCAAGCATGTGCGAGTAGGTGGTCGACTTCCTTCCGACGCGTAGGTTTCATTTCTGCTCCGAAGCGTTCGTTTTTGCCGTTGTAGCTCGCTGTTCGACTCCGCCGTCGCCGCCGGAGTTCCTCAACGCCGGGAGCGTTCTAGCGCGTCTCTGGCCCTATGCGAGTGCGTGCTTGTGCGGGATGCTGTTGCGCGTGTAGTGGTGCCATCCGCCGCTCGGTTGGTCATCGGAGGCCCCCTCCGTCGCGAGCGTGCATCTCTGTTCGTCGCCGGTGAGTGCGGTGTGTTTCTGTGTATGTGTCGCTGGCAGGTGGGGCCAGGCCTCTCGCTAGCGAAGGGTCAAGTGTGGTCGAGCCCTTCACTAACCAGATCCGTGTGGTGGCCGAGTGGTTTGACCGAACCAGCTCGACCAGGAGGGCGTGGGTTCGATCCCCAGTGGGCAACATCGCCCCCCTTTTTATTTTTCATGTGCATGTGTGTGCTTCTGTGTGTGCTTCTGTGTGTGTGTGTGTGTGACAGGTGGGCCAGTGGGTCCACCCTGTCAGCCACTCAGGGGGCCCTGGCTCACTGCCAGTGGGACCCCCCTCCTTTTTTTATTTGTTTGTTTTATTTTTGTCTTCTCTCTTTGTTTTTTTTCTATTTCTGGTAAAAGTCCATATCAGGTCACTGCCATTTTTGCATATGTCCAAATGAGGGTATAAGTAACTTATAAGTGCATGTGTGTGTTTTCGAATTGCATTGTGGGCATTTTATCAAACTAAAAATATGAGTATGATATATGATTTTGGGGTAGAATTTCCCAAGGAACCCAGTGGTGCAGTTTGTTTGGTCCTTTGAGCAAGTTTGCAAAATGTCATTTTTATCCCAACATGCCATTTTTTCATTTTCATGTGATTTAACCTATGCAACATATGTGAAACTTGTCAACATGAATATGCTAGTGTTTTGTGGGTACTAGGCCCTGGTATTTTTGTTTGGCATGATAAGCTTGTGGATAATTGGGTTTCTTGCTGTTAACATGCTAAGATAATAACACTGGTTTCATGTCTCAAATTTTGCTAAGTGTTGAATGCTATTATTTTCTTGCTATGCTTAGATGATGGTTCCCATGGATGTGTTGCTCCTTTGAGTTTGGGGCCTTAACATGTTTTGTTGTGCTCATCATACTCTACTAAATGGTGCTAAGAACTTGAGAATTAAGCCTTTGCATCATAGTTTAAACCTGCTGTCAAGTTGCTATTCTGTTAACATGTGCCCGGTTTTTCCCCTTGCTATTTTGTCTAAGTCTGAGGATCCGTTGTTATTTTATGCAATGTTTAGAGGATGCTACCAAGTGATATGTTGTGTTCTAGCTCATGCTCAGTGCTAGTGTTTTGTTGTAGGTGTTTCCCTATACCATCCTGTTAATTTTCATGCCATGAAATGCCCTCTAGCATATATGAATACTGCTGTCAATATGCCATCTGGTTAACTCAGATTCCAGAAAACTGGAATTTTCACCAAGTCCCTGAAAATCTGTTTCAACATGCCATCTTGTGAGCTTCATTGCTATTGATCCATGCTTCCTTTCAAGTTTGTGTAGATGGGTGATTTGTTAAGCATGCTGTATAGTTTCTTTACATGCCTTGGTTTTGATTTAAAACCTGCTGTAGCTCTGGCTAGGTGTGTGACAAGATGCCATGTTGCTGGTTGTGGACAGATTGTGTGTTTGATTGTTTTGTGACTTGTGGGAGCTATACTCCATTGTTTTGCTTGATCTTTAGCTCTATTCTTACTAGATTTTTATTTCCTATCCAGTGGAATCCTTGGAACACCAAGGTATAGCCCAGAGATTGCCTCATGTTGTGTTTTGTCTCCGTTAACGTTCGTACCTTGCCGTGAGCGTACCGTGAGCTACGTTACTCCGTTTGCAACGTTCTACATATGCATTTGCATCGTTCTTGCATGAAGCATCCATATTTGCCATGATCATGCATGTTCAAATAAGTAATATTGAGGTTCTGTCCAGAATACTAAACAACTTAGTAAATTCATGTGAAACATGACTAGCATAGGATTGCCATGCTATATTTCTTAACATGACCATGCATCATCTTGTTTGTGCATTGCACCTCGCTGTTTGTTTATTTGGTGCTGTTCTCTTTGGGTAGACGCGAGTGTTGAGCCTAAGTACGAGGATTCCGGAGAGTACAACTACGAGGACCCAGCTCTTTGTCCCTCTGAAGAACCAACAGGCAAGATGATCATACCCGGATCCCGACACTATTTTTGCCTTGCTAGATGTCTCGCTTTTACCGTTATGTTACGTTACCTACCACTTAAACTATCAGCCTCCTAAATTGCCATGAAAGCCTCTAACCCCCTCCACTACCTAGCAAACATTGATTGGCTATGTTACCGCTGCTCAGCCCTCATCTTATAGCGTTGCTAGTTGCAGGTGCAAGCTTTCCATGTGTCAACATGGATTTTGTTTATATCACTCTATCTATTGTTATTTAAATTAATGCACATATATATATGGAAACGGTGGAAGGCTTAGCCTTTTGCTCAGTGTTTTGTTCCGCTCTTGCCGCACTAGTTCCGAGTACCGGTGTTATATTCCATATTTTGCGCTCCTAACATGCTCAGGGTTGTTATGGGGACCCCCTTGACCATTCGTTTTAGATTAAAGCTTGTCTGGCAAGACCCAACATTGGTACTACATTTGCTAAACAACTTAATAAAATTGCATAGGGCATAGCTACCCCGTGGATAATTAATCAACCCCCGGGCCAGTGCTCCTCATGAGTGTTGGTCCAAAACAGGCAGACTGTGGGGCCACCACGGGGAAACTCGAGGTTTGGTTTGACTCGTAGTGTGACCTATCCGTCGTGTCCTAAGAACGAGATACGCGGCTCTTATCGGGTTCGTCGACACATCGGGCGGTCTTGCTGGACTTGTTTTACCTTTATCGAATGTCTTGCGCGAGGAATTCCGATTTATCTTCGGGCTATCTCGAGGTTGCGGTTTTCCAGTGGAATTGCCTAGGAAGATCACGAGATTCGTGGTCGAGGTTATTCTCGCAGCGTGTGGTTAGTTTGTGATGGATGAGTTGGAGCACCCCTGCAGGGTTTAATCTTTTCGGAAAGCCGTGCCCGAGGTTATGTGGCAACTTGGAAATTTGTTTAACACCCGGTTATAGTTAACTTGAAATAAACTCCAATAAAATACACCAACTGTGTGCGTAACCGTGACCGTCTCTGCTCGTGAACATGAACCGAGAGAGAACACGGTGGGGTTATGATTGACGTAAGTAGGTGTTCAGGATCACTTAGTGATCATGCTAGTTCAGGACCGTCATACGTATGCCACCATATTTACATTCATGTCCTCGTAAGTTAGCCACCAAATAAATGCTTAGCGCTTGCTGCAGCCTCACCATTTAACCAATTCCTTACCCAATGGCTTACATAGTTTCGGTACCCGGGTTATGAGATTGTTGAGTCCCTGTGGCTCACAGATTACAACAATACAGGTGCAGGTGTTGATGAGAACGTGCCAGAAGATGTGACTCAGCTCCAGTGGGAGTACGATGAAGAGAGTAGACGCATGTACGTTACGTATCCAGACGAGTAGGGAGCTTCATGGTGGTGATCCCGGGATAGCGAGACAGTTTTACATTGCTTCTTTTATCGTTTGTTTTCGTCCGTAGCCGGACCCTGCCTTCTGATTGATGTATGAATAAATTTGTGTGGAGTTGTAAGATAGCTTGTGGCGAGTGTATGCCAACTCATATACTCATCTCTTCCTACATGTATTGCAATGTTTTACTGTACTTGCGAACGACGAGATGCGCTTCTATCCCCGTCGAGGCCGTAAGCCTTAATAGGGATAGGACCGCATATTGGGCGTGACAAGTTGGTATTCAGAGCCATACCGACCATAGGAGCCCCTTGCTTGATCGAACTTGGCCGAGTCGAGTCTAGTGAAAAACTATTTTCGAGTCTAGTTATATCGGAGAGTAGGATTCTTTTACTCCTCTTCTATACTCTGGTGAGGTATTCGACTTAGGAATTTTCATTCTACTCCTCTTCTCGCTCAAAATTTTTTTTAGGATCACGCGGGTATTTTGGAAACTATATGATGCCGATGTGACGGAGTTCTGTCTTGGTGCCTCCTGTCTGACTTGATTTCTTCCGGGGAGTTGAGCTCCAGGGGATTCTTGACACATCGTTATCGTTCAGTTTCCTTAGTATCTCAGGACGGAGGATGTTCGAAATTGCTTCAATACTAGTAGTGGCAAGAGGAGTCCGGCATCCCCAGTACTAGTGGAGAGAGTTCGGATGTACTGCCATACTTAGTATCGTTGTGATTACGAGGGTCTGAGGTAGATGAGTTTCCGAGACCTTCGGTTGTGTGTTGAGGGATGTGATACACTGGAGAGTAGTATTACTGCTAGGAGTTGAGTGATGGTTAAAAACTCCATGTATCCGTGTACCCGATTGCATAACCAAAGACTTCGGAAATTCTTAGGTGGGAATTCCAGTAGTTCTTAGGATCATCTTCCGACAGATGTATAATGGTTGTACATTTGTTCCGAGCAACCTTAGCTCAATACTTGTTGTGTTATTTCAAGTGGCTTCATGTTCAAATGATGTTATCAAGATCCTGTAGAAAGTGTTCTTACTAATTGCAGTTGGAATGCAATTGATGAGACTCTGTTGCAATTTCTTTCAAGCCGTTGATTCAGCTTATTTCAATCATCTTTGTCAATGGTGTGCTGATATTCTGTCCATCTTCAGGATGGCTCCGGCAACTTGTGGGAACCCAGATCGTGATGGGGAGCAGTCTGATCCTCCACCACCCCCACCACCACCTCCACCTCCGGAGGCTTGGCAAGCAGTGATGGCCGCAACCAATGCGAACACCCAGATGTTGCTCAGGTTGCTGCAGGAAAGAGAGCAGGGACAGCAAGGTCATCAAGGGAATTTTCAGAACCAGCCGCAGTTTGCCACTCTGAACCAGTTCCTCGCAAATCAGCCCAAGTCCTTCACCTGTTGTGAGCAGCCGCTCGATGCAGACGATTGGCTCCGTGACATGAACAAGCATTTTGAGTGCAGCAATGTCAGGCCTGCGGACTATGTCAAGTTTGCGACTTTCCAGCTCAAGGGTCAGGCAGCAGATTGGTGGCAGCAGTACAAGGATTCCAGAGGTGATCGTGTTATCAGCTGGGATGATTTCTGTCGTGACTTCAGAGCTCATCACATCCCGACGAGCTTTGTCGAGGAGATACGTGAGAAGTTCAGGAATTTGAAGCAAGGAAGCAAGTCTGTCTATCAGTATAACATCGACTTCCAGAACTTGGCCCGCTATGCTAAGCAAGATGTTCCCGATGAGAAGTCGATGATTTATCAGTTCAGAGGTGGTCTTAAGGATGAACTTCAGCCGGGTCTAGTCCTGCAAGAGCCTCGTGAGTTTGATCAGTTCTACAACATGGCTCTAAAGGTCGAGGCATCTCAGCTCAGGTTGGAGAATTCCAGGAAGCGATTCAGAGACACCAACTCTTCTTCTTCCAGCTCTCAGATTGTTCCTAGGCAGCAGAAGTATTGGGTTCCTCCTCCTCCTCCGTTTCTTTCCCCTCAGCAACAGAGGCAGCACGGTGGTCGTGGTCCTTCCCACCCACCCAACCCAGGATTTCAGCAGAGGCCTCAGGCACCCAAGTCAGCAAATGCTCCTCCTCCAGGCAACTTCCGTCCGCTCTCAGAGGTTACTTGTCACAAGTGTGGTCAGAAGGGCCATTGCTCCAACAAATGCAACAACCAGCGGCGTCTCCCGCCTCCTCCTTCTATCAGGCCCCCAGGCAATGCTATGGTGAAGCACAATCCCAAGTCAGCAAGAGTGAACATGGTGAATGCAGCTGAAGCAGAGGATTCTTCTCAAGTGATTATGGGTAATCTCTCAGTTAATTCTATTCCTGCAAAAGTTTTGTTTGACACTGGTGCATCGCATTCATTCATGTCAAAAACATTCTTCTCCAAGCATGACTTCGATTCTGAATATTTGAGCAAAGCATTGCGTGTTGTTTCTCCCGGCACTCTCATGAGCGCTAACAAGGTCGTTCCGGATGTTTCTATCAAGATGGGCAATTATTCTTTTCTGGCCTCTCCAATTGTTCTCGGCAATTCCGATATTGATCTTATTCTTGGCATGGATTTTCTGGCGATGAACAAGGCTTATGTTGATTGCAAAGCTAAAGAAGTCCAATTGACTCATCCTTCTGAAGATGTGATCATTTTCGCTGCTCGCGATGACACGATTCATCTATTTTCTCTCAATGAGAAGGGTGAAATTTCTGCCATTTCTCAAATTCCCGTTGTCTCGGAGTATGAAGATGTCTTTCCAGAAGAGTTGCCAGGAATGCCTCCTCAAGGGCCAGTGGAGTTTGTGATTGAACTCGAGCCTGGAACTGAACCGGTGTGCAAGCGTCCTTATAAGCTTGGCCCCGAAGAGCTGAAAGAATTGAAGAAACAGCTAGATGAACAAGAGCGTCTGGGTTTGATCAGACCAAGTTCTTCTCCTTGGGGTTGTGGTGTTCTGTTTGTCAAGAAGAAGGATGGCACGGACCGACTATGCGTCGATTACCGTCCATTGAATAAGAAGACAATCAGGAACAAGTATCCACTTCCCAACATCAATGAGTTGTTTGAGCAATTGAAAGGTGCCAAGGTTTTCTCGAAGTTAGATCTCCGTATGGGCTATCATCAAATCCGCATTCGTGAAGAAGATATTCCAAAGACGGCTTTCAGGACGAGTTTTGGCTCTTATGAGTACACCGTCATGTCTTTTGGTCTAGCAAATGCGCCTCCGACCTTCTCCAGAATGATGAACTACATATTCTCTCCTTTCAAGAATGAGTTCGTCTTGGTCTATTTGGATGATATTCTCGTGTTCTCGGAGACTGAAGAAGAGCATGCAGAGCATCTCAGACTTGTGCTTGACAAGCTAAGAGAACATCGGTTCTATGCTAAGTTCTCGAAGTGTGAGTTTTGGCTCAACGAAGTGGTGTACCTTGGGCATGTCATCTCTGCCGAGGGCATTAAAGTGCACCCTGAGAAAGTTGAGGCAATTGTGAAGTGGCAGCCTCCTCAGAATGTCAAGCAGCTTCGTAGCTTCCTCGGCCTTGCAAGCTATTGCAGAAGATTCGTCGAGAACTTCTCTCAAATTGCTAAGCCTCTATCCAACCTCCTTCAGAAAAATGTCAAGTTTCTGTGGTCTCCTGAGTGTGATGTGGCGTTCAATACACTCAAACAGAAGCTGACTTCTGCTCCAGTTCTTGTTCCTCCCGAGCAATCCAAGCCTTTCCAAGTATTTTGCGATGCTTCTCTCCAAGGTCTCGGTGGCGTTCTCATGCAAGATAAGAAAGTTGTGGCTTATACCTCCCGTCAGTTGAAGCCTGCTGAGAAGAACTACCCCACTCATGATCTTGAGCTGGCGGCAGTTGTGCATGCTCTGATGACGTGGAGACATCTATTGTTGGGAAGACCAGTTGAGGTGTTCACCGACCACAAGAGCTTGAAGTATATTTTCACCCAACCCAATCTCAATCTTCGGCAGTCACGTTGGGTGGAAATGATCGAGGACTTCAATCCAAGCATTGAATATACTCCTGAAAAAGCAAATGTCATTGCAGACGCGCTGAGCAGGAAGGCGTACTGCAACAGTCTTATCCTCAAGCCTCTTCAACCCCAGCTTTGTGAAGCATTCCGCAAGCTCAATCTCCAAATTGTTCCTCAAGGTTTTCTTGCCAATCTTCAAGTCTCTCCGACTCTCGAGGATCAGGTTCACCAAGCTCAGCTTCTTGATGCTATGGTGAAGAAAGTGAAGAAAGGTGTGGCCAAGAGCATTCCAAAGTATAAGTGTTTCCGTGTTGATGACAAAGACACCTTGTTCTTCGAGGACCGTCTGGTGGTTCCGAAAGGTGATCTCAGGAAGGTTATCATGGATGAAGCACATAATTCCCTCCTCTCAATTCATCCAGGCAGTTCCAAAATGTATCAAGACCTCAAGCAAACCTTCTGGTGGACCCGCATGAAACGCGAGATTGCTCAGTTCGTGAACGAGTGTGATGTTTGTCGCAGAGTGAAGGCGGAACATCAACGTCCAGCAGGCCTCCTTCAGCCTTTGCCCATCCCAGAGTGGAAATTCGATCATGTTGAAATGGATTTCGTCACTGGGTTTCCTAAGTCCAAGAGAGGGAACGATGCCATCTTCGTGGTCATCGACAAGCTCACCAAAGTTGCCCACTTCCTTCTGGTCAAAGAATCTATCTCGTAAGCTCAGCTAGCAGAGTTGTACACATCAAGGATAGTTTCTTTGCACGGTGTTCCTAAGCTCATATCCTCAGATCGTGGAAGCATCTTCACTTCCAAGTTTTGGGATTCCTTCCAGACTGCAATGGGGACCAATCTCCGTTTCAGCACAGCTTTCCATCCTCAAACTAGTGGTCAAGTTGAGAGAGTCAATCAAGTCCTCGAAGATATGCTCAGAGCTTGTGTGATTTCTTTTGGCATGAAGTGGGAAGATTGTCTCCCGTTTGCTGAGTTCTCATACAACAATAGCTTCCAAGCAAGTTCCGGCAAAGCTCCTTTCGAGATTCTCTATGGTAGGAAGTGCCGCACCCCGCTCAATTGGTCTGAAACCGGTGAGCGTCAAATCCTTGGTAATGACATGATCACTGAAGCAGAAGAAATGTGCCGTGTCATTCGTGCAAATCTCAAAGCAGCTCAATCCCGTCAGAAGAGCTATTATGATAGCAAGCATCGTGACATGACCTTTCAGATCGATGATTTTGTCTATCTTAGAGTGTCTCCCATGAAGGGCACTCAACGCTTTGGCATCAAAGGAAAGCTTGCTCCACGCTTTGTGGGTCCTTTCAAGATTGTGGGCAAGAGGGGTGACCTTGCCTACCAACTCGAGCTTCCTCCCAATTTCTCAAATGTGCATGATGTGTTTCACGTCTCTCAGCTCCGGAAGTGTTTCAAGACTCCCGAGCGCACCGTTGATCTCCAAGAAATTGATCTCCAAGAAGACCTATCCTATCATGAGCATCCAGTTGCTATCCTTGAAGAAACTGAGCGTAAGACTCGCAACAAGTCAATCAAGTTTCTAAAGGTGAAGTGGTCACATCACTCCGACAAAGAATCCACTTGGGAACGAGAGGACCATCTCCATTCTAAATTTCCCGAATTCTTCCGTTCCTAGATCTCGGGACGAGATCCTCATGTAGTGGGGGAGAGTTGTAACAGCTCAAGAGCATTCCTTTGCTATTTGTAATATATTTCTCATGTGTGACCTTCTATGGATGTTATCATCCTATCATGAGATTGAGTTTCACTTGCCTCTGTAATTTCATGCATCATGGCATCACATTCATTTTTTATCAAGTGCTTCATGTGGTTGTAATAATGTTGTGTGTTGTTGTGGATGAGTGTGTGCATTGTGTTGTGGAGGTGGTAGTGTTTGGTTTGAAGTTCTTCCCCTTTTTCTTAAGCAAACTATGACATCCCTCTCTCTATTCAAAATAATGCCACATGTTAAATATTTGCTTGTTGTTTTCCTATATTAAAAATGTTGGGCTTCTTCCAAATATTCTGTCATGAATTATTAGTCTACTCTCAATCCTGTTTTGTGCTTGTCTTTTTTTCAATCCTTGCAAAGAGGTTCTAGTTAATATTTTAGTGAATTAATTTGTTTGTCCCAAATATGCCAACTCCATTTTATTTAAATAGGGTACAATTTGGTGATTCCAAAACATGTTTTCTTCCTCCCAAATTATTTTTTCAAACATGCCTGTTTTTTTTCTCTCTTGTGCTGTTTATTTAAATAGAAAGGCTCTGTGAGTTTTGTTTTCGCAGAGAGAGAGTGCCGGCCCACCTGGGCTTCCTTCCTTCCACGGCCCAGCTAGCCCACGCGCTGGCTCTCTCCAGCGTGGCGCGCGACGGGCCCGCTCGTCAGCCTCTCTCTTCCTCCCTCCTTCCTCCTTTCCAGCTCCCTCTCAGAGAGAGAGCGCGAGCAGGGGTCCCGCCATGGCCAGGGTGGCGAGGCTAGTGTTGTGCCTCCCGGCCTATAAATCCCCTCTCGGCGTGTGTGCCTTCCCTAGGGTTTCCCCTCTCCCATCTCTCGCCGCCGCCAGGTGAGTTCCCTCCAAGATTCTGTGAGTGAGCGGGTTCAGAGAGCGCCGATCTTCGCGGGTGCATCTCCGGCGAGCCCCTCGAGCAGGCGAGCGTCGGGATCGCTCCGCGTCATCCTCTTCTTCCTCGTCGTCCTCTGCGCCGTCGCGGGACGCCAAGAATCGCCGGAATTGCTGCCTTCTTCCTCCGCGCCCGCCGGTCATCGCCGTTCAAATTCGTCGCCGTCCGTCTTCCTCAAGCCCGTCCATTGTCGCCGAGCGCCTCTCTGTGAGCTTCTCCCCATCCCCACATCCGTTCCGCTCCAGTTCGCGTAGTGTAGCATCGCCTCCGCGTAGCCAGCCTCTCGCCACCGTCGGACCTCGTCGCCGGCGAGACCTCCGTCCATTCCAAGCATGTGCGAGTAGGTGGTCGAGTTCCTTCCGACGCGTAGGTTTCATTTTTGCTCCGAAGCGTTCGTTTTTGCCGTCGTAGCTCGCTGTTCGACTCCGCCATCGCCGCCGGAGTTCCTCAACGCCGGGAGCGTTCTAGCGCGTCTCTGGCCCTGTGCGAGTGCGTGCGTGTGCGGGATGCTGTTGCGCGTGTAGTGGTGCCATCCGCCGCTCGGTTGGTCATCGGAGGCCCCCTCCGTCGCGAGCGTGCATCTCTGTTCGTCGCCGGTGAGTGCGGTGTGTGTCTGTGTATGTGTCGCTGGCGGGTGGTGCCAGGCCTCTCGCTAGGGAAGGGTCAAGTGTGATCGAGCCCTTCACTAGCCAGATCCGTGTGGTGGCCGAGTGGTTCGACCGAACCAGCTTGACCAGGAGGGCATGGGTTCGATCCCCAGTGGGGAACATCGCCCCCCTTTTTATTTTTCTTGTGCATGTGTGTGCTTCTGTGTGTGCTTCTGTGTGTGTGTGTGTGTGTGTGTGTGTGTGTGTGTGTGTGTGACAGGTGGGCCAGTGGGTCCACCCTGCCAGCCACTATGGGGGCCCTGGCTCACTGCCAGTCGGACCCCCCTCCTTTTTTTTATTTGTTTGTTTTATTTTTGTCTTCTCTGTTTGTTTTTTTCTATTTCTGGTAATAGTCCATATCAGGTCACTGCCATTTTTGCATATCTCCAAATGAGGGTATAATTAACTTATAAGTGTATGTGTGTGTTTTCGAATTGCATTGTGGGCATTTTATCAAACTAAAAATATGAGTATGATATATGATTTTGGGGTAGAATTTCCCAAGGAACCCAGTGGTGCAGTTTGTTTGGTCCTTTGAGCAAGTTTGCAAAATGTCATTTTTATCCCAACATGCCATTTTTTCATTTTCATGTGATTTAACCTATGCAACATATGTGAAACTTGTCAACATGAATATGCTAGTGTTTTGTGGGTACTAGGCCCTGGTATTTTTGTTTGGCATGATAAGCTTGTGGATAAGTGGGTTTCTTGCTGTTAACATGCTAAGATAATAACACTGGTTTCATGTCTCAAATTTTGCTAAGTGTTGAATGCTATTATTTTCTTGCTATGCTTAGATGATGGTTCCCATGGATGTGTTGCTCCTTTGAGTTTGGGGCCTTAACATGTTTTGTTGTGCTCATCATACTCTACTAAATGGTGCTAAGAACTTGAGAATTAAGCCTTTGCATCATAGTTTAAACCTGTTGTCAAGTTGCTATTCTGTTAACATGTGCCTAGTTTTTCCCCTTGCTATTTTGTTTAAGTCTGAGGATCCGTTGTTATTTTATGCCATGTTTAGAGGATGCTACCAACTGATATGTTGTGTTCTAGCTCATGCTCAGTGCTAGTGTTTTGTTGTAGGTGTTTCCCTATACCATCCTGTTAATTTTCATTCCATGAAATGCCCTCTAGCATATATGAATACTGCTGTCAATATGCCATCTGGTTAACTCAGATTCCAGAAAACTGGAATTTTCACCAAGTCCCTGAAAATCTGTTTCAACATGCCATCTTGTGAGCTTCATTGCTATTGATCCATGCTTCCTTTCAAGTTTGTGTAGATGGATGATTTGTTAAGCATGCTGTATAGTTTCTTTACATGCCTTGGTTTTGATTTAAAACCTGCTGTAGCTCTGGCTAGGTGTGTGACAAGATGCCATGTTGCTGGTTGTGGACAGATTGTGTGTTTGATTGTTTTGTGACTTGTGGGAGCTATACTCCATTGTTTTGCTTGATCCTTAGCTCTATTCTTACTAGATTTTTATTTCCTATCCATTGGCATCCTTGGAACACCAAGGTATAGCCCAGAGATTGCCTCATGTTGTGTTTTGTCTCCGTTAACGTTCGTACCTTGCCGTGAGCGTACCGTGAGCTACGTTACTCCGTTTGCAACGTTCTACATATGCATTTGCGTCGTTCTTGCATGAAGCATCCATATTTGCCATGATCATGCATGTTCAAATAAGTAATATTGAGGTTCTGTCCAGAATACTAAACAACTTAGTAAATGCATGTGAAACATGACTAGCATAGGATTGCCATGCTATATTTCTTAACATGACCATGCATCATCTTGTTTGTGCATTGCACCTCGCTGTTTGTTTATTTAGTGCTATTCTCTTTGGGTAGACGCGAGTGTTGAGCCTGAGTACGAGGATTCCGGAGAGTACAACTACGAGGACCCAGCTCTTTGTCCCTCTGAAGAACCAACAGGCAAGATGATCATACCCGGATCCCGACACTATTTTTGCCTTGCTAGATGTCTCGCTTTTACCGTTATGTTACGTTACCTACCACTTAAACTGTCAGCCTCCTAAATTGCCATGAAAGCCTCTAACCCCCTCCACTACCTAGCAAACATTGATTGGCTATGTTACCGCTGCTCAGCCCTCATCTTATAGCGTTGCTAGTTGCACGTGCAAGCTTTCCATGTGTCAACATGGATTTTGTTTATATCACTCTATCTATTGTTATTTAAATTAATGCACATATATATCTGGCAATGGTGGAAGGCTTAGCCTTTTGCTCACTGTTTTGTTCCGCTTTTGCCGCACTAGTTCCGAGTACCGGTGTTATATTCCATATTTTGCGCTCCTAACATGCTTGGGGTTGTTATGGGGACCCCCTTGACCATTCGTTTTAGATTAAAACTTGTCTGGCAAGACCCAACATTGGTACTACATTTGCTAAACAACTTAATAAAATTGCATAGGGCATAGCTACCCCGTGGATAATTAATCAACCCCCGGGCCAGTGCTCCTCATGAGTGTTGGTCCAAAACAGGCAGACTGCGGGGCCACCACGGGGAAACTCGAGGTTTGGTTTGACTCGTAGTGTGACCTATCCGTCGTGTCCTGAGAACGAGATACGCGGCTCTTATCGGGTTCGTCGACACATCGGGCGGTCTTGCTGGACTTGTTTTACCTTTATCGAATGTCTTGCGCGAGGAATTCCGGTTTATCTTCGGGCTATCTCGAGGTTGCGGTTTTCCAGTGGAATTGCCTAGGAAGATCACGAGATTCGTGGTCGAGGTTATTCTCGCGGCGTGTGGTTAGTTTGTGATGGATGAGTTGGAGCACCCCTGCAGGGTTTAATCTTTTTGGAAAGCCGTGCCCGCGGTTATGTGGCAACTTGGAAATTTGTTTAACACCCGGTTATAGTTAACTTGAAGTAAACTCCAATAAAATACACCAACTGTGTGCGTAACCGTGACCGTCTCTGCTCGTGAACATGAACCGAGAGAGAACACGGTGGGGTTATGATTGACGTAAGTAGGTGTTTAGGATCACTTAGTGATCATGCTAGTTCACGACCGTCATACGTATGCCACCATATTTACATTCATGTCCTCGTAAGTTAGCCACCAAATAAATGCTTAGCGCTTGCTGCAGCCTCACCACTTAACCAATTCCTTACCCAATGGCTTACATAGTTTTGGTACCCGGGTTATGAGATTGCTGAGTCCCTGTGGCTCACAGATTACAACAATACAGGTGCAGGTGTTGATGAGAACGTGCCAGAAGATGTGACTCAGCTCCAGTGGGAGTACGACGAAGAGAGTAGACGCATGTACGTTACGTATCCAGACGAGAAGGGAGCTTCATGGTGGTGATCCCGGGATAGCGAGACAGTTTTACATTGCTTCTTTTATCGTTTGTTTTCGTCCGTAGCCGGACCCTGCCTTCTGATTGATGTATGAATAAATTTGTGTGGACTTGTAAGATAGCTTGTGGTGAGTGTAAGCCAACTCCTATACTCATCTCTTCCTACATGTATTGCAATGTTTTACTGTACTTGCGAACGACGAGATGCGCTTCTATCCCCGTCGAGGCCGCAAGCCTTAATAGGGATAGGACCGCATCTTGGGCGTGACAGAAGGGTAACTCCCATTTGGGGTTGAGCTTATGCTTCTGTTTCTCTGGGAGCCGTAATATGAGTTCGCCCACGTTATATGCCTTCGGTCGAACCTTCCTGCTTTGGTATCGCCGAGCTTGTTGTTGATAAAAGGCAGATCGAGCCCGATCTATATCGCGCTCTCCCTCCAGGGCGTCTAAGTCGTCCTGTCGATCTATTTTGGCCTCCTTTTCTTCGTACATGCGCACCCTAGGAGCATCATGGGTGATGTCACATGGGAGGACTACTTCAGCACCATATACCATGAAGAACGGTGTATACCCCGTTGACCTGTTTGGAGTGGTGCGTAATCCCCATAACACGGAGTCGAGCTCCTCCACCCAATGGCAGACAGACTCTTGAAGAGATCAGACCAGACGAGGTTTGATACCGCTCATAATGAGACCGTTGGCCCGTTCGACTTGTCCATTGGTCTGCGGATGATACACCGAGGCGTAGTCGAGCTTGATGCCCAAGTTAGCGCACCAGTCCTTTACCTCCTGGGCGGTAAAGTTGGATCTGTTGTGTGTTATTATGTTGTGAGGGACACCATAACGGTGTACCATGCCGGATATAAAGTCGATAACCGGTTCGGACTTAGCTGAACTTACTGGTTTTGCTTCAATCCACTTGGTGAACTTGTCGACCTTGACCAGATGGTATTTCTTTTTCTTGGTCCCCCTTTAAGTGGTCCGACCATGTCCAGCCCCCAGACCGCAAAAGGCCAGGTGATCGGAATTGTCCGAAGATCCATTGGGGGCATGTGGCTTTGGTTTGCAAAGAGTTGACATCCCACACAATTTTGGACGAGTGTACGGGCGTCCGCTCGGGCGATGGGCCAGAAGAACCCGGCTCGAAAGGCCTTGCTTACCAGGGCCCTCGCTGCTGCGTGATGACCACCCATGCCTGCGTGTACCTCGGCCAAAAGTTCCTTCCCTTCTTCTTCTGAGATGCACCGTTGGAGGATCCTCGTGGTGCTTTTCTTGTATAGCTCACCCTCATGTACCTTGTAGGCTTTTGATCGACATACTATGCATCTCGCCTCAGTCTGGTCGTCGGGGACTTCTTTGCGTAGAAGGTAAGCTAGGAAGGGCTCAGTCCATGGTGCGATTACTGCCATGACCTCGTGAGCCGAAGGTGTCTATTTAACTGTAAAGTCGCCAATGATTTGCTCGTCCGGTTCAGCCGTGGGGTGAACAACCTGGTCCGCACCACTGGTCCCTGCGCTAGTATTCTCGTCCTGCCATACCACGGATGGCTTGAAGAGCCTTTCTAGGAATGTGTTCTTGGGGACGGGATCGCGCTTCGCGCCCAGGCGGGCGAGGATGTCGGCAGCTTGATTGCTGTCTCTCGAGACGTGGTGGAATTCTAGTCCCTCAAACCGTGCGGAAATCTTTAGGACGGCGTTTCTGTATGCCGCCATTTTCGGATTTTTGGCGTCGAATTCGCTGTTGATTTGCGATATGGAGAGATTGGAGTCCCCTCGTACTTCGAGCCGTTGTATCCCCATTGATGCTGCCATTCGCAGCCCATGCAGCAGTGCCTCATATTCCGCCGCGTTGTTTGAATCAGCGTACATGATCTGAAGTACATATCGGACGTTGTCCCCGGTGGGGGATGTGAGGATGACTCTAGCCCCCAGTCCGGCCAGGGTTTTAGATCCATCAAAATACATCGTCCAATGAGCGTATGTGCTATACTCTCTAGGAGCTCGGCTTCTGTCCATTCGGCGAGGAAGTCGGCCAGCACCTGAGACTTAATAGCTCGGCCTGGCTTGTAGGTGATCTCGAACGGAAGGAGTTCATTGGCCCATTTAGCTATACGGTCGGTGGCATCTCTGTTGTTGATTATGTCATTGAGGGGTACCTCGGATGTCACTGTGACAACGCACTCTTGAAAATAGTGGTGGAGCTTGCGTGATGCCATAAACACTGTGTACTCTATCTTCTGGTAGTGTAGGTATCTGCATTTGCACGGGGTGAGCACCTCGGATACATAGTAGACCGGCTTTTGTATTCGGAGTTTGTGACCCTCGGCTTCAAGTTCTATGAGTAGGACCGCGCTGACCACTTGATTGGTGGCCGAGATGTACAATAACATCGGTTCCTCAGCGTCGGGTGCTGCTAAAGTGGGGTGTTGGCTAGCAGCGTTTAAATTTCCTCTAGGGTCGTCGCTGCCTCGTCGGTCCATTCAAAGTTTTTGGTCCGTTTGAGCAGCCTGTAGAGTGGTAGAGCTTTTTCTCCAAGTCGGGAGATGATGCGGCTCAACGCCGCAATGCAGCCCGCCAGTCTTTGGACATGTTTTAGCTCTATGGGAATCGCGAGTTGGGATAGGGCTCGGATCTTAGCGGGGTTAGCCTCTATCCCTCTTTATGAGACAATGAATCCGAGTAGTTTACCGCCGGGGACTCCGAAGACACACTTGTCCGGATTAAGCCGTATGTCATATTCCCGGAGACTGGCGAATGTTTGTTTGAGGTCATCTACCAACTGGCCGGCGTGTTTGGTCTTGATGACCACGTCGTCCATGTAGGCCTTGACTGTTTTGCCAATTTGCTTTGCCAGACATGTCCGAATCATGCGGTGGTATGTGGCGCCTGCGTTCTTTAACCCGAAGGGCATTGTATTGAAGCAAAATGGCTCATGGGGGTGATGAAGGCGGTTGCAGCTTGATTGGATTCCTTCATTTTTATCTGATGGTATACGGAGTAAGCGTCGAGGAAGCACAACGAGTCGTGTCGGGCAGTTGCATCGATGATCTGGTCTATGCGGGGTAAGGGAAAAGGATCCTTGGGGTAGGCTTTATTGAGGTCTTTGAAATTGACGCATAGCCACCCAGATTTGTTTTTTTTGGCACCATGACCAGGTTCGCTAACCACTCGGGGTGTTTGATTTCTCTGATGAATCCGGCTTCGAGCAATTTAGCGAGTTCCTCACCCATAGCTTGACGCTTTGGTTCGGAAAATCGGCGCAAAGCCTGTTTGACGGGCTTGAAGCCTGCTATTATATTGAGGCTGTTTCCGCCAGCCCCCATGGGATTCCCGGCATATCTAAGGGATGCCAGGCGAATATGTCCCAGTTTTCGCACAAGAATGTGCGTAGTGCTGCATCGATCACAGGGTCCAGCTGAGCTTCGATGGACGCTGTTTTATTGGGGTCTGTTGGATGGACCTGGAATTTGATGATCTCGTCTACTGGTTTGAAGGATGTGGACTTCAGCCGCTTGTCGAGGACCACATCCTCCTTGTCCACAATAGAGCGGAGCACAATGAGTTCCTCTGTGATGAGAGTCTCGGCTAGTACCTCGAGGGCTAGGGATGCTATTTTATTCTCCGCCCGGAGAGCTCTGTTGGGGTCGCTAATAATTGTGATCACGCCGTTGGGTCCCGGTATTTTGAGCTTCATATACCTGTAATGTGGTATGGCCTGAAATCTTGTGAAGGCATCACGTCCTAGTAGAGCGTGATAGCCACTTTTAAAGGGCACGATGTGGAAAAGAAGCTCTTTGGATCTGTAGTTCTCAGGTGTGCCGAATACTACATCGAGTGTTACTCGTCCGGTACATCGTGCTTCTTTTCCAGGGATGATTCCCCGGAAGGTAGTGTTGCTGCATTCGATGCGAGATCTATCGAACTGCATTTTGTCCAGTGTATCCTCATAAATGAGGTTTAGACCGCTGCCGCCGTCCATTAGCACCTTGTTCAACCTGAAACCATCGACTATGGGGTTTAATACCAGGGCGGCGGGTGTTCGGTCTGCGCAGGATATCGGTTGGTCCGCTTCGCCGAAAGTATTTGGCGTGTCCGTCCATGAGCTCGCTGCTGCCACATGGTGAATTTGATGGAGTCCAATAGCTCGTTAGGATCTCCGCATTGTATTCAGGTGGTGCTGTTGAACTGTTGTCTGGGGGTGAGGCCCTGAGTATGCTTTCTCCACTCTTCGCGACTTCAACATTCCCGAAGGCTATGGGTCGGGTTTGTGTTTAGCAAGACCAAGTGTATTGGGCATGGTTTCTCCAGTAGTCCGTCGAGGACCGTTCTGGCACGTGTCGGGGTTTTATTCCTTTTCTCGGCGGGCTCAGGCGTGACCGGCCATCGTGGGAGTGTGTGCCTTCTCCGGATTCCTTTATGTTGTTCGGCCTGGATCGGTTCCGTGCGCATTTGTTGTACTTGCCAAGTGCTTTCCATGGCGCAATATTTGCGCACCAAGTTTGACAGCTCGGTGAAAGTTTGAATTTGGTGCCGGGCGAGGGCGTTGAGGATTCCTTCATCACGGCAATTGTGTCGGAAGGTGTTGATCATGTCCTGTTCGGTGCAGCCCTTTGCCCTATCTTTTTTCAGGAGGAATCTGACCCAGAAGTGATGGAATGATTCCCCCGGCTGTTGTTTGACTTCCTGTGGGCCCAATGAGTCAAACTCTTCAGCGTCTCTCGAAGAATGCTCGAGTTGGGTGGTGGGTGGGGCCGAATTTCGTATTCGCCCAGGATGTGAGTCCAAGACCTCGACGGTCGTGTCCCATGTACCAGCGCGGTTTGGCGCGGTAGGCTCGGTGTAAGAGCACATTTATCCATGTGTGGTTTTGGTAATTGATGACAGTCCCTATGGACTAATGGTTGCCTTGAGTTATATTCGAAGGATTTGTCCATAGACACTTCTTGAAGTCCATCTGTTGGTTTCAAGGAGTTTATATGGTGACCAAGGTGGTATTCAAGGTTTTATCCAAAGATTGGTCATGTGAGAGATGAGCTTATTGCAAGCATGTCTTGAAGAAGAAGATTGTGTTAACATTCATGTTTACCTTCAAGACATCATCTTTATGAAGAGGGAAAATAAGATACAAGGTTGATCAAGACTAAGTCAAAGAGTGAATCAAGTTGATCAACATACAAAGCGTACAAGATGTACCGAGAGGGATCAAGTGATCCCATGGTATGGTAAGCATTGTCCATTACGCTTTGTGTACTACCCCATGGTATACGTGAGAGTTCTATGTGGGGTTAGGTATGTTTCCATGGGCTTGCATCAAGAGGAAGATCTCATACAACCCATGGAAGATGACATCAAGTGGTGATCGTCATTAAGGTTGCGGTGTGCAAGTTCAAGTGAAGCATCATGGAGAGATCATGCTTGAAGCTTGTCGTCCATTGTGGTGACAATGGACTTGTGAAGATGTGTCGAAGAGTGGCTCACCCATAGTGGAGTATGGGGGAGCAATCTACTAGTCTTCATCAAGCCGGCGCAATCAAGAAAGGTGGTCCATCTTGAGAAGGACAAGATCGTCATCATCTAGCTCAAGTGGACTATGCGCAAGGCAAAGGTTTGACCTTGATAGGGTTTTCTATTTTACCGGTCTCATGGTGGTAGTTCGGAGACCGGGTTATAGGATCGATAGCCATACTATCAAGGGGGGCTCTCAAGTGAGTAGCTTGATCGTATCGTTCGTTGAGAGCTCAAACCATTGCATTCTTGGCATTATCATCTTTCTTGGTTCTTTGTTGGCTTTTCTCTATGTGGATTCTTGAGCTTATGGTCAGCTTCATGACAAGCTCAAGTTCATTGAAAACGGAGTCCATATGCATCTTCTATGATGTTTTCGATGTTGAAGTTTTTGCCGGTTCTTCATTCATAGAGGTGTCACATCTCTATATCATTGGCATTTCTATACTGCCTATTCCTAAGAGCTGTTGGATAGCTCTTGTCGTCCTGAATCCAACAAGCTTGAATTGACTCAATTCGGAGCTCATATGCGAAGGTTATGGCAGTTCTGGTTTTACTGTATCCATCTGGTTGCTTGGGTTCTTTGTTTCTCTCCCGCGGTAGTACCGCTCTGGCCAGCACGGTAGTACCGCTTATAGCCGGTACTACCGCCCTTGCCAGCGGTAGTACTGCTGGGGGGGAGTGGGGTGGCTCGGGAAACTCACGCGAGGCACCAGACAGCTCCAGACACTTGTCTGGTGTCCCGCGCTAGCCCTCCAGCCACAGCGGTAGTAGTGGCGGTAGTACCCCCTTCTACTGCTGCTCAGTTCTGCTGGTGGGCGGTAGTACCGCTCCCAGGGGCGGTACTACCGCTTGTGTGCGGGCTGTGGGGGTAACGGTTGGATTTTCCCCCACCTATTTAAGGGGGTCTTCTTCCCCAATGGATCTTATCTCTTTAGCTCGAGTTTGCCCCCCATTGTTGACCTTCTTCGAGCTTGCTAACTCTCAATCCCTCCAATGATTCTTGCTAGTTCTTGAGGGAAAAGAGAGAGGAGATCTAGATCCACATTTTCACCAATCACTTTCTCCTCTAAGTGAGGGGAACCCCTTGGATCTAGATCTTGGAGTTCTTCGTGTTCTTCTTCGTTCTTCCTCTCGTTTTCTCCATAACATTTGTTATTGTGGTGGGATTTGGGAGAGAAGGACTTGGGCACTCCGTGTGCCCTTGCCATTGCATTTGGTGCATAGGTTTGAGTTCTCCACGGTGATACGTGGAAGTGAGAAGTTGAGAAGCTTATTACTCTTAGGTGTTTGAGCACCCTAGAGCTTGTTCCTCTTGGGTGCTTTGGCGCCCTAGACGGTTGGTGGTGGCTCGGAGCTCAATCATTGTGGTGCAAAGCTCCGGGCAAGCGTCGGGCTCTCCAATTAGGTTGTGGAGATTGCCCCGAGCAATTTGTACGGGTACCGGTGACCGCCCCCAAGGGTTGTCAAAGTGTATGGGTACCGGTGACCGCCCCCAAGGGTTGCCATTTGTACGGGTTCGGTGACCGCCCTCAAGGGTCCCTTAGTGGAATCACGGCATCTTGCATTGTGCGAGGGCGTGAGGAGATTACGGTGGCCTTAGTGGCATCTTGGGGGCATTGTGCCTCCACACCGCTTCGAACGGAGATTAGCATCCGCAAGGGTGTGAACTTCGGGATACATCGTCGTCTCCGCGTGCCTCGGTTATCTCCTACCCGAGCCCTTTACTTATGCACTTCACTTTGTGATAGCCATATTGTTTCATGCTTTATATCTTGCTATCACTTAGTTGTTTATCTTGCTTAGCATAAGTTGTTGGTACACATAGGTGAGCCTAGTTGTTTTAGGTTTTGTGCTTGACATATTAAACGTTAGTTTTATTCCGCATTTGCTCATTCCTAAACCGTAATTATTTTAAAGCGCCTATTCACCCCCCCCTCTCTAGGCGACATCCACGTCCTTTCACTCGGGGTCCGAGGTCTTAATGGGACTCTGCCGCACTGGTTCAGATTTATGTGCCGGGTCGGTGACTAGCGCCGATTTAATCTCGGGATGACCTCCGGATTCCGAATTCTGGGAGGGGTGATATGTCAATTTTGCATCATGTTTTACTACTGTTATTTATAATATTTTATGCATAATAATGCTTTGGGGAGTAATTCTAATGCCTTTTCTCTCACAATTTGCAAGGTTCACGTCAAGAGGGAGAATGCCGGCAACTGGAATTCAGCACCCCGAAAAAGCACGTCAGAGATACCTATTCTGCACAACTCCAATGAAGATGAAAATTTACAAAGAATTTTTATGCAATAAATAAGAATTACTGGAGCTGAGAACTACCGGAGGGGGGCCACCAGGTGGCCACCCTCCACCAGGGCGCGCCAGGCCCCCTACCCGCGCCCTGGTGGAGGGTGGGCACCCAGGCCCACCTCCGAAGCCCATCTTCTGGTATAAAATCCTAAAAAACCTAAAAAAAATTGGAGGAGGACTTTCAGGACGAAGCGCCGCCGCCTCGAGGCGGAACATGGGCAGGAGCACTTTTGCCCTCCGACGGAGCGATTCCGCCGGGGGAACTTCCCACCCGGAGGGGGAAATCGAACCCATCGTCATCACCAACAACCCTCTCATCTTGTGGAGGCCATTCTTCATCAACATCTTCAACAACACCATCTCCTCTCAAACCCTATTTCATCTCTTGTGTTCAATCTTTGTACCGGAACCTCAGATTAGTACCTGTGGGTGACTAGTAGTGTTGATTACCTTGTGTAGTTGATTGCTATATGGTTTATTTGGTGGAAGATTATATGTTCAGATCCATTATGCTATTTAATACACCTCTGATCTTGAGCATGCATATTATTTGTGAGTATTTACTTTTGTTCTTGTGGTCAAGGGAGAAGTCATGTTGCAAGTAATCATGTGAATTTGATATGTGTTCGATATTTTGACGATATGTATGTTGTGATTCCCTAGTGGTGTCATGTGAACGTCGACTACATGACACTTCACCATCCTTGGGCCTAAGGTAATGCATTGTGGAGTAGTTATTAGATGATGGGTTGCTAGAGTGACAGAAGCTTAAACCCTAGTTTATGCGCTACTTCGTAAGGGGCTGATTTGGGTCCACATGTTTAATGCTATGGTTAGACTTTGTCTTAATACTTTTCTCGTAGTTGCGGATGCTTGCGAGGGGGTTAATCATAAGTAGGTTTTTATTTCAAGTAAGAACAGCACCTTAGCACCGGTCCACCCACATATCAAATTATCAAAGTAGCCAACACGAATCAAACCAACATGATGAAAGTGACTAGATGAAATTCCCGTGTACCCTCAAGAACACTTTGCTCATCATAAGAGATAGTTTTGGCCTATCCTTTGCCACAAAAGGATTGGGATACCTTGCTGCACCTTACCTATTGTTACCGTTACTTGCTCGTTACAAATTACCTTGCTATCAAAACACTTGCTACTTACAATTTCAGTGCTTGCAGAAATTACCTTGCTGAAAACCGCTTATCATATCCTTCTGCTCCTCGTTGGGTTCGACACTCTTACTTATCTAAAGGACTATGATTGATCCCTATACTTATGGGTCATCAAGACTCTTTTCTGGCGCCGTTGCCGGGGAGTGAAGCGCTCTTGGTAAGTGGAAATCGGTAAGGAAAAACTTATACTACGTGCTGAAAATTACTGTCACTTGTTACTATGGAAAGTAATCCTTTGAGGGCTTTGTTCGGGGTATCTTCACCTCGACCAGAACCACAATTAGTTGCTCCTCAACCTACAACACCTACTGAAAATATTGGTTATGAAAATCCTTTGGGAATGTTAGAACAACTGCTAGCTAGTCCTTACGCAGGAGATGGAACTGAACATCCTGATATGCATCTAATACATGTGGAAGAAATTTGTGGACTATTTAAGCTTGCAGGTTTATCCGGAGATGAAGTTAAGAAGAAGGTTTTCCCTTTATCTTTGAAGGGAAAATCATTGACATGGTATAGGCTATGTGATGATATTGGATCATGGAACTGGAATCGTTTGAAATTGGAATTCCACCAAAAGTTTTATCCTATGCATCTAGTTCATCGTGATCGGAATTTATATATATATATATATATATATATATATTGTCCTCGTGAAGGAGAAAGTATCGCTATAGCTTGGGGGAGGCTTAAGTCAATGTTATATTCATGCCCCAATCATGACATCCCGAGAGAAGTTATCTTATGCTCGGCTTTCTCATAATGATCAAACCATGCTCGATACTTCTTGTACTGGTTCTTTCATGAAGAAGACTATTGAATTCAAGTGGGATCTCTTGGAAAGAATTAAATGCAGCTCTGAAGATTGGGAACTCGACGAAGGTAATGAGTCAGGTATAAAGCTTGAATTTGATTGTGTTAAATCTTTTATGAATACCGATGCTTTTCACAAGTTTAGCACTAAATATGGACTTGACTCTGAGATAGTAGCCTCTTTTTGTGAATCATTTGCTGCTCATGTTGATCTCCCTAAAGAGAAGTGGTTTAAATATCATCCCCCTATTAAAGAAGAAATTAAAGAACCGGTCATAGCTAAAGAAGAAACTATCATTTACAATGTTGATCTAGTTGTGCCTACTGCTTACAATGAGAAACCACCTTTCCCTGTTAGGATAAAGGAACATGCTAAGGTATCAACTGTGGTTCGCAAAAGTAATATTAGAGCACCTAAGCCCTCTGAACAAATTAAAGTAGAACCTAGTGTTTCTATGGTTAAAGATCTCTTGGAAGAAAATATTGATGGGCATGTCATATACTTCTGTGATGAAGCTGCTAGAATTGCTAAACCCGATGAAAAAGACAAACATAGACCCGTAGTTGGATTGCATGTTGTCTCAGTTAAAATAGGAGATCATTGTTATCATGGCTTATGTGATTTGGCTGCTAGTGTGAGTGCTATTCCTTTTAGTTTATATCAAGAAATTATGAATGACAAACCACCTGCTGAAATAGAAGACATTGATCTTACTATTAAACTTACTAATAGAGACACCATCACACTGATGTCTACTATGCAACCTTCTTCTTGTAGATTCGTGTTGGGTCTCCAAGCGCAGAGTTTTGTAGGACAGTAGCAAATTTCCCTCAAGTGGATGACCTAAGGTTTATCAATCCGTGAGAGGCGTAGGATGAAGATGGTCTCTCAAACAACCCTACAACCAAATAACAAAGAGTCTCTTGTGTCCCCAACACACCCAATACAATGGTAAATTGTATAGGTGCACTAGTTTGGCGAAGAGATGGTGATACAAGTGTAATATGGATGGTAGATATAGGTTTTTGTAATCTGAAAATATAAAAACAGCAAGGTAACTAGTAACAAAAGTGAGCAAAAACGGTATTGCAATGCTTAGAAACAAGGCCTAGGGTTCATACTTTCACTAGTGCAAATTCTCTCAACAATACTGACATAGTTGAATCATATGTAAATCCCTCACGTGTGACAAAGAGTTCACTCCAAAGTCACAAATAGCGGAGAACAAACGAAGAAATTATTGTAGGGTACGAAACCACCTCAAAGTTATCTTTTCCGATCAATCGTATGAGCTATCCCTATAAGTGTCACGAACAGCCCTAGAGTTCGTACTAAAATAACACCTTAAAATACACATCAACCAAAACCCTAATGTCACCTAGATACTCCAATGTCACCATGAGTACCCATGGGCTTGATTATATGATATGCATCACACAATTTCAGATTCATCATGTTCAATCCAACACAAAGAACTTCAAAGAGTGCCCCAAAGTTTCTACCGGAGAGTCAAGACGAAAACGTGTGCCAACCCCTATGCATAGATTCCAAGGTCATGGAACCCGCAAGTTGATCACCAAAACATACATCAAGTGGATCAATAGAACATCCAATTGTCACCACGCATATCCCATCGCAAGACATACATCAAGTGTTCTCAAATCCTTTAAAGACTCAATCCGATAAGAAAACTTCAAAGGGAAAACTCAATTCATCACAAGAAGATAGAGAGGGGAAAACTCCATATGATTCATCTATATTAATAAAGCTCGCGGTACATCAATATCGTGTCATCTCAAGAACACGAGAGAGAGAGATCAAACACATAGCTACTGGTACATACCCTCAGCCCCGAAAGTGAACTACTCCCTCCTCGTCATAGAGACCGCCGGGATGATGAAGATGGCCTCCGGTGATGGTTTCCCCCTCCGGCAGGGTGCCGGAACGGGCCCCCGATTGGTTTTTCGTGGCTACAGAGGCTTGCGGTGGCGGAACTCCCGATCTAGGTTTCTTTCTGGGGGTTACGGGATTTATAGGAGTGCTTGGCGTTGGAATCAAGTCAGGGGGACTCCCGAGGGGCCCACAAGCCAGGGGGGCGCACCCTAGGGGGGCGCCCCCTAGGCTTGTGGCTGCCTCGGGACTCCTCTCCGGTATCTTTTTGCTCCAGTATTTTTTATATTTTCCAAAAATATTCTCCGTAAATTTTCAGCCCATTCCGAGAACTTTTATTTCTGCACAAAAAACGGTACCATGGTAGTTCTGCTAAAAACAGCGTCAGTCCAGGTTAGTTCTAATAAAATCATACCAAAATCATATAAAATTATTGTAAACATGGCATGAATACTTCATAAATTATAGATACGTTGGAGACGTATCAGCGTCCCCAAGCTTAATTCATGCTCGTCCTCGAGTAGGTAAATGATAAAAGAAATAATTTATGAAGTGTGAATGCTAGCATAGTGCATAAATTTAATCAATGATAATTCCAATCACTTTTTCTAGCATCAATATAAACCATAAACAGTAGCTCATCTCGTAAAACTTCTCATGATCAAGTAACAAGCTATTCACATGTTAAAGTATAGACCAGAAAGTTTCTTGAAAACTAACAAACCATATTCCTAGTCATCGAACAATTGCAATTCATCTTATTTTCAGGAAGGGTCTATGTAAGAGCTTTGATTTAGGGAATTCCACATACTCAACTATCATATAGTCTTCCATGATTATTGACACTCAAAGCATATTTTTAGAACAAATAGCATCCATCGAACATAGAGAAAGATAGGGGCTTAATGTTTCGCCTCCCAACTTCTTTATCATATAGATAATTGTCAACAATAATAATTCATGATCAAATATATTTGTTTGGATATATATGTCTAGATCTTTCCCCAACACATGACGCTTGCCAAGACAAAAAGGCGAAATATAGGAAGTGGTGAAGATCACCATGACTCTTGCATAAAGGTAAGTACTAGAAAGTAAAAGATAGGCCCTTCGCAGAGGGAAGCATTGATTTGCAAAGGCGCCAGAGCTCGAGCTTTTAAAACAGAGATGAATAATAATTTTGAGCGGTATGCTTTCATTGTCAACATAACAACCGAGAGATCTCAGTATCTTCCATGCTAGATACATTATAGGCGGTTCCCAAACAGAATGGTAAAGTTTTTACTCCCCATCCACCAATCTATCACACTCCACGGTGAGCCGAATCCACGGGTACCATCCATACAAACAACAATCCTGGGGGAGTTTTGTTTCATTATGTTTTGTTTTGATTTTTGAGCGTGGAACTGGGCATCCCGAATACCAGCCACTTTCTCGTGAATGATAGTGAATCAACACATATCGTGAGAATAACCCACCTAGCATGGAAGATACTGACAGCCCCTGGTCACTATATGAGCGATTCGGGCACACAAAACAGAATATTATTTGAAGGTTTAGAGTTTGGCACATGCAAATTTACTTGGAACGGCAAGTAAATACCGCAAATAGGTAGGTATGGTGGACTCATATGGAACAACTTTGGGTTTAAGGGTGTTTGGATGCACAAGTAGTATTTCTACTTGGTGCGAAAGTTTTGGCTAGTATGAGGTGGAAGCAAGCACCACATGTTGGAGGATCCATAACAATATAACTTCTATACAAATATACCCAAACATAACTCATTACGTTGTCTTCCTTGTCCAACTTCAACTAATTTGCCCAAGTTTTAAAATAATTAAGGGGGCTCACAATCATAGAAGATGTCCAAGATAGTATATTTATATGTGAAATCTCTCTTCCTTCAATATTCTTTCATGAATTGTTCAAGTGACCAATGCGGTGTTTGCTAACTTTCAATAAATTTTACCACCTATACTTATTATGTGTGAAGCCATTACTCCCCATGGGATAAGTATATGAAGCATATTTAATTTCAGATTTATGATATTCAATTCATTCAACCATTTACTCATAGGATAAAAGTGAAGCACGAGAGTGAATGACAAACTACTCCAAAAAGATATAAGTGAAGATCAATGAGTAGTCAATTAGTTAAATAGCCATGTGAGGACTCTCTCTCTTATTCAAAATTTCAGATCCAAAGCTTTTATTCAAACAGAAAAACAAAATAAAAATATCACTCCAAGAATAGCACGAATCATGTGAACGAATAAAAATTTAGGCTCAACATAGGCTAACCGATAATTGTTGATGAAGAGAGGTGGGATGCGTAGCATCCCCAAGCTTAGATGCTTGAGACTTCTTGAAATATTTACTTGGGGTGCCTTGGGCATCCCCAAGCTTGAGCTTTTATATCTCGTTCAATCCTATCATATCATGGTTTCACCTATTCTCAAAAACTTCATCCACACAAAACTCGAAAAGAACTCGTGAGATAGGTTAGTACACATAATAATAAATCAACTCTTCATGTACTGCCAAGACAAGTTGCACAATAATTTTCAAACATCATGTACTGTTTACTATTGTTTCCACAATTTATATCTACCAATATAGGCTATGGAAACTATAGGATAAGTAGATAACAAAACTATGACAGCAATCTGTCCAAACAGAACATTCTGTAGAAATCTATTAAACCAGTGTACTTCTGTAACTCAAAAAATTATGAAAATTTAGGACATGCTAAAAGAATTATATGATAATACTGTGTAAAAATTTCAGAAACTTTCCACATTCCAGTAAAATATTAAAATTCAAACACTACAGCAAAAGTTTCTGTTTTTTACACAGCACACATCAAACATGCAATGCAAGCATCCTAAGGCAATTCTTGGAACTTTTTATTGAAAAACAAGATTATAAATAACATCTAACAGAGAACAACAAAATAGAATGACGCTCCAAGCAAAACTCATATTATGTGACGAATAAAAATATAGCTCCAAGTAAGATATACAGATAGTGTTGAAGACGAAAGAGGGGATGCCTTCCGGGGCATCCCCAAGCTTAGGCGCTTGAGTATTCCTTGGATATTACCTTGGGGGTGCCTTGGGCATCCCCAAGCTTAGGTTCTTGTCACTCCTTATTCTCCTCATATCGGTGTCTCACCCAAAACTTGAAAACTTCAATCACATAAAACTTAACGGAACTTCGTGAGATGGGTTAGTATAATAAAGGTAGATCATTCACTTAGGTACTGTCAAGACAAGATTCATAATTGTTCCCACATGATACCTACTGTATTCTATCATTCCCATAATTTATATCACTGGATATAAGCTATGGGAACACTAAAACAAACAAACTATGCATGCAAAACAGAATCTGTCAAAAACAGAACAGTCTGTGAAGATCTGTAGTGTAACCATACTTACCTGTCTCTAAAAATTCTTAAAAATTAGGAAAACCTGAATAATTTGTATATAAAGACTGTGTAAAAATTTCAGATCATTATCACGCTCCAGTAGAAAATTAAAATTCCTGTACTGGAGTCAAAAGTTTCTGTTTTGGTTCAGCATCAATTCTACTCATCTTGTGAGCCATCCCAAAGGCTTTACTTGGCACTTTATTGAAAGAAAATACACAAAACATGATTAATACAGTAGCTTAATCATGTGAACACACAAAAACAGGAAGTAAAAGTGTTGGGTTGTCTCCCAACAAGCGCTTTTCTTTAATGCCTTTTAGCTAGGCATGATGATTTCAATGATGCTCGCATAAAAGTAAAGAATTGAAACATAAAGAGAGCATCATGAATCTCATGACAAGCGCATTTAAGTCTAACCCACTTCCTATGCATAGGGATTTTGTGAGCAAAAAATTTATAGGAGCAAGAATCAACTAGCATAGGAAGGCAAAACAAGCATAACTTCAAAACTTTGAGCACATAGAGAGGAAACTTGATATTATTGCAATTCCTACAAGCATATGTTCCTCCCTCATAATAATTTTTAGTAGCATCATGAAGGAATTTCACAACATAACTATCACATATAGCATTATCTTCATGATCCACAATCATAGAAAATTTGTCACTCTCCACATAAGCAATTTTCTTCTCATTCATAATAGTGGGAGCAAACTCAACAAAATAACTATCATGAGACCCTTGATTGACATAACCACATTCAATATTAAAACCATGATGACAAGTTCCATGGTTACTATCACTCTTTATAGCATACATGTCATCATCATAATCATCATAGATAGGAGGCATGCCATGATAATAAATTTTCTCATCAAAACTTGGGGGACTAAAAATATCATCTTCATGAAACATAGCATCCCCAAGCTTGTGGGTTTGCATATCATTAGTATCATGGATATTCAGAGAATTCATACTAGCAATATTGCAATCATGCTCATCATTCAAGGAATTCTCATTAAGTATTTTCATAAATTCTTCCTCTACCAATTGAGCACAATTTTCCAAACCATCATTTTCACGAAAGACATTAAAAAGACGAATCAATTGATGCAACCTAAACTCCATTTTTTTTGTAGTTTTCTTTTATAAAACCAAACGTGTGAAAAACAAGAAACTAAAAGATTTAATTGCAAGATCTAAAGATATACCTTCAAGCACTCACCTCCCCGACAACGGCGCCAGAAAAGAGCTTGATGTCTACTACGCAACCTTCTTCTTGTAGACTCGTGTTGGGCCTCCAAGCGCAGAGTTTTGTAGGACAGTAGCAAATTTCCCTCAAGTGGATGACCTAAGGTTTATCAATCCGTGGGAGGCATAGGATGAAGATGGTCTCTCTCAAACAACCCTACAACCAAATAACAAAGAATCTCTTGTGTCCCCAACACACCCAATACAATGGTAAATTGTATAGGTGCACTAGTTCGGCGAAGAGATGGTGATACAAGTGTAATATGGATGGTAGATATAGGTTTTTGTAATCTGAAAATATAAAAATAGCAAGGTAACTAGTAACAAAAGTGAGCAAAAATGGTATTGCAATGCTTAGAAACAAGGCCTAGGGTTCATACTTTCACTAGTGCAAGTTCTCTCAACAATACTAACATAGTTGAATCATATGTAAATCCCTCACGTGCGACAAAGAGTTCACTCCAAAGTCACAAATAGCGGAGAACAAACGAAGAAATTATTGTAGGGTACGAAACCACCTCAAAGTTATCTTTTCCGATCAATCGTATGAGCTATCCCTATAAGTGTCACGAACAGCCCTAGAGTTCGTACTAAAATAACACCTTAAGATACACATCAACCAAAACCCTAATGTCACCTAGATACTCCAATGCCACCACGAGTACCCATGGCCTTGATTATACGATATGCATCACACAATTTCAGATTCATCATGTTCAATCCAACACAAAGAACTTCAAAGAGTGCCCGAAAGTTTCTACCGGAGAGTCAAGACAAAAACGTGTGCCAACCCCTATGCATAGATTCCCAAGGTCACGGAACCCGCAAGTTGATCACAAAAACATACATCAAGTGGATCAATAGAACATCCCATTGTCACCACGGATATCCCATCGCAAGACATACATCAAGTGTTCTCTAATCCGTTAAAGACTCAATCCGATAAGAAAACTTCAAAGGGAAAACACAATTCACCACAAGAAGATAGAGAGGGGAAACTCCATATGATTCATCTATATTAATAAAGCTCGCGGTACATCAAGATCGTGTCATCTCAAGAACACGAGAGGGAGAGAGAGATCAAACACATAGCTACTGGTACATACCCTCAGCCCCGAGGGTGAACTACTCCCTCCTCGTCATGGAGACTGCCGGGATGATGAAGATGGCCTCCGGTGATGGTTTCCCCCTCCGGCAGGGTGCCGGAACGGGCTCCCATTTTGTTTTTCGTGGCTACAGAGGCTTGCGGCGGCGGAACTCCCGATCTAGGTTTCTTTCTGGGGGTTACGGGATTTATAGGAGTGCTTGGCGTTGGAATCAAGTCAGGGGGACTCTCGAGGGGCCCACAAGCCAGGGGCGCGCCCAAGGGGGGCGCCCCCTAGGCTTGTGGCTACCTCAGGACTCCTCTCCGGTATCTTTTTGCTCCAGTATTTTTTATATTTTCCAAAAATATTCTCCGTAAATTTTCAGCCCATTCCGAGAACTTTTATTTCTGCACAAAAAATGACACCGTCATAGTTCTGCTGAAAACAGCGTCAGTCCGAGTTAGTTCTAATAAAATCATACCATAATCATATAAAATTATTGTAAACATGGCATGAATACTTCATAAATTATAGATACGTTTGAGACGTATCACACACCACTTGGGATTGTTAGAGACGTTGAAGTCTTGTGTGGGAAAATAAAATACCCTACGGATTTTCTAGTTCTTGGTTCCCCACAAGATGACTTTTGTCCCATTATCTTTGGTAGACCTTTCTTGAACACTGTTAATGCTAAGATAGATTGCAAAAAATAAACTGCCAGTGTTGAGTTTGGTGATGTGTCTCACGAGTTTATTTTTTCCAAGTTTAGTAGACAACCTCATGATAGAGAATTACCTAGTAAGGATGAAATAATTGGTCTTGCTTCTATTGTTGTTCCTCCTACTGATCCACTAGAACAATATTTGCTAGACCATGAAAATGATTTGCACTTTTGTGAAAGAAATGAAATAGATAAAAATTTCTTTGAACAACAACCTCTACTAAAACACAATTTGCCTATTGAAACTCTTGGAGGTCCTCCTCCACCTAAAGGTGATCCTGTGTTTGAACTTAATCAATTGCCTGACACTCTCAAATATGCTTATCTTGATGAGAAAAAGATATACCCTGTTATTATTAGTGCTAACCTTTCAAAACATGAAGAATAAAGAATATTAAAGATTCTGAGGAAGCACCGGGCTGCTATTGGATATACTCTTGATGATCTTAAGGGCATTAGTCCCACTCTATGTCAGCACAAGATTAATATGGAACCTGATGCTAAACCCGCTGTTGATCACCAACGGCGATTGAATCCCAAGATGAAAGAAGTGGTAAGAACTGAAATATTAAAGCTTCTGGAAGCAGGTATAATCTATCCTATAGCTGATAGTAGATGGGTGAGTCCCGTTCATTGTGTCCCTAAGAAAGGAGGTATTACGGTTGTTCCCAATGATAAAAATGAGCTTATTCCGCAAAGAATTGTTACTGGCTATAGGATGGTAATTGATTTTAGAAAATTAAATAAAGCTACTAGAAAAGATCATTACCCCTTGCCTTTTATTGATCAAATGCTTGAAAGATTATCTAAGCACACACACACTTTTGCTTCCTATATGGATATTCTGGTTTCTCTCAAATACCTGTGTCACAATCTGATCAAGAGAAAACCACCTTTACTTGTACTTTTGGAACCTATGCTTATAGATGTATGCCTTTTTGGTTTATGCAATGCACCTGCTACTTTTCAAAGATGTATGACTGCTATATTCACTGATTTTTGTGAAAAGATTGTGGAGGTTTTCATGGATGATTTTTCTGTTTACGGAACTTCTTTTGATGATTGCTTAAGCAACCTTGATCGAGTTTTGCAGAGATGTGAACAAACTAATCTTGTCTTGAATTGGGAGAAGTGACACTTTATGGTTAATGAAGGTATTGTCTTGGGGCATAGGATCTCCGAACAAGCTATTGAGGTGGATCAAGCTAAAGTTGATGCAATTGAGAAAATGCCATGTCCTAAAGATATCAAAGGTATTCGAAGTTTCATTGGTCACGCTGGTTTCTATAGGAGGTTTATTAAAGACTTCTTAAAAAATTCTAGGCCTCTTACTAATCTTTTACAAAAGGATATTCCCTTTGTTTTTTATGATGATTGCATAGAAGCCTTTGAAACACTAAAGAAAGCCTTAACCACTGCACCTATTGTTCAACAACCTGATTGGAACTTGCCTTTTGAAATTATGTGTGATGCTAGTGATTATGTTGTTGGTGCTGTTCTAGGACAAAGAATTGATAAGAAATTAAATGTTATCCATTATGCTAGCAAAACTCTAGACAGTGCCCGAAGAAATTATGCCACTACTGAAAAAGAATTTTTAGCAGTCGTGTTTGCTTGTGATAAATCCAGACCTTACATTGTTGATTCTAAAGTTATCGTTCACACCGATCATGTTGTTATAAAATATCTTATGGAGAAAAAAGATGCTAAACCTAGACTCATTAGGTGGGTTCTCTTGCTTCAAGAATTTGATTTACATATCGTTGATAGGAAGGGAGCTGAGAACCCCGTAGCTGATAACTTGTCTAGGTTAGAAATATTCTTGATGACCCACTACCTATTGATGATAGTTTTCCTGATAAACAACTAGCTGCAATAAATGTTTCTCAAAACACTCCATGGTATGCTGGCTATGCTAATTACATTGTTGCTAAATATATTCCACCTAGTTTCACATACCAACAAAAGAAAAAATTCTTCTATTACTTAAGACATTACTTTTGGGATGACCCACATCTTTATAAAGAAGGAGTAGATGGTATTATTAGACGTTGTGTACCTGAGCATGAACAGGAACAAATCTTACAGAAATGTCATTCCGAAGCTTATGGAGGACATCATGCTGGAGATAGAACTGCTCATAAGGTATTACAATCTGGTTTTTATTGGCCTACTCTATTCAAGGATGCCCGTAAGTTTGTCTTGTCTTGTGATGAATCTCAAAGAATTGGTAATATCGGTAAGCATCAAGAAATGCCTATGAACTATTCACTTGTTGTTGAACCATTTGATGTTTGGGGTTTTGATTATATGGGACCTTTTCCTTCCTCTAATGGGTACACTCATATTTTGGTTGCTGTGGATTATGTCACTAAGTGGGTAGAAGCTATTCCAACTAGTAGTGCTGATCATCATACTTCCATTAAAATGCTTAAAGAAGTTATTTTCCCAAGGTTTGGAGTCCTTAGATATCTAATGACTGATGGTGGTTCACACTTTATTCATGGTGCTTTCCGTAAGATGCTTGCTAAATATGATGTTAACCATAGAATTGCATCACCCTATCATCCTCAATCTAGTGGTCAAGTTGAACTTAGCAATAGAGAAATAAAATTGATATTACAAAAAATTGTTAATAGGTCCCGAAAGAATTGGTCTAAGAAACTAGATGATGCACTTTGGGCCCATAGAACGGCATATAAAAATCCTATGGGTATGTCTCCATATAAGATGGTTTAAGAGAAAGCTTCTAATTTGCCTCTAGAATTAGAACATAAAGCATTTTGGGCAATCAAAGAACTAAATTATGACTTCAAAGTTGCTGGTGAAAAGAGGTTATTTGATATTAGCTCATTAGATGAATGGAGAACCCAAGCATATGAAAATGCCAAGTTATTTAAAGAAAAAGTTAAAAGATGGCATGACAAAAGAATCCAAAAGCGAGAATTCAAAGTTGGAGAATATGTTCTTTTGTACAATTCTCGTTTTTGATTTTTTGCAGGAAAATTTCTCTCCAAATGGGAAGGACCCTATGTTATCGAAGACGTTTATCACCCTGGAGCTATTAAGATTAATAATGCCGAAGGTACCAACCCGAAGGTGGTCAATGGACAAAGAATTAAGCACTATATCTCCGGTACGCCTATTAATGTTGAAAGCAATGTTATTCAAACCATGACACCGGAGGAGCACATAAAAGAAACCTTCCGGAACACTCCAGAATCATGAAAATAAAGAGGTACATGATACGGTGAATAAACAGTCTTCGAAAAATCCACAAAAATATTTTTTATCAGTTTTGGAATATTTATGAATTTTAGGAAATAAAAAATAAACCGGAAGGTAATCGAGGAGGGCATGGCACACCAGGGTGCGGTTGCCATCCCTGGCGTGCCCTGGTGAAGCGTGCCCACCTCGGGAACCTTCCCGACTCCGTTTCCCCTACCTAGTGTGGATAGAAAATCCATGCTCTATATATAAGTATAAAAATATACTTTCATGAGTAATCTGAACATAAACCCACAATTCATCGGATCCTAACAAACACACTGCAAAGACGATTACATAGGATAGATCACCCCGGGAATCACGGTGTCCTTTACATTGAGGAACAAAGAGAGAGATATATAACCATCTAGGTGCTAACTACGGACCCGTAGGTCTGTGGTAAACTACTCACACATCACCATGGGAGCAGCAAGGTTGATGTAGAGGCCCTCTGTGATTGATCCCCCCACTGGCAGGGCACCGGAACATGGCTCCAGATGGGATCACTGCGGAACAGAGACTTGTGGCGACGGAAAAAGTGTTTCGGGTGGCTCTCTGGTGTTTTCCCAACAAATTAGGATTTATAGGAGTGAAAATAAGTTAGGAGGCCGAGGGAGGTAGTCCTAAGCCATCAGGGCACGACCACCACCCCTGGGAGCGCCCTGTTGGCTTGGGGCCACCCCGTGTGGCCTCTGGTCTCGCTCCGAAGCTTCCAGGTCTTATTTTTGTCCAGAAAAAATCATCAAAAAGTTTATTTGTATTTGGATTTCGTTTGGTACAAATTTCCTGAACAGCCAAAAACACGCAGAAAACATCAACTGGCACTTGATACTAGGTTAATAGGTTAGTTCCCCAAAATGATATAAAACAACATATAAATAAATATAAAGTATCCATGATTTATAATATAATAGCATGGAACAATAAAAAATTATAGATACATTGGATACATATCAACCCTCCAAGCAGAAACACTTTGGAGTCACCGATGTGGTTGAGGGAGTCCTGGACTAAGGGGTCCTCGGGAGGCCGGCCTATGTCTTATGGGCCGGACTGTATGAGGGATCACTAGAAGAGTATCTAGAGGGGGTGTGAATAGACTACTAGCAGTAATTTAAAACCTAACCTTTTCCCAAATTAATTGGTTGGCAGATTTTAACAGTTATAGCAAGTCTAACAGCCCTACACATGCATGTCAACAAATATGGCAGCGGAAAGTAAAGACATTGCACATGAAGTAAAGAGTAGAGATATGGAGATCAAACGCAATTGGAGGCGCAAGGATTTTTCCCGTGGTTCCGATAGGTGGTGCTATCGTACATCCACATTTATGGAGTCTTCAACCCACGGAGGGTAACGGTCGCGAGAGTCCACGGAGGGCTCCACCCATAAGGGTCCACGAAGTAGCAACCTTGACTATTCCATAACGGCTTCCGTCCACGAAGGACTAGCCTCACTATGGGTAGATCTTCACGAAGTAGGCGATCTCCTTGCCCTTACAAACTTCTTGGTTCACTCCACAACACGAAGTAGGAGGCTCCCAAGCGACACCTAACCAATCTAGGAGGCACCACCCTCCAAAAGGTAATAGGCTCGGTAATGTCGATGAACTCCTTGCTCTTGTGCTTCAAGATGATAGACTCCTCAACACACAATCACTCTCTCACAGATTTGGCTTGGTGGAAGAGATGGGATTGGTGGAAAACAACTTGGGGAGGCTAGAAATCAAGATCCATATGGTTGGAGTGGAAGATCTTGACCTCAACACAAGACTAGGTGGTTCTCTCTCAGAAAACTGGATGGGGCAAGTATGGAATAGTTCTAAGTGCTTGTCTTTCGAGTAGGTGGTGGTGAAGGGGTATATATAGGCATCCCCAAAAATCCAACCGTTACACACAAAATGACCAACTCGGTGACACCGATGTGTTAATCTCGGTGGTACCGAAGTGACCAAAAGGTGGCAACTTTTGAATCTCGGTGAGACCGATATAGGAAACTCGGTTGCACCGATAAGGTGACCGACGGTCAGATTGACAATCTCGGTGACGCCGATCCAACAATCTCGGTTGCACCAATTTTGTGAATTTGCATAACAGAGAGTTGGCAACCCAAACTCGGTGGCACCGGTATGGAATCGGTTGCACCGAAGTGGCTAGGGTTTGGCTGAGTCTGTCTGAAGTGAGAATCGGTGGCACCGAAATGAAAAAGTTGGTTGCACCGATTTTGAGTATTTGGCTATGACAGACTTTGGTGGGAGAGCTTGTGGGTGTTTTTGGTGACTATCACTTCTGCACGTATGAGCATTTTGTTCACCAACAAAACCTTACCCCCTTTTAATAGTATTGACTTTCCTATGGACTCAAAGTGATTTCTCACAAATGTAAAATGTAGAGTCCTCTTGCTTGAAGCTTTGCCAACCTATTTCCTTGCATCTTGGGGTATTCCACAATCTCCTCAATCCTTTTGCCAGCCCTCTCTGTGGACTATATCTGAAATACACTAGGTAAAGGTGTTAGTCCAAGAGACAGTGTATGTTGTCATGAATTATCAAAACCACCAAGGGAGCATGTTGTGCTTTCAATCTCCCCCTTTTTGGTAATTGATGACAACATACAATCAAAGCTTCAAATAAAGATATACATGAATGTAGTGAAGACTTTGAGAGACATATGACTTAGATTTGCTCCCCCTAAATGTGTGATTCCTTTAAAGGATAGTTGCTTTGGAATGCATAGACACACATGTAGTGGAAGGGATATAGTAAGTCATATGTATCTTGGCTATATGCATCAAATATATAACAATGAGATGTATCCTTGTTCAAGACTTCACTCTTGCAAACAATATGTGCAAGAAGCAAGGGATCATCTTGACCAAAGATGTGATGCAAATACTTACCTTGAGTTCTTGAGCATTCTTGTAGTAGAAACACACTTGAGAAAACAATGTTAGGAAATACAAGAGTATTCTACCAACCAAAGGCAATAGAACTCAAAAGTACCAAGATATGGAGAACATATAGAAGATAGCATTTCTTAAGATTGATATGTCTCCAAGATCATTTAGAACTTTCTCCCCTTTGATATGAAAATAGTAAATCATCCTCTCCCCCTGAATCTTAGTGATAGACATTGGGATTGGATAGGGTGAGAAACAACTAAGATGATCACAAAACAGACACAATTTTTTTCAAATATATTTTTCTCCCCCTACTTTGGTATTCTCACCTTGTTTATATAAATATAAACTTTGATATTGGCTCTCCCCCTTGATCATATCTCCCCCTTTGCATGTATCTCCCCTTTAGCATGAAGCTTTGTTCTTCTCCCCCTTTGGCATTAATTTCCAAAAAGGTCAAAAACTGGGATAGATACAGGGATCATTGACTGAGAAGAGATCCTTGAGAACAAGGGTCACTGAATATAGAAATGAAAACTGAGGGAATCAGAGAAAATAGTTTTTCTCCTTTTGAGATGTTGTAAGACTTTGTTATTCTCCCCCTTCTTCCGTTAAGATAGGAATCCTTGAATAAAGAAATTTTCTTCCTAATTTCAGCTTTGTTATTCTCCCCCTTTTTTTTATATAAGTGGGATCATCGAAGTAACAGAAGTATTGCTAGAGAGATCACAAAGGAAACACAGAACTGAAAAAGAACGCAAAAGAGAAAAATAAACAAATCGGTGGCTCCGAGACAGATACACCGGTGGTACCGAGATTTTATGGTGCAGCTAATCTGCAATGTTGGTAGAACCGAGATATTTGTATCGGCGGCACCGAGTCAGAAACAGAACAAAGGACCAAGTTTCTGATTTCGGAGAAACAAAAGAAAATAAGGGAATGCAAATGATTTTACAAAGGGATATCAACTAGATAAAATTTGAGTGGTTCCGAGAAATCTTACAAAAAGAGAATGAACCACACAAGATTCTTAACTAGATGATGGGCGGTGACTAGGTCACCTATATTAGAGTATATTGACATAGGAGCCAAGCAAGCATACTTGATCATGGGTCATACTCTAAGTTAAGCTCAGAATGGGGTTACCATTTTTCGATTAAGCATTTTAATGTCTTCATATCACTTGAGTTGCTTTACCTCATTACTTGGAGTAAAGCCTTTTCAAGGATATGAGTACATACCTTTGAGTGATGTTGATGACGTAGCTTGTAGATGAACTTGTTGAGGATGCTCGAGGTTGATGAAGATCATCTTGAGTTTTGGAGCAATCCTTCTCGTTTTAGTACACTTGTTACCTACAAGGGTTAGTCATGCAAGGAAGGCAATAGATATATCCATTTGACATGATACCAAATTAAGAATTATGAATGTATGTCAAGGATATGGTTGAGGTGACTTCTTCCTTCCATCATCAAGAGGGGATGTGGATACTTGGTCATGACAAGATTGCTTATGATTTGAGTTGAGGGCAATCTTGTGGAGTAAAAATCTTCCAAGTACCTACAGAAGGTTAGATGCAATACAAGGGAGCATAGAATTCCATGGCATAAGATAACATGTTAAGATACATGGAAATATCGAGAAAGCTCATGCCCTTGCATGCATCCGAGCGAGTCTAGCTCAAGTTTGAAGCATCAATGATGTTCAACTCACTTCTCAAGTGACAAAACGTTTTCTCATCAAGCGGTTTCGTAAAGATATCGGCCAATTGCTTGTTAGTGCGAACATGCTTAAGATTAATATCTCCTTTGGCAACATGATCACGAATGAAATGATGTCTAACTTGAATATGTTTAGTTCGAGAATGTTGCACGGGATTATGACCAATCTTAATAGCACTTTCATTGTCACAAAGTAATGGAACATTTCTAACATGGATTCCATAATCCTTAAGAGTTTGTGTCATCCATAGTAATTGCGCACGGCAAGATCCAGCAGCAATGTATTCAGCTTCGGCAGTAGATAGAGATACCGAGTTTTGTTTCTTGGAGGACCAAGATACAAGAGATCTACCCAAAAATTGACAAGTACCCGAGGTGGATTTTCTATCAACCTTGTCACCGGCATAGTCCGAATCGGAATAGCCAACAAGGTTAAAGGAAGATCCCTTGGGATACCAAATGCCAAAGTTTGGTGTTTGTATCAAATATCTCACAATACGTTTCACGGCCAAAAGATGACACTCTTTAGGTGCAGCTTGATATCTTGCACACATGCAAACACTAAGCATAATATCGGGACGAGAGGCACATAGATATAGTAATGAACCAATCATAGATCGATAGACCTTTTGATCAACCGGTTCATCCTCTCTGGTAAGATCAACATGTCCGCTAGTAGGCATGGGAGTTTTCATACCTTTGCACTCTTGCATGTTGAACTTCTTGATCAAGTCCTTGGTATACTTAGTTTGAGATATGAAAGTTCCTTCTCTTGATTGCTTGATTTGCAAGCCAAGAAAGAATTTCAGCTCACACATCATAGACATCTCATACTTCTCGGACATCAACCTTCCAAATCTTTCACTAAATTGAGGGTTAGTGGAACCAAAGATGATATCATCCACATAGATTTGGCACACAAATAATTCACCATTAACTCTCTTAGTGAACAAGGTTGCATCAATTTTACCAATCTCGAAACCCTTTTCAATAAGAAATTTCGTTAAGCATTTGTACCAAGCACGAGGGGCTTGTTTAAGACCATAAAGGGCTTTACGAAGCTTGTAAACATGATTAGGTTTCTTAGGATTCACAAAACCAGGTGGTTGCTTAACATAAACCTCTTCTTCAATTTCACCATTTAAAAAGGCACTTTTAATGTCCATTTGATAAAGCGTGATATCATGGTGATTAGCATAAGCAAGAAGGATACGAATAGCTTCAAGTCTAGCGACGGGGGCGTAGGTCTCACCGTAGTCCATACCTTCGACTTGCGTATATCCTTGGGCTACGAGACGAGCCTTGTTCCGTACAACTTGACCGTCTTCATCTTGCTTGTTTCGAAACACCCATTTGGTTCCGATGATGTTGTGCTCATCCTCGGGCTTCTCCATGAGTGTCCACACTTCGTTCCTCTCGAAGTTGTGAAGCTCTTCATGCATCGCGTTCACCCAATCAGCATCTTCTAGAGCTTGTTCTACCTTCAAGGGCTCAATGCTAGAGATGAAAGAATAATGCTCACAAAAGTTAGCTAGGCAAGTTTTAGAGCGAGTGATTCTCGTTGTTTGTATATCACCAAAGATTTGGTTTAGGGGATGATTCTTGGTCACTTGTGCTCGAACTCGGGTCAGCTTCCGATTGTTGGATGGTGGGGCTTCTTCTTCATCATCATCTCCTTCATCTTCGTTGTTGTTGAAGGTGTCGTTCCCTTGAGGTGGTGGTGAAGGAGGTTGTGGTGGATCTTCATGATGCACTTCCTCCTCTTCATCATCTTGTCTTGTACCGCTTGTGGATGCCTCCATGTCATGTTGTGGTTCACCTTGACATGAAGTAGGGGCTTCCACTTGAGTTGATGAAGTGCTTTCCTTCACCTTCATGGGACGACTCTTGCCGATGGGCAAATCTTGGATAGCTTCCGAAGGGTCCTTATCACCTACATCATTTGGCAATTGTTCGACTTGCGAACCATTAGATTCATCAAACTTCACATCTACCGTCTCTTCAACTTTTCGAGTGAAGTTGTTGTAGACACGGTAAGTGTGAGAGTTCGATCCATAACCGAGTAGGAATCCTTCATGAGATTTAGGAGTAAATTTAGTACAACGATGCTTATCAAGAATGTAGCACTTTGAGCCGAATACCCGAAAGTATCCAACTTGGGGTTTGTTACCGGTGAGTAGCTCGTATGCCGTTTTACCGAGATGCTTGTGCAAATAGAGTCGGTTTGTGGCATGACATGTTGTTTCCACGGCTTCTGCCCAAAAGTGTCTTGGCGTCTTGTATTCGTCAAGCATCGTTCTTGCCATCTCAATGAGCGTCCGATTCTTCCTCTCAACAACTCCATTTTGTTGAGGCGTGTATGTAGCCGAGAACTCATGTGAGACACCTTCTTCGTCAAGGAAGGTATCCACATGGGTGTTCTTGAACTCCGATCCGTTATCGCTCCGAACCTTCTTAATCTTCACTTCAAACTGATTTTGCGCTTTGCGAGCGAAGTTCTTGAAGATCTTTTGAACCTGCGACTTATCATCAAGAAAGAATACCCACGTAAATCTGGAAAAATCATCAACTATAACTAGACCATAGGAATTTCCACCGAGGCTCTTGTAAGCATTGGGACCAAAAAGATCCATATGAAGTAGCTCGAGTGGTCTCCTAGTAGTCATGATATTTTTAACGGGATGACTTCCACCTACTTGCTTTCCGGCTTGACAAGCACTACAAAGTCTATCTTTGTCAAAGATAACATCTTTAACACCAAGTATGTGATCACCTTTGATAAGCTTGTCTAAGTTACGCATGCCAACATGTCCTAGTCTTCTATGCCAAAGCCAACCTTTAGAGGATTTAGCAATTAAACAGGTGCGAGGTTTGGATCTCTTAGTGAAGTCAACAATGTATAGATCACCTCTACGGAAACCGGTAAAGACCATTTTATGATTATCTTGACGAAACACTTGGCAATCTACTTTCGTGAATAGCACATTAAATCCAAAATCAGCAAGTCTAGATACGGAAAGAAGATTGTAGCCAAGAGATTCAACAAGCATAACATTTTGGATAGAGCTATCATGGGATATGGCCACCTTACCAAGACCAAGTACCTTACCCTTGGAGTTGTCTCCAAACGTTACGTACCTTCGCGGTCCATGGTTTGGTGTGATCTCTTCAAACATTTGTCTATCTCCGGTCATATGATCGGTACATCCGCTATCGAGAATCCACTCTTTTCCTTCGGACATGTAATCCTTGAAGTTTTCCATGAGACTTAGATTCTTCATGATCTTCTCAAACTCGATGTCGAACAACTCATCTTCATCATAGTAGACATGTTCCACATTGTCATCATCAAGTGGGAAATCCTCGTCATAAAGAACAAGAGATTCGTTAGGATTGTGATCATGACAATGTTCAAGTTTATGAATGCGAAGGGCCTCTATAATGATATTGTTGATAGTTGTGACATCTCCTTTAGCACGCATGAGGTATCTAAGCTCAAATAGACAATCATCAAATTTAGGATCACTAGGCGTCATTTTGTGGAAGGCAATAGTTTTATGAAGAATTTCATCAAGATTACTCAATGAATAACTTGGATATCGTTTCTCCAAGTCATTCCATAAGGTGTAAGCACATACAAAATTCTTCATTTGATTGAGCACATTTCTAGGCAACGCTCTAACAATAAGATTGACAGTTCTGAGATTGCATAGCATATCAACTTCCTCTTCGTGTGTGGGATGTAAAGGATCAATGGGAGGCACATAGGGGCACTTGACGTATTTGCTCAATTGAAATTCATTAAACAGCTCAAGCATCAAGGTTTTCCATTGACTATAGTACTCTCCATCAAGAATAGGCACTCTACAGCTCAAACTCCCTATACTAGACACATCCATCTTCCTCCTCGGTGATTAAACCGAAGCAATGGAGACCAAAGCTCTGATACCAATTGAGGGATCACTAGAAGAGTGTCTAGAGGGGGTGTGAATAGACTACTAGCAGTAATTTAAAACCTAACCTTTTCCCAAATTAATTGGTTGGCAGATTTTAACAGTTATAGCAAGTCTAACAGCCCTACACATGCATGTCAACAAATATGGCAGCGGAAAGTAAAGACATTGCACATGAAGTAAAGAGTAGAGATATGGAGATCAAACGCAATTGGAGACGCAAGGATTTTTCCCGTGGTTCCGATAGGTGGTGCTATCGTACATCCACGTTTATGGAGTCTTCAACCCACGGAGGGTAACGGTCGCGAGAGTCCACGGAGGGCTCCACCCATAAGGGTCCACGAAGTAGCAACCTTGACTATTCCATAACGGCTTCCATCCACGAAGGACTAGCCTCACTATGGGTAGATCTTCACGAAGTAGGCGATCTCCTTGCCCTTACAAACTTCTTGGTTCACTCCACAACACGAAGTAGGAGGCTCCCAAGCGACACCTAACCAATCTAGGAGGCACCACCCTCCAAAAGGTAATAGGCTCGGTAATGTCGATGAACTCCTTGCTCTTGTGCTTCAAGATGATAGACTCCTCAACACACAATCACTCTCTCACAGATTTGGCTTGGTGGAAGAGATGGGATTGGTGGAAAGCAACTTGGGGAGGCTAGAAATCAAGATCCATATGGTTGGAGTGGAAGATCTTGACCTCAACACAAGACTAGGTGGTTCTCTCTTAGAAAACTGGATGGGGCAAGTATGGAATAGTTCTGAGTGCTTGTCTTTCGAGTAGGTGGTGGTGAAGGGGTATATATAGGCATCCCCAAAAATTCAACCGTTACACACAAAATGACCAACTCGGTGACACCGATGTGTTAATCTCGGTGGTACCGAAGTGACCAAAAGGTGGCAACTTTTGAATCTCGGTGAGACCGATATAGGAAACTCGGTTGCACCGATAAGGTGACCAACGGTTAGATTGACAATCTCGGTGACGCCGATCCAACAATCTCGGTTGCACCGATTTTGTGAATCTGCATAACAGAGAGTTGGCAACCCAAACTCGGTGGCACCGGTATGGAATCGGTTGCACCGAAGTGGCTAGGGTTTGGCTGAGTCTGTCTGAAGTGAGAATCGGTGGCACCGAAATGGAAAAGTTGGTTGCACCGTCTTTGAGTATTTCGCTATGACAGACTTTGGTGGGAGAGCTTGTGGGTGTTTTTGGTGACTATCACTTGTGCACGTATGAGCATTTTGTTCACCAACAAAACCTTACCCCCTTTTAATAGTATTGGCTTTCCTATGGACTCAAAGTGATTTCTCACAAATGTAAAATGTAGAGTCCTCTTGCTTGAAGCTTTGCCAACCTATTTCCTTGCATCTTGGGGTATTCCACAATCTCCTCAATCCTTTTGCCAGCCCTCTCTATGGACTATATCTGAAATACACTAGGTAAAGGTGTTAGTCCAAGAGACAGTGTATGTTGTCATGAATTATCAAAACCACAAAGGGAGCATGTTGTGCTTTCACTGTATGGGCCACTTGCCGAATACTGGAAGAGTTGAAGACCTCCTCTCCAAAAAGGAAGCTTCGGGAATCGTGGATTGTCCTCCATGTTTGGAGTAGCAAATAGGCATGTTTATCCCTTCAACGTGTAACCGACCATGTGTAAACCCTAGGGACCCCGGCGTCTTTATAAGCCAGAGGGTTTTAGGATGTAGAAGAAGAGAACTCGTCTAGGGTTTTAGTCATACGATCTCGTGGTAGATCAACTCTGTAATCCTCATACACTCAATATAATCAAGCAGGACGTAGGGTATTACCTCCATAGGAGGGCCCGAACCTGGGTAAAACCTTGTCCCCTTTGTCTCCTGTTACCATCGTTCCAAGTATCACAGTTCGGGACCCCCTACCCGAGATCCGCCGGTTTTGACACCGACATTGGTGCTTTCATTGAGAGGACCGCTGTGATCGCCAAAAGGAATCGATGGCTCGCCTAGTCGTCAACGACGAGGTCTGCAACACGGGTACTTTTGTCCCCGGACAGATCTTCGCCTTCGGCAGCATAGTGCTACACGCCGACCACACCGGCCATCTAGGTCGCGTCGGAAGCTTCGCCCCTGATCAAGAGGTCAGATTCGGGAACTTAGAGTTCTCCGTAGACTCTCGAGGCGATCTATCACTGTCTGGGCTCGCGGTCTCGCCCGCCATGCCCGAAGGCTCTGAGGCTTTAACCCCAGACCCACTATTCGGCCGCTCCCTTGGGATCAACCCCGTCGAGGGCCCGACGTCCAGTCCGGATCCGGTCATAGCGCCCGATGCCCGGACACCAGTTCTTGCCGAACACCCCCCCCCCCCCCCCCCCCGCACGGACGCATCGGAGGTTCACTCCGGAAACCCTGTGCAGGCCGACCCGACCGAGCTCTCGATACTCAATGAGGCTCTGGACCGGATCTCGTCGATGAAGATCACCGACGATCCAACTCCGATCTGTTCTCAGACCGGATTTCAGACGGGTCAGGACAAATTTTTCGTCCCACCCACCACCCACTTCATAGCCACTGTCGAGGATTTAACCGACATGCTTGACTATGCTTCCGAGGAAGCAGAGCATATGGATGAGGAGGATAACGCCCTCACCCCCGCTAAGACCGGGCAGTGGACTGCCACCTCTACATACGACGTCTACATGGTGGACACCCCGAAAGACAACAGCGATAAATCGGATGAAGCGTCGTCAAGACGTCGAAGGCCGCCTAAACGGTCAAAAGGGAAAAAGGGGCGAAAATCTACCGATGGCACCGGGGATGGTGATACCCCGGAAGACATCGGCGGCCCCAAAATCCCCGAACACCCGTTAGAGGGTCAGGAGAGACCCGAAGACCGTCGTGACCCAGATGATCTAGATGATCCCGAGGACGACGACTACCTCCGCTCTATCGAGGGGGAGGATAACGCGGATGCCGATGACTTTGCCATCCCCGATAATCCTGCTGACCAGGAACTGTTCGGACAATAGCTCATATCCACGGCTCGAAGCTTGAAAGCAAAAGAGCGGCAGCTCAAAGCCGAACAGGACGACCTCAACGACCGATGGACGAGAGTCCTCTCAGCCGAGGAAGGATACGGCACCGGTCTATCGGACTAGCCTAAGAGCTATCCTTGCCGACGGCTGCTGCCACAATTCGACGACGAGCTCACTGATACGCCGTCACCCAAGCATACCCCATATGACAAGCCAGACCGCCCCCCTCGAGGACGAGACCGGACGGCTGATGATACCGGCTACAGGCCGACGATACCCCATCGACGGGGAAAGGAGCCACTAGAGCCCGATGACAGGTTCGACCTGCGACACGACCTGGACTATAGAGCAGGTTGCACGCGATCCATTTACGGATCCAGAGGATACTCACCCGATAGACGGGACGGGTACTGGCCTCGGTTTGACCGCGACAATCAAGATCGGGAACAGCACCAAACTAGGGCAGACGCCGGTCATCGGCGCACCATAGCTCGGGTTAGAGGAGCTGCACACCCACTGTGCTTCACAGATGAGGTAATGCGGCATCAGTTCCCGGAAGGGTTTAAGCCCGTAAACATAGAGCAATACGATGGGACAACTGACCCAACAGTATGGATAGAGGATTTCCTCCTCCACATCCACATGGCACGGGGAGATGACCTCCACGCCATCAAGTACTTACCCCTGAAGCTCAAGGGGCCAGCTCGGCACTGGTTAAATAGCCTCCCCGAAAACTCCATTGGGTGTTGGGAGGACCTAGAAGAGGCATTCAAATCTAACTTCCAGGGCACTTATGTTCGGCCACCAGACTCATCCGATCTCAGCAACGTCGTTCAGAAGCCCGGAGAGTCCGCACGGCTATTCTGGAACCGCTTCCTGACCAAGAAGAACCAGATCGTAGACTGCCCGGATGCCGAAGCTATAGCCTCCTTCAGGCATAATATTCGGGATGAATGGCTGGCCCGACAGCTCGGCCAGGACAAACCAAGGACAATGTCCGCCCTCACGTCACTCATGACCGGCTTTTGCGCGGGCGAGGATAACTGGCTCGCTCGACATAGCCATAACCCCGAAGACCCCGGAACCTCTGAAGTTCGGGATGGGAACGGGAAACCGAAACGCAACAAGAACAAGCGCCGGCACAATAATAGTGATGCCGATGATACGGCCGTCAACGCCGGCTTCCGCAATTCCCGCTTTGGGCAGCGGAAGAAGCCTCCTAAAGGCAAACACGACGGACCCACCCCGCTGGAAAAGATTCTGGAGAGACCTTGCCAGATCCATGGCACTCAGGAGAAGCCCGCCAATCACACCAACCGTAACTGTTGGGTCTTCAAGCAGGCCGGCAAACTCGCAACTGAGGACCAAGGGACGAGCCCACGCAGCGAGGATGAGGATGAGCCTCGTTGTCCGATCGGTGGCGGTCAAAAAAAATTCCCTCCAGAGGTAAAAACAGTAAACATGATCTACGCCACTCACATACCCAAAAAGGAGAGGAAACGCGCCCTTTGAGACGTCTACGCCATAGAGCCTATAGCCCCGAAGTATAACCCATGGTCGGCATATCCGATCACTTTTGATCGGCGCGACCATCTGACCAGTATCCGTCACGGGGGTTCGGCCGCACTCGTCCTAGACCCGATCATAGATGGGTACCACCTTACTAAAGTCCTCATGGACGGTGGAAGTAGCCTTAACCTGATTTACTCAGATACGGTGAAAAAGATGGGCATAGATCCTTCGAGGATCAAGCCCAGCAACACTACCTTCAAAGGAGTGATCCCAGGCGTTGAAGCCCGGTGCACAGGCTCTGTAAGCCTGGAGGTTGTGTTCGGCTCGCCCGATAACTTCCGAAGCGAGGACTTGATCTTCGACATCGTACCTTTCCGCAGCGGCTATCATGCCCTGCTCGGCCGTACAGCATTTGCTCGCTTTAATGCCGTCCCGCACTACGCATACCTCAAGCTCAAGATGCCCGGCCCTAGGGGGGTCATTACTGTAAACGGCAACACAGAGCGCTCCCTCCGAACTGAGGAACATGCGTTGGCCCTGGCGGCCAAATTCCACTACACCGATGATTGGCAATCGCCGACATCTGCCGTCAAGGCACCCAAGGCTGGGAAATGAGCTCGGTCTCAATCCGAGGTACCAAAACCTTCCACTCCCTGTAAATAGGGACTCGCCCCCCATCGCACGGCCCTATTACCGGCAAAGTACGTGCCGAAGAGGCACAACTTTGCGCTTGAAATTCCATGGGCAGCGGTGGGGACAAACTATTACAGGGTAGGTGTTCGGCTGGACCGAACTGTTACCGTCAACACGTCTTCGGACACTCTACAGGTACCATAAAGTGCCTGCCACAAGGCGTCAAGCTCATCCATACCTCGGCAACTTCTCAAGACCCTTTCTTCCAGGTCCGTTAGCCGAACTAACAAAGCCCATAAAGGCATACACCTCCTTAGGAGATGCAGGAGCAGATAAGCGACAGGGCACATCAAGGACGTCAGGTCATCTATCGAAGGCCCTTGGTACAACCTCTCCTGTAAATTTTATCTTTCATTTATCAAATACCTGTAAACAGTTGCATCGGCAATTTGAATAATAAGAGTTGTTGAGTAAAATACAGATATATCATTTTTTCTTTGCTGTCCCTTTTCGGAACACTTTCTGTTTTCTCCCTCTTCTTGCGAACATGTTTTGGTATATTGTATGATGCAACCGGCTAATAGACCGGGGGCTCGACTTTAAAAATCGCCCTAATCACAATTTCTTTAAGTGTTCGGCGTCTTGGAATTCCGCTTTATATGCATTGGTTCCGAACTATGTCTTGGGTTAATAGTTGGGTTGCCCGGCTCCTGTGCTTGCCCCTTTATGTTCCTCTCGTTCGGCTAAAAGGGCAAAGGGAGCACCGCTGCGATTGTGCTTCCGGCTAGCCTGGTCAAGCGCCTCAGCGGAGAAAGCCGAAAACTGACTGTCATGGTATGCGCGAACCGGTCTGCGAATCCGAGCTTAACTAAATCTCGTCAGAGGTTGTTCCGTGTTATACGATGGGTTTGGTGTTCGCACAAACCAGTGATATAGGCTTTGGCCACGGTTCATCCGAACATCACAAACACCTGGGGGCTCGTTGTTGGCCCCCGCACTCCTTTCTCGCGCCCCTATGGCTAAGTGAAAGCAATAAAGCATTATGGTCTGATTGCCTTGTCCGCCCCACACTACCGCCTTCGGGTGCCGATAAGTTCTGCTAAGGGTTATAGTGCGGTTGGAAGAGACACCTTGTGCAATATCTACACGGGGGCTGAAGCCGACGACTCGCAGCTTTCAGTATTAACGGACACAAAGGAGTTATAAAGGATGCAAAACATACAAGACATGATAAAAAACCATGCATTTTAAATTTATACACGCTGACAAGTCCTCGGACATATTACAGCATTCTACTCATACTCATTCTCTCTCGTACACTGTGATTCTATGGCCCGAGCACACTCCATAACTTCGGAGAAGTACAGCTCGGGGCACCTATGACCCTTTCCAGGAGGCGGAGGAGCTGTGGCTACGTTCAATGGATCTAGCCCTGGCCAGTGCACCTTGGCCCTCGCAAAGGTCATCCTTGCTCCTTCGATGCAGGAAGACCGCCTCAATTCGTCGATCCGAGGAGTGGCGTCGCTCAGCTTCCACACCAGGCCGAAGTAACTACCCGGCAATGGCTCATTGGGCCACAGCCGGATCCAGAGATCCTTCAAGGCCGGTTCCGCCATCCGATGAAGCTCCATCAGCTGCTTCAGCTGCTCCACAAGGAGAGGAGAACGCTCGGGGGCTTCGAATTGCGCCCAGAATAGACGAGCTTCATCTTCTTCTCCCCGCGAAGCATAGAACTGCTTCGCGTCTGCTAAGCCCTTCTGGAGGTCCGAGCAGGCGCCTGAGGAACGCCATACCTGGTTAAGCAACTCGAACTTCCTGTCCCCGAAGATACACTTCAATGAATACGGCTTACCATCCATGATAGCTTTGGCTTGGCGGAGCTCCTCTTCAAATGACCGCCTATCCACCCGCTCCTTTTGGAGATCGGTTTTCAGGGTGGATAGTTCGGCGGCTTGCTCTTTCCCTTTCAGCTCAAGGACCTCGCACTTTTTGCTGGCATCCTTGAGCTCCTGTTGAATCTCTTCTACCTGAGCCTCATGCTTATCGCTGGTGGCTCTCAGGGCGGATAGAGCGGTGGCCGCTTCTTTGGCCGCCGATTTCTTAACCAAAGCTTCTTGCTTCGCTTTCTCAAGCTCGGCTTTGAGCTTCTCTATCTCTTTCGCCGAGGCTGCGTAAGTATCGACTTATGTTCAGAAACCGTGTTGATAGAGCGGTAAAAAAGAGTTTCGATACTCTAATTTCGGCTTACCTTGCGCCTCGTCGAATCTCTTATTTAGAGCATCAAGCTCGTCTTCGGAGCTCTTGAGCTTTCGATTCAGCTCCTCTAGCTCGGCGGCATTAGTAGCCGCTGCTGTCGACGAAGCCTGTATCACAGGGTTATATAACCATTAAAGAGGTTTAGAAAGTCCGAACTGTCACTAAAACTGACTCTGTGTCCGGACCACTAATGGGCTGATAGACCCATCCGAACACATATTGTCCGGCGCTCAGCTCGGATGTAAGGCTACGTTGGACCCCCAGGTAAGTTTTTCAAACTTACCCAGGGCTCGGGGGCTGCTATGTGTATAACAATTACTTAAATAAATCAATATTTCACAAAGTAGGGCATTACTTGGCTTACCTGAAAGCTCGTCAGGAGACCGTTGAAGGCCTCCTTCAGTCCGGAATCCACGGACTGAATGCTCTGCAATACCGCACCCATAAGGATGCGGTGCTCACTGGAGATGGAGGCGCTGGACAGAGCCTCCCCCATGGCTGGCCACCCAGTGGTCGGCGGAGCCGGTGGGGATCGGGTAGCCCGATCTCCAGCCGGAGATTGAATTGGTACCTCTGGAGGCATTGTGTGCTCCGGAGATGGCCTCGGAGGAGACTGGGCACTTCCATGTCCGGCCTCCTCGGTGTCCGGGTGAGTCTTCTCCCCCGGGTCTTCGGTGGCCGAGGTATTAGCCTCGACCATGACGTCGTCGCCTTCACCTCCAGTATTCGGCTCCAGGGAAGCCTGCTGGGATGACACCTCCGTGGCATCCTTCGTAGTGCCCGGAGGAGAAGGGCGCGACGCAGACTCCCTCTCCGCAAGTTCGGCGGGCGGGGTCTCCCCGTCCGAAACTTGGTCGGTGGGGAGAACGCGTGGTGGGCTGCAAATTGATGGGCGCTCACATGTTAATAAACATTCTAAATTAAGCACCGATGGCTCAGTAGGTCTTCGGATCCTTACCTTCGAGGTGGGGGCTTGACCCTGAGGTTCCTCCGCGGAACCCTCTCGAAGTCCTCGGACGGTGTTCGAGTCCGAACTATCGTCGGACGAGATCACCTGTGTACGGCGCGGTTTCTTCTGGGCGGGAGGAGCTATCTCCTCCGAGGCGTCCGACGACGCCGCCCTCTTTCCTGTGCGGAGGGAATCGCCTCCCCCCTCAGCCTCGTGCTCCTCCTCTTGATTTGAGGAGGCATGAGTCTCTTCGGACGCAGCCCCTGGCTGGTCCCTGTTGCGCAGGCCAGTTCGGCCTGGCTTCTTCTTCTCCTTCTTCTCTGGCGCCTTGTAGGGCGCCACGACGAGCATCTCCAGCAGCAGCGGAGACTTGGGGTCTTCGGGCTGTGGAGCCGGACACTTGATGCCCGTGGCTTTGCTCAACCATTCCTACGGAAGGTAATCGGAAAATGCTTAGACTATCTCTGAGAAGATGGAACCGATGAAATAACACAACACTATACCTCGGGTGCAGGCTTGATGGCGCTCAAGCCCTTGTCCTCCTTCCTGCTTGGCCAGTTCTCCTGCGCCTTGAACAGCGCCTTCCATAGTTTCTCCCGCGTAGTGCGGAAGAGTTGACGAACTGTAGGGTCGTCGTCAGTCCGGTAATCCCACATAGGAGAGGTCCGGCACTGGCAGGGGAGGATGTGCCGCCGAAGCATGACCTGGACCACGTTTGTCAGGCCAACTCCATCCCTGATTAGGGAGGCGATGCCCCTTTTGCAGGTCCTCCACTTCTGTTTCCGACCCCCAGTCGAGACCCTTCCTGACCCATGAGGTCAATCTGGTTGGGGGGCCGGACCTGAATTCGGCAGGAACAGTTCCGCATTCGGCAGGAACAGTTCTGCCTTCCTCCTCCTTTGGCTCGGTGATGTAGAACCACTCCCTCTGTCAGGTTTTGATGGTGTCGATGAAGGTGCCAGATGGCCACACTGCGCGCGGAAGCTTGCCGATGACTGCCCCGTCGCAGTCCGCATGTGCACCGGCGACACACTTCAGCTTGATGTTGAAGATCTTGAGCCACAGTCCGAAGTGTGGCTCGACCCGCAGGAATGCCTCGCAGATAATGATAAAGGCAGATATGTGCATGAAAGAGTTCGGCGGGAGGTCGTGGAAGTCGAGCCCATAGAAGAACATAAGACCCCTCACAAAGGGGTGAAGTGGGAAGCCTAATCCCCGGATGAAGTGAGGGACGAAGACCACCCTCTCGCCTGATTTGGGGGTGGGGATCACCTGGCCCTCCTCTGCAGCACGGTGGAAGACGTTGGCAGGGAGATAGCCGGCGTCCTTGAGGTCTCGGATGTCCTGGTCTTTGACCGTGGAAGCTTCCCATTTGCCGCTGGCCATGGCTGAGCTCGGAGGAGGGAAAGTGGAAGATTTAGATCTGGGCTTAGGGAGCTCGGAAATATGGGGAAGCAGGAGGTGAATGTGAGATGCGGATAAGCCTTGGGGTTTCCTTCCCCTTTTATTAAAGATTATTGCCGGTTAGCCTCCCTTCGCGACGCCGTGAATCTCTCCACTTCCCGAGACATGCGTGCCGTTGTGCGCGAGTAAACATATCCCGTGTAAAACGGGGCATGATCTGTGCATTAATAGATCGTGCTGGTGGAAACGGCCTCGAACCGCGAATCGAGTCTTCACGACTGGTTTAGAGGTCGTGGTGGGCCGTGGCCTTTCGTCTGAAAAGTTGTCAGAAGACACTATTGGTTCTCTGACGTTTGGCCTTCGAAGCCGAACTACTCATGGTGTGCGGACGGTCTATGATCGGAAACATTACACGTCGATAGAGGCCGAACTATAGCTCGGGCCGATCACTGTTTGGAGAAAGGAACTCGCCTTGCAAGCCGAAGACTCTGATCACTCGAAGCAGCTGGAGCCTGGACCCTTGGCGTTGGAGGCTAGTTCGGGGGCTACTGAGGGAGTCCTAGACTAAGGGGTCCTCGGGAGGCCGGCCTATGTCTTATGGGCCGGACTGTATGGGCCACTTGCCGAATACTGGAAGAGTTGAAGACCTCCTCTCCAAGAAGGAAGCTTCGGGAATCGTGGATTGTCCTCCACGTTTGGAGTAGCAAATAGGCATGTTTATCCCTTCGACGTGTAACCGACCATGTGTAAACCCTAGGGACCCCGGCGTCTTTATAAGCCAGGGGGTTTTAGGATGTAGAAGAAGAGAACTCGTCTAGGGTTTTAGTCATACGATCTCGTGGTAGATCAACTCTGTAATCCTCATACACTCAATATAATCAAGCAGGACGTAGGGTATTACCTCCATAGGAGGGCCCGAACCTGGGTAAAACCTTGTCCCCTTTGTCTCCTGTTACCATCGATCCAAGTATCACAGTTCAGGACCCCCTACCCTAGATCCGCCGGTTTTGACACCGACAGTGGTTTCGGCCACAGCACAAAGGATGTTTCGATGAAATCGAAAATTTCCTATCGGTGTCATCGAAGTGGGATCCAGGAGATTTGTGAGCAACTTTGGAGAGACCGAAGCACCTCTTGGAGAAACCGAAAAGAGTTTGCCAAGTTTCTGTTGTTGCCTCAGAATTTCTGAAACCTGAAACTCAGTTGTTTCGACTTGCATATTGTGAAAACATTTTTTAGATAAAGGGAATATATTAATATCACGAAGATACCAATTACACCCAGCCTCTGCAACAACGCAATACCCTAATGGCATTACGGATGCACACAGCCAAAAGAAAAAAAACTAAAAAAAGAAAAAAGAAAAAAGAAAAGCCCCGCTACAGACATGAAACTAAGATTTTGAGTTCAAAACTTAGCAAAATATCTGGATTCAGTGATGCTCATCTATTCCAATCTTCTATACCTAATTCACAGGGTTAGTGGTCAGCATGTTCGGATCAGATGACAGTCAGTACGGGATGTATGAACCAAGTGTTGACTTGAGTGCAGACACTAGTCCTGATAAAAGTTATGAAGACCCATGCACCCCTAGTTCTCATGGCTTTCCCAAGGAAGATACCAGGGCAAGGAAGCAGAAGAACTCATATGAAGAAAATGCGGATTTCATGCATGATGAGGTAACCTCCAGGAAGTAGCCAGAGAGAAAGGAAAGAGGTGTCACTAGGAAGATGCCAGAGTTAGTTGCCGCTAAGATCGGTCTCTTTCTTTGTCTAGAGAACCCTGGAGGATCTAAGAGGACCAAGTCTATGGCCAAGAAGTTAGGGCAGAAGAGGTAAAGGAAGAGGATAGTCCATGTGGTTGGTAGACCTACATCTATGTATGTTGATCCACAAGAAGAAGAGGAAGAGGAAGAACCTCCTGCTAATCCTCCTGCCAAGCATAGGAAATTGATGGGTGATGCTATGCCTAGCCAGGTTGTGCCCAATGCCAAGCAAGTTGCCCCGAAGCCCAAGAGGACTACCAGAGATATTTCTTCTACAAATAAGAACAAGGCCCCAATTCCTGAGGAGTGATGATGCTGATGATGATGTTGTTGTTTTGAAGAAGCTCAGACCCAGTCTTCCAAAGCACAATGATACACATCCTGTTGGGGATATAACCCCGTGGTGAGACCCGCCCAGGTGGGGCCGGGTCATGCGGTTGGCGACCTACGACAACTTCAGGAGTAAACTTAATCAGTGGGCCAGAAGGCCCAGAGCCAGAAGACAGGATGTAACCTGGCGGGCTTGAGCCGCCGGGGGCGACTTGTTAGATAAGGCATGTATAATTAGAGGTGAGGTCGGTTATCAAGTGTAGCCCGACGCGGACTCTTGTAAGCCCAGGGCCTTGACCTGTGTATATAAGGGCGGGTTACCTGGGCGGCTTAGGCCACGAAACAACTCATCGATAGCTCGGTCAAGCGAACTCGCTCCCTTGTAATCGATACCCAATCAATACAACACAAAGCAGGACGTAGGCTTTTACCTCTTTCCGAGGGGCCGAAGCTGGGTAACTCTTGTCTCTCGATTCCGATCAACCCCTTCGAGCTCACCTTAGCGATGGCCTCGAACCGAAGTCCTTTCACGGGGACATCTGCCGTGACAAAACCACGACAGTTGGCACCCACCGTGGGGCTAGCGCTCGGTGGTGTGGAGTTCTCGAAGGGCTCTCTCCCAGGGATCGAGGGATACGCTGTTGGCAGGATGACCAAGAGTTGCCGCGGCAAGATCTACATCGACGACGCCGGCTGGGGCCCCGAGGCCGACTCAATCGAGTACGGGCACCAGGTCCCCTTCGATGAAATTCACGTCTTCATCGGCAAGATCGGCGGATCTACACCCAGTCCGGACATCTGCACCGACCTCGTCGAGCCGGCCCGGCGCGTGCAACCCGCCCGTGTTAACCCGGGCAGGAAGCATGTCTTTGTCGGCTTTACCCAAGGCACGGAGCTTGAAGGTTCCATGTCGCGGGAGGAAACCCTCATCTGCTCGGAGGATGGATCCTCAAGCGGAGAGACGGAATCAATCTACCAGCTTCACAACGGCGGGCTTGGGGGCTACGTCGAGCATTACCCTGAGCCGGAGTATCGTGAGCCAGAATACTATGAGCCGCTGAGCCGCGCCGTTGTCTTCATGGCGGGATCAACACCGGCCCCTAGTAGCACGGCTGCTGGTGCGACCGGGTCTGGAGCTGGCAGGCCACCGGCTCAAGTTCTTCTAGATCTGATGAATGAGCTTACAACTCTGATGGAAACCGAGGTTACTGCCGAAAACCAAGTGGCCCGTAACACGGAGATCACGAGGTAGAAAAACCAGATGGTCGGAGTCCAACAGGAAATCAACGTGTTGAAAGCTCAGATGGATGCTGAGTCGGAGCGCCTTAGGGCAGATGCTTTTCGCCTTGAGTTAGAGCAGCAGTCCGCAGCGGCGGTTCACCGGATGAGGCATCAGTCCCGTTTGCTGGATCAATATGAAGCCAGAAATCTTTTCAACACGCACTTCTGGTGAGGAGACCAAGAGGCCATGGAATATTGCTCACCTTCGGCCATACTACACTTAAGCCGCCAGTCCGGCTCTCATCAATGTACATATTCCTGTCATTGTATAAACCATCTTTTATGATATAATAAAGTTGGCATCCCCATGATTAGGGGCCTCTGCCATTTTTCTCCACACTGAGTGTCATACAAAGGAGTTGATCCTTTCATCAGGTCACTTGGGGGCTTTCATACCCTCTTGACCAGGCTTTATATGCCATGAATTACATACAAAGGAGTTGATCCTTAATTAGGTCACTTGGGGGCTTCCAACCCTATGGGTTTCGCTTACTTACCCTCTTGGCCAGGCTTTATGCCATGTCCGAGTTAAACCTGCCTGTTTGCAACTTGCTACTCCGCCATGTGACCCGCCGAACTCTTGACAGTTATTCTTGATAGAAGACCCTGAACTTGTCAAGGTTTAAACGGCGGCTTTTGTCATGAGAGAGCCGGCTTACAGTGAGCGAGGACAAACTCGTCTTGTCTACCGTAATCCCTCCGCTATGTGGCATGTTTGTACTCTTAGCAATGTCAATCTTTTAAAGACCCTGAACTTGCTAAGGTTTAAACGACGGATTTATGTCACGTGAGGCCCGGTTTACAAGTTTTCAGGCTTTCCGCCTAGTTTCTTCGGAAACAAAATATTTTTATAAAAAAAGCAAGAGTTATCTTGTCCTGCCGTGCCTTTAAAGCCGGCTTATAGGATGAGACATACAAGTTGCTTGTTCTTGCAGGTAATCTCATGATAAGATTCTAAGTTTTGGAAAATTTCCGGCTTGGCTCATGGAGTATAACCCGACTGGTACGTCACAGCATTTAAATGATTATAACAGATGAATTTGCTAAGTCGCCAGCGAAGCTTTAAAGCAGTATATCAAAAGTGCAAGGGCAGGCAGTTACAGAGTTTTCTACGACAATTACAAGGCTATCCAAAAGCCCCAAGCATTGCAGATTTCAAGTTTTTCAACAAATTTTAACCCGGCGAATTAAACAAGGCCGAGTTACATGATGCAAAGTTTTTCTTTAACTCGCCGCCGGGTCATCCTGCGCCGGGTCTTCGGTTTCTTTGATCTGGAGGTTGTCCACATCCCAATTGCAATTGGTCAAAGCTTCAAAGAAAGCTTCATCGTGCATGATTGGAGACAGGTCAACATCAGGAGCGAAGAGGTGCTTACGGCGTTGAGGAATCAGGCTCTTTGCTTCAAAAGTGGGCCCTCGAATCTGCTTGTTATCTTCGGAGTAAGCCGCCTGGTATACTGATAGATCAGCTTTTGTGGCCAGCCGGCTTGCCAGGATCCGGGACGCCTTATGACAGCGAGAGTAGTCTTCCTGTGTAAACTACGAGTCATCGTCCTTCAGTTGAGGGAAGCCGTCCATCATCTCATCTGGGTTAAGCTCCGGGGCATAATCCAGTGACCGGCTCAAAGCAGCAATTGCGCCCTTACGGGTGGCTGATCTCTTTAATTCTTGAAGCTGCATTGGGATAGTCGACATGGTTTCCAGCACGCCCTTCATGAACTTTGGGATGCCCCTCTCAGACATGACGGCCTTGATGGTGATTAGAGACCCGACATATAGTTGTTCTGTTAAAGAGTACAAAGCCTTGAGCTTCAGCAGGCTGTTGTTGGACAGTTGGCGGCTCTGTTCACCTACAGGCAAGTCAAAAAATTTATAAGCCGCAGGGGAAAAATATTGAGCAGTATTTGTATATAGTTGACGGTTAAAGGTACTTACCAAACACAGCTCCAATCATACGGGTTATCTGGCCCTTCAGAGTGTTCAGCTCATCAGTCACCGTTTTGAGCCGGCCCTCTGCGTCTTCAGCGCGCTTGACCAGGGCGGCTTGGCTTGACTCAGCAGTCTGCTTGAAAGCTTCAAAATCTATCTTGATCTTCTCAAGCTCTATGGAGCAGAGCCGCCACTTTTCTTCTGTCTCGGCTCGGCCTTTCTGCTGTTGTGCTAGGCTCTGCTTCAAGTCTGTCATGATCAACTCAGCGGCGTTCAAAGATTCCTGCATAGGACAAGTCATGACAGAGCAAAGGTTGTCAGTTTTAAGCCGCCAGTCCGGCTCACATAGTTTATGTCAAAATTTGGTACAATAATTACAAGTCCCAAGCAGATTGCAAGCAATTTACTTGACACTTGGGGGCTAATGTGTCTCAGTTCTTTTTTATAGAACCGGCTCATTACTTAGGTAATGACCCGACCCTTGGGGGCTATGATCGGCGCTTGCTCTATGATTGAGTGTCGGCTCATTCCTTAGGTAATGACCCGGCCCTTGGGGGCTACGATCGGCGCTTACTTTATGATTGAGTGCCGGCTCATTACTTAGGTAATGACCCGGCCCTTGGGGGCTACACTTGGCGCTTATTTTATCTCAGCTTTTTCTTATAGAGCCGGCTCATTACTTAGGTAATGACCCGGCCCTTGGGGGCTACATGAGTATATACATGAAGAGGCAAGGGAGGTAAAGTACCTCATATTTTGTCTTCATCTTGGCAACCAGGCTGGCCTCCATGTCTCGCCTGGCAAACAGACGGCTCAGATAGCCGGAATGTAATTCATCAGCAGTGAGTTTATCCAAGTTTGAAAGATCAAAAGGAGTCTTCTCTTCCTTGGAGGGAGCCGCTTCGTCTTCCTTGACATGCTTTGATAGCGCATGTGAAGGAGCTGGAGGTTTGTAAGCCGCCCCGGTAACAATGACCTCTTCATGAGAAGCCATGTGTTCAGTTGACGGCCGGGGGCTGGGCGGCTTAGGAGCAGATTCTGGATGGACTACAGGAGTTTCAATGTCCATAGCAGCCGGCTCGGCCTGAGGAGGAGCTTCTTTAGGGGCGTCTTTAGCAGCCTCAGAAGGCTCAATATGAGAGTCAGGAATATTGGGTGTTGGGATCTCCGGGTCTTGAGCGTCAGGAGTTGCGGATGACCCAACCCCTTTCCTTCGTTTGGCTTGAGCCCTGTGAGCAAAGGCAAGGTTGGATATATCATGATAAGGTATGAGATATTAAACACATTTCGGGGTATAGAAATACTTACCCCGGGTTAATAATAAGAGGAGGCAGCTTTGAGGCGGTTGAATCGCCCGAAGAAGGAGGCGAGTCCTGGAAAAATTTAGCATTGTTAAACAGTCAATAAGCTGCAAAGATACTGTACAGACAAGATAAGTCTAAGACAAGGAAATACCTCGGTGCACTGTTTCCAAGGGGCTGGCTCATTTGGTAAGCCGGTTAAAAGGTCTCTAGAGCTGGCGCTCCGGGTCTGACGTCTGCTATCGTCTTGTTGTTTCTTCAAAAGAAAGTTATGACTCAAGTAAGCAAAAGGACGGGAACTCTTTACCTTCTGTACAGCCTGCCGTACTCTCTTTATTGGTGAAAGATCCGAGTCAGAGGAGACAATGGTTACCTCGGCAACGTCGGCATGGCTTGTTTCAGCTTCTTCCTGTGAGTGATCACCGTCAATAAGTTGCATAAAGAGAAGGCCAAGGGAGTCAAGTTCTACCTCTGAGTCATCTAAATCAAATAGCTCTTCTGTTGACTGTTTCCTCTTGTGGGTCGGCGCCTCAGGCTTTGAGGCCTTTGCGACCTTGTTCTTCTTCTTGAGAGTCGGGGGCAACAGTTTTTTCCAGAAGGAAGAGCCGGCCTATGTATGACAAAGCATATTGGCAGAAAAAAGGTTTAATAAAGTATGTAAAGTACAACATTAAAAGAATGGACGAGGGCTAGGATGAAACAACTTACATCCGGAGCCGGGTTAAGAGCAGAGAAGGGGCTCAAGCTAGTCTTGCTGCAGGCAGCTAATGATTCCCCCACCAAAGACTTCACGATAGTGTTGAGGTCCTGATCCTTTAAGGGGGTCTGATTGAAGCATTGAGGGTCATCTACTTTACCAGTATACTGACACATCAAGGCGCCTCGACGGCTTAGCAGCAGAATCCTCCAGGAAACCCAGCAGCGGGTCAAATCAATACCCGTCAACCCATTGGCTAACAGGGCCCTGACTTTTGAGAAGGTGGAGGCATATTGAGCACGTCCGGCGGCTGACATCCGGTCTGGAAGTTCTGTGTCTGTGCTAAGCCGGTAAGAACGGTAACCCGGCAGTGGGTTCTCCCCCTCTGGGGAAGTGTCTTGGCAATAGAACCAAGTCTTGTTCCACTCCTTGGGGTGACTTGGCAGAGTCGCCGCTAGGAAGAGTACGTCCCTCCGCCTCTGAAGAGTAACGCCCCCGAGCTCGAGGCATAACCCGTCGGCCATCTCTGTCTAGCGGTTGATGTAGAAGTATTCCTTGAAATGGTCAACAGACAGCTCTTCCTGAAGGTAGGCTTCACAGAAGGTTTGAAATTGACACATATTGGTCACAGAATTTGGGCCGATGTCTTGGGGGTGCAGCTTAAATGCGTGTAAGACATCCCGGAAATTTTTTGACCCGGGCGGGGAAAAGCCCCGAAGAAGGTGATCTGTAAAGATAATGACCTCCCCCTCTTTGGGCTTAGGGGTGGTCTCATGGCCTGGAACCCTCCAGTGGATAACCTCCTGAGCCGGCAGGACCCCCATGGTGACAAACTCTCTGAGTGAGTCTTCGGTCACTCCGGACTTTACCCAGTTGCAAGTGGACGGAGTTCTTGACATGGTGGTGGCTTAGGAAGCTGCGGGAAGACATGCATATTCGGCGGGTTAAAAATACATTCTGACTAAGATCATTACGACTGGAAATGGTGACAGCGTTTGGCGGGTCAATGTAAACTTATGAGTCGCCGAAGTTACTTGCGGTGAAACAGAGTAAGCCGGCAGCCTTTACGGCGGGTCAAGTTTATCAACGCAGATTGAAAAATTACTAAGTGTTCAGAAACCGATTCCGCAACTACAACTATGGATTCAAGATCTACAGGCGAGGAAAAAATAAAAATATTTCAGCCCTAGAAGCACCAGTGGAAGAACAGATGGCCATTATTCAAATTACAACAAGCTGCAGATCTATAATGAGTGCGGCTAAGTATGGAGCGAGCGGCCGCGTGATTTCGGCAGCATTGCGAGGCTTTAAAGAAGGTGTCTTCATCCAATCGGTGAAGAGCGCTCCCGTGAATGGTGATGAACACCGAAGAACTCCATGGATTCGAAGAAACCCTAATGCAGATCTGACAGGGGGCAGAGTTAGAACCTTAAGAGTGCGGTGAATGCATGGGAGCTCTGGATCGTTTTAGGTTGATGCAGTGGCCGGTGTTGTTGAAGACGGCGAGGACCGAGCGGCACAGCTGGCTTCGGCGGTGCAGGCGTTCGGAGGAAGAAGAATAAGACGGCGGCGGGGGAAAAATGAAAGTGATAACCCCTCGTGCCTATTTATAAGGCTATAATGGTCTACCGAATGGTCCGGTGCGAGAATTGAGGGAGCACGATGATGATTAAACTAAGAAGTTGCCTCGATTTTTGGGCTGGACATATTAATAATGAAAGATCCCTTCTGACGTCAGAGGAATCTTTTTTGATTTTACTGATGACATCATGGCGGGTCATAAAAGCTTGTCAGAAGCAGCGACCGCCCATTTTTCGGCAGGTCATGAAGATTATCAGGGAAGGCAAGACTCGCCACCCAAAAGACTTGAAGATTGACATGAACCGGTTCAAATCAATCTGGGGCCTAATGTTGGGGATATAACCCCATGGTGACACCCGCCCAGGTGGGGCCGGGTCATGCTGTTGGCGACTTACGACAACTTCAGGAGTAAACTTAATCAGTGGGCCAGAGGGCCCAGAGCCAGAAGACAGGATGTAACCTGGCGGCCTTGAGCCGTCGGGGGCGAATTGTTAGATAAGGCATGTATAATTAGAGGTGAGGTCGGTTATCAAGTGTAGCTCGGCCCGGACTCTTGTAAGCCCAGGGCCTTGACCTGTGTATATAAGGGCAGGTTACCTGGGCGGCTTAGGCCACGAAACAACTCACCGATAGCTAGGTCAAGCGAACTCGCTCCCTTGTAATCGATACCCAATCAATACAACACAAAGCAGGACGTAGGCTTTTACCTCTTTCCGAGGGGCCGAACCTGGGTAACTCTTGTCTCTCGATTCCGATCAACCCCTTCGAGCTCACCTTAGCGATGGCCTCGAACCTAAGTCCTTTCACGGGGACATCTGCCGTGACAAAACCACGACACATCCTGTTGCTGAGAATATGAACGAGAGGAAGAATCAAGGACTAAGGAAATGGAGAGAAGTGGATCCCAACTCTAATAGGAAGAAAACTGCCATGGATTATCGTTTCCAGACCAAGGAGCAGCTAGCCTTCTATGAGACAGTGCTCCTGGACAAGAACCCGACAGTTACTGACATGAGGTATGTTGACTAGAAGTTCATCAAGGCAAATGAAGAATATTTTCCCCATGTGCATGAGAGCTTCGGGTCGATGGGCATTGATAAATTCATTGGGACTGAGATGACTGCCTAGAATGATGATCTTATCATGCAGTTCTACTCCACATCACACTTCTACCTAGATGGGAGGATTATATGGATGACTGAGGGAACCAGATACCAGGCTATAGTGGATGAGTGGGCAGTACTCATTGGTGCCCCCAAGGTGGAGGATGGAGATCTAGATGTATATTTTGAGTCAAAGATGAACCACAACTCCATAGCCAACATGTACACTGTCATTCCTCAGGAGTATGTGAAGACACACAAGTTTCGCTCTGTGTAACATTGATACGTCTCCAACGTATCTATAATTTTTTATTGTTCCATGCTAATATATTATCATTCTAGGATACTTTTTGGGTATTTATTTACCGATTTATAATATTTTTGAGCACTAACCTATTGACCCACTGCCCAGTGCATGTTCCCGTTTTCTGCGTGTTTTTGCCTTTTCAGAGTTACCGTACCAAACGGAGTCCAATTGACACGAAACTTTTTGACGATTTTTTCTGGACCAATACAAGACCTAGAAGCTTTGGAGGAAGGCCGGAAGAGGCACCAGGGTCCCACCACATATCCCACCACGCCACCTGGGGGGTGCGGCCAGATATGTGGTGGCCCCCTCGAGCATCTCCAGATGTCGTCCCCTGGCCTATAAATTCACATCTGCCCTAAAAACACCAGAAGCGCTCCCGAAACACTTTTTCCAACGCCGCAAGTCTCTGTTCTGACGGGAGGCCATCTACACCTCCGTTTCGGCACCCTACCGGAGGGGAGATCGATCACGGAGGGCTTCTTCATCAACCTTGTTGCCCTCACCATGATATGTGAGTAGTTCACCACAGACCTACGGGTCCGTAGGTAGTACCTAGATGGCAATCTCTCTATCTCTCTCTCGATCTTCAATACAATATTCATCGCATCTTTGCCTTGATCTATCCGATGTAATCCCTTTGTATGGTGTGTTTGTTGGGATCCGATGAATTGTGAGTTTATGTTCAGATTATTCATGAAAATTATTTGAGTCAAATCTGATTTCTATGATTCTTATTTGCATGATCATCATAGCTTCGTAATGCTCTCCGATCTATTGAGATAGTTTGGCTAACTAGATTGATATTTCTTCAGTGGGAGTGGTGTGTTGTAGTAGGTTCAACCTGGCGAGTTTCTATATCCCAGTGACAGAAGGGGATAGGTTGCATCTTTGTGGTGTTGCTACTAAGGATAAAACGATGGGGTTTATTCATATTGAGTGAGTTTACTTTGTCTACATCATGTCATTGTTCTCCAAGCATTACTCCGTTTGTCATGAACTTAATACGTAGAGAGGCAAGCATAGAAGCGCTCTTGAAGTGGAGTAATAGTAATAGGTGCAGGCAGGAGTCAGCCTATTTGCTTATGGACGTGAATGCCTATATACACATGATCATTGCCGTGAAAATCGCATAACTATTCCATTTCTATCAATTGCCCAACGGTAATTTGTTTACCCACCGTATGCTTTGCTTATGAGAGATGCCACTAGAGAACTCTACGGCCCCGGGGTCTATTCACTTATATATTCACAAACACTATCATTACCTTGTTGTTATTTATTAGCTTATATTTTATCTAGCACTTTACTATTATCTACAATTATCTACACAACTCACTTGCTTGCAAATAACGAGATCAAGGGGATTGACAACCCTCTTGCCGGTGTTAGGTGCAAGTTGTTTGTTCTTTTGTGTGTAGCCCCTGAAGACAGTTGAGGATTGGTATTCCTATTGGTTTGATAAACCTTGGTTTCGTAACTGAGGGAAATACTTACCCACTTTGTGTTGCGATTATCCGTTCTCTTCACGGAAAACCCAACGCAGATCATGAGTATCAGGAAGGATTTCTGGCGCTGTTGCCGGGGAATACCATCACCAACTATCAAGTAACTTCGCACAAAAATTCATTCACTTGTTCTTATTTTTATTTGCTGTTATATTTAGTGTGTCTCCTAAAAAACAAAAAAACAAAAAAAATTATCTTTGCTAGTTACTAATTTTCCTGTTTGAAGTCATGGCTAGCTTTCCACCGGATATGCCTCATCCTCCCTACTTTTGAGAGGGTTCTCTAATTCTGGATTTTAAGAAAATAGGTGATGAGTCACTTAAGGAAACTTGGGATAGATTATTAGTAATAAAAGCAAGAGCTAATCCTAAAAGTCACGTCAAATTGCTCCTTAGGAGTTTCTATGTTGGTTTATCTTTATCTCATAGACGTGTCTTGGATTCTATGTTTGAAAAATTTTTCCATGGAAACAATGCTTTTGACACCTATGATAAGATGAAAAATATATTTGGGCAACCCAAAATAGATTTCTATGATCCAAATATACTAGTGAAGTTGCGCCAAACTGAGTTAATAAAAGGAACTAAGCCCACTATGGAAGTATCCCTTAAAGGATTATACAACCTAACCACCAAACTCAATGGGAACATAGTAATGCAAAGTAAAAAATTGGACATTTTGGAACAAAAGATTGAAGCCATGAATAATCTGAAAGATGAAATAAAAGTTCTATTTGGCAATTTAGAACCACTTGTTCATGGTGTCAAAGATGACAACACTTGAAACTATGCATTATGCCTAGCTAGGGGCATAAAACAATAGCGCTTGTTGGGAGGCAACCCAATATGTATTTTTATTTTTGTTTTTCCATTCTGTTATTGTGTGATAACATCATTGTTGCCTCTTTAATGATTATTTTTTATGTTTTAATTAGTGTTTGTGCCAAGCAAAGCCTTTGGGATGACCCAAAAGATGAGTAGAAACGATGCTGAAACATAACAGAAAGTTTGACTCCAGTGTAGGAATTTTCATTTTTTACTGGAGCATGATAATTATCTGAAATTTTAAAACCTAATTTTCATACAAATTCTTTATGTTGTCCTAATTTTTCAGAATTTTTAGAGTTATATAAGTATGGGCGCTTTACAGATTGCTATAGACTGTTCTGTTTTAAACAGATTCTGTTTTGTTTGCATAGTTTGCTTGTTTTGATTATGCCATGGACTATATCGGGGGATGTAAGCCATGGGGAAGTTAGAATACATTACCTATGATGCAAAAATGAATTTGAATCAATTTATCATAGTACCTCAAGTATGCAATATGTTTCTTATACTAACGGATCTCACGAAGTTTTGTTGAGTTTGGTGTGATTGAAGTTTTCAAGTTTTGGGTGTGATCACGATGGACTACGGAATAAGGAGTAGAAAGAGCCTAAGCTTGGGGATGCCCAAAGCACCCCAAGTATAATTCTAAGGAAACTCAAGCGTCTAAGCTTGGGGATGCCCCGGAAGGTATCCCCTATTTCGTCTCAATCCATCGGTATGTCACTTGGGGCTATATTTTTATTCGTCGCATGATATGTGTTTTGCTTGGAGCGTCGTTTGCTTTTGTTTGATTTTACTTTCAGTTTGTCACAATCATCATTTGCTGGACACACCTATTTGAGAGAGACACACCTTCATGATAATTTGCTAGAATACTCTATGTGCTTCACTTATATCTTTTGAGCTAGGCAGTTGCTCTAGTACTTCACTTATATCTTTTTGAGCACGGTGGCGTGTAGGGTTTATAGAAATAATTTGCTCTCATTATTCACTTATTTTTTGGGGAGCTGAATTAATAGTGATGGTAGTTTGCATGGGTCATAATACTAGTCCAATAATATTAGGTATTCAATGAATGATAATCAAAACCACCGTGTAGCACATATGGAGAAGTTGTGGGTTAATGACATTGACGTAGTAATATGAAAAAGGTGTGAGTCCAAAATTGTTGATTCGTAGAAGTGTCGAAATTAAGAGGTGTTAACTTGTTATTCATCTAAAAATTAAAGAGGCATGGTGATGATGTGTGAGCATTTATATTCCTCGTTGAAATCCTGGTGTTGTTTCGAGTCGGGGGCGCGCGATGGTTAACTTCTACCAACCTCCTCCCTCGGGGCATGCGAGGAGTACTTTGATTTGTGATAAAACTAATAAAACTTTGCAATAAGTATGTGAGTTAGTTATGACTAATGTGACACCATGGACATACTCATCTTCACCTTCTCATATTTGCTAGCCTCTTCGGTACCGTGCATAGCCCATTCTCATCTCGAGGATCAGTGAAACTTTGGCCGGTGCATCCAAACCCCATGACATGATACGCTTTGTTACACATAAGCCTCATTATATCTTCCTCAAAACAGCCACCATACCTACCTATTATGGCATTTCCATAGCCATTCGGAGATATATTGCCATGCAAATTCCATCGTCAGTTCACATGACTAGTTCGTTCATCATCATAATGCTTTGCATGATCATATAGAGCTGACATAGTATTTGTGGCAAAGCCACCATTCTTCATATTTTTGATACATGTCACGCTAGATCATTGCACATCCTGGTACACTTCCAGAGGCATTCATTCAGAGTCATATCTTCGTATCAGTCCTTCATGTTGAGTTGTAAGTAAATAAAAGTGTGATGATCATCATTATTAGAGCATTGTCCCAGTGAGGAAAGGATGGAGACTATGATTCCCCCACAAGTCAGGATGAGACTCCGAACGAAAAATGAAATAAAAATGGGGGAGGCCAAATGAGCCCACCATGTAAAAAAAGAAAATGGGGGAGGCAAAAAAAGAAATAGAAAAGCCCACCATAAAAAATAAAAAAATGAGAGAAAATAGAGAAGGGACTTTGCTACTATCCTTTACCACACTTGTGCCTCAAAGTGGCACCATGCAGGGCCGGCCCTGAGGGGGGAGCGGGAGGGACGGCCACCCCGGGCCCCCGAAAATGAGGGGGGCCGCGCAGGCATGTGCGAGCAACTCTACAGGATCGGCAACCGCTTGCTGGAGCGTGGAGCCTGGAGCAGCCATTAACGATCTGGAAGTTGTTCGTTGGTCTCAGGAAGAAGAGACTGAAACATTATTTTTCTTTAGTGATTAGGCCTTGGGCCTTTTTCTTTCCTTGGCATGGGTCGTTGTAGGATGGTAGGTCAGTTTTAAGGAAAAAAATAGTGGTGGGTGGCAACAGGCTGGGGCAACACCAGCTCAATATAATTAGTGACCCCTCTTTTGGAAGAAAGAATTGGATACGCTAAAAACATCTCAAAAAGAGATACAATAAAAAACTTGGGAATAGCCAACAAGGGACAACACTGCCGTTACTCCTCTTCCCTATTTTGTATCAGTATTAATTTGTATATTTTTAGAAGTTGATTTCATGGTATAAATTGACGGATGATTGTTGCAATAACTTTACTTAGCGATGTATATTTATAAATTGAACTTTGACCTTAATATGTTCGTATCGGCCCATTATAGTTTTTATCTGGCAGATTATACATTTTAAGTCGTGGAAATATCTTCATTATCAATTTTACCATACCAAAAAATTAGTTCTTCCTACACCGCCGCGGGCGTAATTTGGCTCATAAGATGGTAGCCACAATTTGGCATTATTTCATGTGCAACCTCGAGCGACCAACGCTTGATCTCCTAGGGCCAATGTTTTTTTGGGATGTCCTACAACCACAATTTGAATCACACATTCGTTCTGGATGAAGACGTTCAATCCCCCCTCCCGCCGTCCACATCGAGAGGAGACTACACCGCGCCCATCAGTCATTGTTACCTCTAGAATTTAGATAAAGAATTCTCTGATTCTCTTTCCATAGATGACAATACAATTAGTGACTTTACATCTAAGTGTATTATATTTAATTCCTTGACGATATTTATAAATTACCTGACATAATAAATTTTTTATGTGTTTAAATGTTTATAGAAACATTAATTTTATATGGGCATATATCGACTATTTTGATGTTTATATAAAAGGCCCCTATTCTATTTTCGCCCCGGGCCCCCAAAATCTCAGGACCGGGCCTGGCACCATGTTCTTCATATAGAGAGTCTCCTATGTTGACACTTCCATATTCTAGTGGGAATTACCTTTTCATATAATACACTTGGCTTGTATATTCCGATGACGGGCTTCCTCAAATGCCCGAGGTCTTCATGAGCAAGCAAGTTTGATGCACACCCCACTTAGCTTCAGTTGAGCTTCATACACTTATAGCTCTAGTGCATCATTTGTATGGCAATCCCTACTCCTTGCATTGACATCTATCGATGAGCATCTCCATAGCTCGTTGGTACACCTAGTTGATGTCAGACTATCTTCTCCACTTTTTACCCCTTTGATACCTACCATCATATTCTATACCACCTATATGCTATGTCCAATGGTTCATGCTCATGTATTGCATGAATAATAAAAATTTGATGCATATTAAAAACGTACGATCGAATTGCCTGACTTCGACACCGTGGTGCTTAACATTTGTATCTATGTGGTGAAGACGGAGTCATGCCTTGCTAATATAATAAGATGAATAGGGGTAAAAATTCTTTTAGGATCGTATACTTTGAAAAATTAATGATTTTGTTTCTTATACTTATAATTATTACTATTTTATTGTTTGTTAATTCATCATTTCTCAATGACCATACATACCAAAGATTACATAATGGGTAGCATGTCAAATCAAAAATTCTGTTTTTATCATTTACCTACTCGAGGACGAGCATGAATTAAGGTTGGGGATGTTGATACGTCTCCAACGTATCTATAATTTTTGACTGTTCCATGCTAATATATTATCATTCTAGGATACTTTTTGGGTATTTATTTACCAATTTATAATATTTTTTAGCACTAACCTATTGACCCAGTGCCCAGTGTCAGTTCCTGTTTTATGCGTGTTTTTGCCTTTTTAGAGTTACAGTACCAAACGGAGTCCAATTACCATGAAACTTTTTGACGATTTTTTCTGGACCTATACAAGACCTAGAAGCTTCGGAGGAAGGCTGGAAGAGGCACTATGGCCCCACCACATATCCCACTGCGCCACCAAGGGGCGTGACCAGATATGTGGTGGCCCCCTGGAGCTTCTCTCGACGTCGTTCTCTAGCCTATAAATTCACATCTACCCTAAAATCACCAGAAGCGCTCCTGAAACACTTTCTCCGGCGTCGCAAGTCTCTGTTCCAACGGGAGGCCATTTACACCTCTGTTCCGGCACCCTGTCGGAGGGGAGATCGATCACGGAGGGCTTCTTCATCAACCTTGTTGCCCTCACCATGATGTGTGAGTAGCTCACCATAGACCTACGGGTCCGTACGTAGTACCCAGATGGCAATCTCTCTCTCTGTCTCTCGATCTTCAATACAATGTTCATCGCATCTTTGCCTTGATCTATCTGATGTAATCTCTTTGTATGGTGTGTTTGTTGGGATCCGATGAATTGTGATTTTATGTTCAGATTATTCATGAAAAGTATTTGAGTCAAATCTAATTTCTATGATTCTTATTTGCATGATCATCATAGCTTCGTAATGCTCTCCGATCTATTGAGATAGTTTGGCCAACTAGATTGATATTTCTTCAGTGGGAGTGGTGCGTTGTAGTAGGTTCAACGTGGCGAGTTTCTATATCCCTGTGACAGAAGGGGACAAGTTGTGTCTTTGTGTTGTTGCTACTAAGGATAAAACGATGGGGTTTATTCATATTTATTGAGTTTACTTTGTCTACATCATGTCATTGTTCTCCAAGCATTACTCCATTTGTCATGAACTTAATACGTAGAGAGGCAAGCATAGAAACGCTCTTGAAGTGGAGTAATTGTAATAGGTGCAGGCAGGAGTCGGCTATTTGCTTATGGACTTGATGCCTATATACACATGATCATTGCCGTGAAAATCGCATAACTATTTGCTTTTCTATAAATTGCCCAACAGTAATTTGTTTACCCACCGTATGCTCTGCTTATGAGAGATGCCACTAGAGAACTCTACGGCCCCAGGGTCTATTCACTTATATATTCACAAACACTATCATTACCTTGCTGTTATTTATTACCTTTTATTTATTTTATTTTGCACTTTACTATTATCTACAATTATCTACACAACTCACTTGCTTGCAAATAACGAGATCAAGGGGATTGACAACCCTCTTGCCGGCGTTGGGTGCAAGTTGTTTGTTCTTTTGTGTGCAGCCGCTGAAGACGGTTGAGGATTGGTATTCCTATTTGTTCGATGAACCTTGCTTTCATAACTGAGGGAAATACTTACCCACTTTCTGCTGCGATTACCCGTTCCTCTTCACGGAAAATCCAACGCAGATCACGAGTATCAACAATCTGCTTGCTAGCTTACTGATGTCTACTACGCAACCTTCTTCTTGTAGACTCGTGTTGGGCCTCCAAGCGCAGATTTTTGTAGGATAGTAGCAAATTTCCCTCAAGTGGATGACCTAAGGTTTATCAATCCATGGGAGGCGTAGGATGAAGATGGTCTCTCTCAAACAACTCTGCAACCAAATAACAAAGAGTCTCTTGTCCCCAACACACCCAATACGATGGTAAATTGTATAGGTGCACTAGTTCGGCGAAGAGATGGTGATACAAGTGTAATATGGATGGTAGATATAGGTTTTTGTAATCTGAAAATATAAAAACAGCAAGGTAACTAATGATAAAAGTGAGCACAAACGGTATTGCAATGCTTAGAAACAAGGCCTAGGGTTCATACTTTCACTAGTGCAAGTTCTCTCAACAATACTAACCTAGTTGAATCATATGTAAATCCCTCACGTGCGACAAAGAGTTCACTCCAAAGTCACAAATAGCGGAGAACAAATGAAGAAATTATTGTAGGGTACGAAACCACCTCAAAGTTATCTTTTCCGATCAATCTTATGAGCTATCCCTATAAGTGTCACGAACAGCCCTAGAGTTCGTACTAAAATAACACCTTAAGATACACATCAACCAAAACCCTAATGTCACCTAGATACTCCAATGTCACCACGAGTACCCATGGGCTTGATTATACGATATGCATCACACAATTTTAGATTCATCATGTTCAATCCAACACAAAGTACTTCAAAAAGTGCCCCAAAGTTTCTACCGGAAAGTCAAGACAAAAACGTGTGCCAACCCCTATGCATAGATTCCCAAGGTCACGGAACCCGCAAGTTGATCACCAAAACATACATCAAGTGGATCAATAGAACATACCATTGTCACCACGGATATCCCATCGCTAGACATACATCAAGTGTTCTCAAATCCTTAAAGACTCAATCCGACAAGAAAACTTCAAAGGGAAAACTCAATTCATCACAAGAAGATAGAGAGGGGAAAACTCCATATGATTCATCTATATTAATAAAGCTCGCGGTACATCAAGATCGTGCCATCTCAAGAACACGAGAGAGAGAGATCAAACACATAGCTACTGGTACATACCCTCAGCCCCGAGGGTGAACTACTCCCTCCTCATCATGGAGACCGCCGGGATGATGAAGATGGACTCCGGTGATGGTTTGCCCCTCCGACAGGGTGCCGGAACAGGCTCCCGATTGGTTTTTCGTGGCTACAGAGGCTTGCGGTGGAGGAACTCCCGATCTAGGTTTCTTTTCGGAGGTTTCTGTATTTATAGGAATTTTTGGCGTCGGTCTCATGTCAAGGGGGTGCTCGAGGGGCCCACAAGCTAGGGGGGCGCTCCCTAGGGGGGCGCCTCCTAGGCTTGTGGCTACCTCGGGACTCCTCTCCGGTATCTTTTTGCTCCAGTATTTTTTATATTTTCCAAAAATATTCTCCGTAAATTTTCAACTCGTTTCGAGAACTTTTATTTCTGCACAAAAAACGACACCATGGTAGTTCTGCTGAAAACAGCGTCAGTCCGGGTTAGTTGTAATAAAATCATACCAAAATCATATAGAATTATTGTAAACATGGCATGAATACTTCATAAATTATAGATACGTTGGAGACGTACCAGCATCCCCAAGCTTAATTCCTGCTCGTCCTCGAGTAGGTAAATGATAAAAGAAATAATTTATGAAGTGTGAATGCTACCTAACATATTCATCATATTCTTTTCTTCTTTGTATAGCATGGACATTTGGACTTGTAAATGATTCAAAGCAATAGTCTAGTTTCAACATAATGACTTCAATACTCAAGCATGTCAACAAGCAACCATGTCTTTCAAAATATCAACACTAAAGAAAGTTATCCCTAGCCATCATGCTCAATCATTGATCCATTCATGAAACACACTCAAATATTAGCTATGCCCAATGCTCAAGTACGATCATAGTGCCCCCTAGTTGGTGCTTATAAGAGAAGATGCAGACTCAAAGCAAAAATAAAAATTACATAAAGTAAATAGATATGCCCTTCGCAGAGGGAAGTAGGGATTTGTAGAGGTGCCAGAGCTCAAAGTTTTAAATTGAGAGAGAAAAAATATTTTGGGTGGCATGCTTTTCCTGTCAACGAAAACGACAAAGTAGCTCACAATACTTTCCATGCTAGATATATCATAGGCGGTTCCCAAACAGAAAATAAAGTTTATTCCTTTTTCCACCAAACTTTCACTTTCCATGGCGGGCCGTATCCACGGTTGCCTTCCATACCAACACTTTCCAAGGAATTTATTATTTGACAACATAAAGTAAATATTATTATTTATTTTCTTTTTCATTTCGGGAATGGGCATCCCTATTACCGCCGCACTCTCGTGCAATGACAAGTGAATAAACACTTATCTTGAGAATAACACATCTAGCATGGGAAAATATTGGACACTCCCCCCCCCCCCCGTTTCATGAGCGGTACGGGCACACAAAAGAGAAAATTTATTTTGAAAATTTAGAGATGGCACATACAAATTTGCTTGGAACGGCATGGAAATACCGCATATAGGTAGGTATGGTGGACTCATAAGGAAAAACTTGGTTTAAGGATTTTGGATGCACAAGTAGTATTTCTACTTAGTACAAATGGAGGCTAGCAAATATATTGGGAAGCAACCAAACCAAGAAACGAAAATTCACATAAGTGAGCATTGAACATAACTAACACCGAATAATGCATCACAAGTAGGATGTAACTTCATTGCATAACTATTGACTTTCGTACTTGCATAGGGAATCACAAACCTTAACACCAATATTCCTACTAAAGCATAATTACTCACTAACATGACTCACATATTACTATCATCATGTTTCAAAACTATTACAAAGAATCAAGTTTAATTTGTCCCATGATCTTCATGGAAGTTTTTATTATATCCTCCTTGGATATCTATCACTTTGGGACTAGTTTCATATATTGCCATTGCTTTTTCGACAAGCTCAAACAAATTTAAATGAAGCACATGAGCATAAAGATTTCATCCCTCAAAAAGAAGTGAAGCATGAGAGGAAATGACAAGCTACTCTCAAAAGATATAAGTGAAGATCAATGAGTAGTCAAACAATTAAGTAGCTATGTGAGGACTCTCTCTCTCTCTCTCTCAATAAATAATTTCAGATCTGAGTATTTTATTCAAACATCAAACTAAACAAAAATAGAACTCCAAGAATAGCACGCATCATGTGAACGAATAAAAATTTAGGCTCCACATAGGCTAACCGATAATTGTTGATGAAGAGAGGTGGGATGCGTAGCATCCCCAAGCTTAGATGCTTGAGACTTCTTGAAATATTTACTTGGGGTGCCTTGGGCGTCCCCAAGCTTGAGCTTTTGTATCTTGTTCAATCCTCTCATATCATGGTTTCACCTATTCTCAAAATCTTCATTCACACAAAACTCGAAAAGAACTCGTGAGATAGGTTCGTGCACATAATAATAAATCAACACTTCATGTACTGCCAAGACAAGTTGCAAAATAATTTTCAAAAATTATCTACTGTTTACTATCATTTCCACCATTTATATCTACCAATATAGGCTATGGAAACTATAGGATAAGTAGATAACAAAACTATGACAGCAATCTGTCCAAACAGAGCAGTCTGTAGCAATCTATTAAAACAGTGTACTTCTGTAACTCAAAAAATTATGAAAATTTAGGAAATGATAAATAATTTATATGGTAATACTGTGTAAAAATTTCAGAAACTTTCCACGTTCCAGTAAAATATGAAAATTCAAACACTTCAGCAGAAGTATCTGTTTTTACACAGCACACATCAAACATGCAATTCAAGCATCCTAAAGGCAATTCTTGGAACTTTTTATTGGAAAACAAGATTATAAATAACACCTAACAGAGAACAACAAAATAAAATGATGCTCCAAGCAAAACTCATATTATGTGACGAATAAAAATATAGCTCCAAGTAAGATATACCGATAGTGTTGAAGACGAAAGAGGGGATGCCTTCCGGGGCATCCCCAAGCTTAGGCGCTTGAGTATTCCTTGGATATTAACTTGGGGGTGCCTTGGGCATCCCCAAGCTTAGGTTCTTGTCACTCTTTATTCTCCTCATATCGGTGTCTCACCCAAAACTTGAAAACTTCAATCACATAAAACTTAACGGAACTTCGTGAGATGGGTTAGTATAATAAAGGTAGATCATTCACTTAGGTACTGTCAAGACAAGATTCATAATTGTTCCCACATGATAACTACTATATTACACCATTCCCATAATTTATACCACTGAATATAAGCTATGGGAACACTAAAACAAGCAAACTATGCATGCAAAACAGAATCTGTCAAGAACAGAACAGTCTGTGAAGATCTGTAGTGTAACCATACTTCCCTGTCTCTAAAAATTCTGAAAATTTTGGAGAACCTGAGTAATTTGTATATTAAAATTTTGTAAAAATTTCAGATCATTATCACGCTCCAGTAAAAATTGCAAATTCCTGTACTGGAGTCAAAAGTTTCTGTTTTGGTTCAGCATCAATTCTAGTCATCTTGTGAGTCATCCCAAAGGTTTTACTTGGCACTTTATTGAAATAAAAGGCACAAAACATGATTACTACAGTAGCTTAATCATGTTAACACATCAAAACAGAAAGTAAAAGTGTCGGTTTGTCTCCCAACAAGCGCTTTTCTTTAATGCCTTTTTGCTAGGCATGATGATTTCAATGATGCTCACATAGGAATAATAATTGAAACATGCAAAAGAGCATCATGAATCTCATGACAAGCACATTTAAGTCTAACCCACTTCCTATGCATAGGGATTTTTTGAGCAAACAATTTATGGGAGCAAGAATCAACTAGCATAGGAAGGCAAAACAAGCATAACTTCAAAACTTTGAGCACATAGTGAGGAAACTTGATATTATTGCAATTCCTACAAGCATATGTTCCTCCCTCATAATAATTTTCAGTAGCATCATGAAGGAATTTCACAACATAACTATCACATAAAGCATTATCTTCATGATCCACAAGCATAGAAAATTTGTCACTCTCCACATAAGCAATTTTCTTCTCATTCATAATAGTGGGAGCAAACTCAACAAAATAACTATCATGAGACACTTGATTGACATAACCATATTGAATATTCAAATCATGATAACAAGTTTCATGGTTATCATTACTCTCTATAGCATACGTGTCATCACAATAATCATCATGTATAGGAGGCATGCTATCATCATAATAGTTTTGCTCATCAAAACTTAGGGGACAAAAAATATCATCTTCATCAATCATAGCATCCCCAAGCTTGTGGCTTTGCATATCATTAGAATCGTGGATATTCAGAGAATTCATACTAACAACATTGCAATCATGCTCATCACTCAAAGATTTAGTGCCAAACATTTTAATAACTTCTTCTTCTAACACTTGAGCACAATTTTCCTTTCCATCATTTTCACGAAAGACATTAAAAAGATGAAGCATATGAGGCAACCTCAATTCCATATTTTTGTAGTTTTCTTTTATAAAACCAAACTAGTGATAAAACAAGAAACTAAAAGATTCAATTGCAAGATCTAAGGATATACCTTCAAGCACTCACCTCCCCGGCAACGGCGCCATAAAAGAGCTTGATGTCAACTACGCAACCTTCTTCTTGTAGACTCGTGTTGGGCCTCCAAGCGCAGAGTTTTGTAGGACAGTAGCAAATTTCCCTCAAGTGGATGACCTAAGGTTTATCAATCCGTGGGAGGCGTAGGATGAAGATGGTCTCTCTCAAACAACCCTGCAACCAAATAACAAAGAGTCTCTTGTGTCCCCAACACACCCAATACAATGGTAAATTGTATAGGTGCACTAGTTCGGCGAAGAGATGGTGATACAAGTGTAATATGGATGGTAGATATAGGTTTTCGTAATCTGAAAATATAAAAACAGCAAGGTAACTAATGATAAAAGTGAGCACAAACGGTATTGCAATGCTTAGAAACAAGGCCTATTGTTCATACTTTCACTAGTGCAAGTTCTCTCAACAATACTAACATAGTTGAATCATATGTAAATCCCTCACGTGCGACAAAGAGTTCACTCCAAAGTCACAAATAGCGGAGAACAAACGAAGAAATTATTGTAGGGTACAAAACCACCTCAAAGTTATCTTTTCCGATCAATCTTATGAGCTATCCCTATAAGTGTCACGAACAGCCCTAGAGTTCGTACTAAAATAACACCTTAAGATACACATCAACCAAAACCCTAATGTCACCTAGATACTCCAATGTCACCACGAGTACCCATGGGCTTGATTATACGATATGCATCACACAATTTTAGATTCATCATGTTCAATCCAACACAAAGAACTTCAAAGAGTGCCCCGAAGTTTCTACCAGAAAGTCAAGACGAAAACGTGTGCCAACCCCTATGCATAGATTCCCAAGGTCACGGAAGTTGATCACCAAAACATACATCAAGTGGATCAATAGAACATCCCATTGTCACCACGGATATCCCATCGCAAGACATACATCAAGTGTTCTCAAATCCTTAAAGACTCAATCCGACAAGAAAACTTCAAAGGGAAAACTCAATTCATCACAAGAAGATAGAGAGGGGAAAACTCCATATGATTCATCTATATTAATAAAGCTCGCGGTACATAAAGATCGTGCCATCTCAAGAACATGAGAGAAAGATCAAACACATAGCTACTGGTACATACCCTCAGCCCCGAGGGTGAACTACTCCCTCCTCGTCATGGAGACCGCCGAGATGATGAAGATGGCCTCCGGTGATGGTTTCCCCCTCCGGCAGGGTGCCAGAACGGGCTCCCGATTGGTTTTTCATGGCTACAGAGGCTTGCAGCGGCGGAACTCCCGATCTAGGTTTCTTTTCGGAGGTTTCTGTATTTATAGGAATTTTTGGCGTCGGTCTCACGTCAAGGGGGTGCTCGAGGGGCCCACAAGCCAGGGGGGCGCCCCCTAGGCTTGTGGCTACCTCGGGACTCCTCTCCGGTATCTTTTTGCTCCAGTATTTTTTATATTTTCCAAAAATATTCTCTGTAAATTTTCAGCTCATTCCGAGAACTTTTATTTCTACACAAAAAATGACACCATGGTAGTTCTGCTGAAAACAGCGTCAGTCCGGGTTAGTTCTAATAAAATCATACCAAAATCATATAGAATTATTGTAAACATGGCATGAATACTTCATAAATTATAGATACGTTGGAGACGTATCACTTACCTACCTCCAACACCATTTTGAGGCACACTTTGATGCCCAAATCAGGAGATGACAAGATGATCCGTGGATATTCCATAAATATGCTACATCACATTGATAGACACACCAGGACTAGAGTGATGGATCTTATTGTTGAGACCGTCAAGAGGAAAATTGTTGACCAGAAGAGGTCATGTGGATATTCCCCGTACATTTAGATGATCATCAACTCCAAGATATGGAGTAAGATATATCTTCCTAGTCAACCACACCTGCAACTCCAGCCTGAACTCGAGGATAACACCGTGACGATGGACCTTTCCCATCCTACCTCAGCTACAGCACAGGCAGAGATTGAGGCCGAGGCCCAGGCAGAGGCAGCCAGAGCCACTAGTTCTCTAGTTCTGAAGACGAAGAATGACCAGATGGCCTATCATGTTATTGCCACATAGAATATGGAGAAGTCTATTGAGTACATTCTCAAGAACCAGCAGAGCTTAGAGGAGATTGTGGAGACGAAGTTTCATTCTCTTGAGATCAAGGTGACTGAGCTTGCTACTACGGTTGAGACTCTCAAGCTGGAGGTAGATGTTGCTGGACTACCTATCTCAGACGATGATAGCCATACTTTGCCGGTGACTACTCGATTCAAGACCAGGGCTAGATATTCTGCAGTGCCAGCCCCAGCGATAAGACACTCAGTGTCTGCACCAGCTGTAACTTCTACAGTTCTTGCATCAACAGCTCCAGTATCCACTCCACCAACTCAGATGACATCTGCAGAAGCATTGGCTGAAGCTCTTCTTTCGACTCCTTCGATGACCACAGGAGCGGCTACTTCATCGTCACGTGGAGGAGATCCAGCCCAGAGCGACGTTTAGCTCTATACAATTCAAGCTTTCTGGTAACTTGTTGCCAAAGGGGGAGCATATGTAAAGATCATAGGGCTGAGAGAGAGAGAGAGTTGCCTTTTTTAGTTGCTTCTCTTTCTCTTCGATACATTTGGCTTATTCTGTGGCTCGCCTCCTGCCTTAAACTTCGTCGTGTTTGATCATACGCTTTACGGTTGATGTTACTATTTCCTATCACTTTGATATATATTATGATCATTCACTTGTATGCTTCGTGTTGTGTGCATTGTATCTCATTCAAATATTGTATGCGCTCCACCAAGATATATGTGACACGGAAGAGTGACCTAGGATCCTAATCGATTGTGCATTTGCATTCAAACGCAAATTCATAATAATGCACAAATTTAGGGAGAGCTCTTGCTTATCACATACTTCTCAAAGCGACGATGTTATACATTTTTATATCTTTTTTCAAAGCTTTGATCTATATGGTGTCATCAATTACCAGAAAGGGGGGGATTGAAAGCACAAGTTCTCCCTATGTGGTTTTGGTAATTAAAAACACCATATAGTTCATTGAACTAATGAGGCTATCAAGTATATTTCAGGAAAAGTTCAATGAATGGATTGGCTAGGAATTGTGAGGAGGATCCCCTAGATGCAAGGAACACCTATTGGCAAAAGCTTCAAGACTCTGCATTTTATTTTATGTGAGAAATCACAATTGAGTCCATAGGAAAGCCAATACTATTAAAAGGGGATGAGGTATTGAAAATGATATGGTTGCTCAAAGTGCTTAGAGATATGCCACCAAAAACCTCAGTCAAACTCTCACTAAAGATTTTGTCCAAAACCTAAACTATCAAAAATTGGTGCCACTAAGTTTCCCATGTTCGGTCTCACTGAGTTTACCCTAGACAGAACCCAAGCCAAACCACCTCGGTACCACCGAGATTCGATTCGGTACAACCGAAAAGTAGTGGCCAACCTTCTAGTATCGAGATATTTGATTTCGGAATTTCCGAGTTTTATATCTCGGTCCCACCAAAGTGTGGATCTGCTCAAAGCCAACCAAATCAGTCTCACCGAGTTGTTATCATTCGGTCTCACCGAGAACCCAAAAGTTAGGACATTTTGCACTAGTCGGTAGAACCGAGTTTTTACTTTGGTTTCACCGAGTTAGGCAATAATGTTGTAACGGTTGGATTTTCGGAGATGGCTATAAATACCACCCCACCCCCTCTCTTTCATGGAGAAAGCCCTCAGAACAGTTTCACACTTCCACCATTCATTTTCTGAGAGAGAACCACCTACTCATGTGTTGAGATCAAGATATTCCAATCCAACCATATGAATCTTGATTTCTAGCCTCCCCAAGTTGCTTTCCACCCAATCATCCTTTTCTACCAAGCCAAATTTTGTGAGAGACTAATTGAGTGTTGAGGAGACTATCTTTTGAAGCATGAGAGCTAGGAGTTCATCATCCAAACACCATCTATTACCTTTTGGAGAGTTGTATCTCCTAGATTGGTTAGGTGTCGTTTGGGAGCCTCCAGATTATGTGGAGTTGAACCAAGAATTTGTAAGGGCAATCAGATCGCCTACTTCGTGAAAATCTACCCCGAGTGAGGCTAGTCCTTCGTGGACATAAGCCATGATGGCATGGACAAGGTTGCTTCTTCGTGGACCCTTCGTGGGTGGATCCCTTCGTGGACTCGTGCAGCCGTTACCCTTCGTGGGTTGAAGTCTCCATCAACGTGGACGTACAATAGCACCACCTATCATAACCATGCCAAAAATCTGTGTGTCTTCATTGTGTTTGATCTTCCTTACGCTCCTTTACTTACACTTGCAATGTCATTACTTTCTATTGCTATACTCGTATACTTGCATGTGTAGGGTGTGCTAGACTTGGTAAAAATGTTAAAACTTGCCAGCCGAGAAAATTGGGAAAAGGTTAAGTTTTAATTTGGTCAAGTAGTCTAATCACCCTCCCTCTAGACATGCTTTCGATCCTACACAATATGATTGTGGGCAACAATGAGAGTGGTCCATCTAGGTACGGTAATTTATTTATTGTATTTTTAGTTTGTCAATCCATCGACTGGTGGGTGGGCACGGGTGCATATATTCATGTGTGTGCTAAAATTTCATTGTTTTCTTCTTATCAGGTCACAGGCCACGAGTTCGTAATGATGGGGAATTGCGTGAGTGCTTCTGTTCTTGGTGTTGGCACGGTCGATCTGAAGTTTACTTCAGGAAGGATCGTGCAGCTGAAGAACATGCATCATGTCCTCGCCATCAAGAAGAATCTCGTTAGTTGCTCCCTTCTGTGTAGACAAGGGTTTAAGTTGTTCTTCGAGTCTAATAAAGTAGTTTTTTACGAAATATGGACTTTTTGTTGGAAAATGTTATGAATGCGGAGGCCTGTTCCGCCTTTCCCTTGCGGATTTTTGTAATAAAGTCTTGAACATTATTCATCCGAGTGTTAATGAATTTGAAGTTTGGCATTCACGTCTTTGTCACCTTAGTTTCGGTGTTATGTCGCGGCTAGCAAAACTGCATTTCATCCCGAGTTTCACTCTAGCCAAAGGTTCTAAGTGCCATTCGTGTGTGCAAGCAAAGCAACCTCGCAAGCCTCACAAGGATGCGGAGGAGAGACACTTGGCACCATTAGAACTCATACATTCTGATCTCTGTGAGATGAATGGTGTGTTGACTAAAGGTGGAAAGAAATATGTCATGACATTGATAGATGATTCCACTGGATATTTCTATGTGTATCTGTTAATTACTAAAGATGAGGCTCTACACTACTTTAAAATCTATAAGGCAGAAGTTGAGAACCAACTTGAAAAGAAAATTAAACGAGTCCAGTCAGATCTTGGTGAGAGTACTTCTCGAATGAGTTTGATATATTTTGTGTGGAACACGGCATTATTCATGAGAGGACGCCTCCCTATTCACCCCAGTTAATCGGGGTTGCTGAATAGAAAAACCATACTCTAACTGATTTAGTTAACTCCATGTTAGATACATCGGGTTTATCCAAGGCATGGTGGGGGAGGCTATATTGACTAGATAATGAGGTCACTTCCTATGAGCAGTGATCGAAGAGAAGGACAGCACTCTCCTACTTACGTACTTGGGGCTGTTTGGCGAAAGTCAATGTGTCGATCCCCAAAAAGCGTAAGCTTGGACCAAAGATCGTGGATTGTGTTAATTTTGGCTGTGCTAAGAATGGCGTTGGCTATAGATTTCTAGTAGTGAAATCTTAGGTACTTGATGTGAAAGTTGGTACGATTATGGAGTCTAAGGATGCTACATTCTTTGAGGATATTTTCCCCATGAGAGATATGCAAAGCACTTCTAGATAGGAATCTAAGGAGACTCCTGAGCCTGCCATTCCTATGGAATACTATGAACAAACACGTAATGAAGTTCCTGAGGAGGATGATGAGGAAACCCTTGGTAGGGGCAAGAGACAAAGGACTGCAAAGACCTTTGGTGATGATTTCCTCATGTACCTCCTGGATGATAATCCCACTTTTATTTCAGAAGTGTATGCATCTCCAGATGCCGACTACTGGAAAGATGCGGTCAGTAGCGCGATGGATTCCATAATGTCTCATGGGACATGGGAGATTATTGAATGTCTCAATGGTTGCAACCCACTCGGATGTAAGTGGGTGTTCAAAAAATCTTAGGCCCGACGGTACGATTGAAAAGTACAAGGCTAGGCTTGTGTCCAAGGGTTATGCCGAGAAAGAAGAAGAAGACTTCTTCGATACTTATTCACATGTGGCCATACTGACCACCATTCGAGTACTACTCTCGTTGACGGCCTCGCATGGTCTTCTCGTCCACGAGATGGATGTTAAGATGGCTTTCGTGAATGGAGATCTAGACGAGGAAATCTACATGCAACAACCAGATGTTTTTGTGATAGATGGTCAGGAAGGAAAGGTGTGTAAGTTGCTGAAATCCTTATATGGCCTGAGACAAGCACCTAAGCAATGGCATGAGAAGTTTGATACAACCACTATTGCAGGATGGTCCAAAGGTGACACATCAATCAGAGACCCTTCGATGAAACTGTGTGTGATGCATGAATCGCAAACGGTATAGTTCAAGCTCCGTCGCCAATTATGCGAACTGTGTGCGATGGCGGACCCATCAAATACGATTCATAAAATAGTTGCATGTGCGATCTACGACAGACAATTTGTTCTTATGAACCGTTTGTGATTAGCAAAGATAACAGAAATGGTTACACAGATCCAGATGTGTGCGATAATATAGCAGAACACAAACGATTTGGTATAACAAGATGTGTGCGATATAGGACACACAGTTCACTACATAAACTATGTGTGGTGATATAGCATAACACAAACGATTCAGCATAACAAGATGTGTGCGATAGAGGGCAAACAGGTGAGTAATCAGAATCGTGTGCCAACACAAGAAATAACACAAACGATTGGTGTTAATAACCTGTGTGTGTTGTGGGGAAACGGTTGCTGGTATAAAATTTGTCAGCGATTGATGAAATCATCACTAACGGGTTTCATGGTTTTGTCTGTGTGTACTGTGATTTGCTCTGTCTGCACAACATCTATGCTGCCTACAGGTCACTCAGGTGAACTATTTGCGATGAGCCAAAATAACACAAACGGTTGCACAGATCAAGATGTGTGCGACAGACGACATACCATACGCTTGGATGAACTAAATTGTGTGGAAAGACTAAAAATAACACAGACAAATAATAACACAAACGATTCCTGGTAATAAGCACCTGATTCAGAAAATGATAGCACAAATTATTGTTCATACTCCTACATAATAAACTAAACAACATAATAGTGACATTACATATCAGCAAGGTTTAGAAAACAACAAAATGGAAACAGCTACTCGTCGGCGTTGTTGCGTGGCTGGCCTGTTGGTTCGACGATGTTGAAATATTGTCTGCACTCACGCAACATCCTCTCTATGGAAGAAGGATCCACATCCGTGTCGGCGAGGACCATGTTCTTGAAAGCTTCATAGGCCCGGCCATTCCTCTGCTCCTGCTCCATCACAGTAGCTAAGGTCTCATGGGAAATCCCGTCCATGGCCAAAGGCGTGCGTACGGCCCTCTCATGACGGAGATTTTCAGAGCGGTCGTAAACAAGAAAGTCATAAGCTGCACGCTCTGCTAGAGCGGTAGCAGGCTCTAAGAAGACGTCTACCCTTACCGCGGTCAAATCTGCGCGAGCTGCCAAGGCAACGGTGAACTGATCGGCGCATGCTGCCCTTTTGAAGGCCACATCTGCGCGTTCCGCGTATAGAACCGCGCCTGCCCGCAACAGATCTGATGCAACCTCCAGCTTTTCCGCTCTTGCCGCCAAGGCCTCTGGACCCTCAGCCGCGCGTACCGCCGCCGCGGGCTCCTCCGCGCAAAAGATCTGCCTCAACCGTGCGCTATCTACGATGGAGAGGCGGGGCCAAGATTCTGATGACATGTGTAATGTTGAGGATTTTGTGGAGGCGAAGACAATGGGGAGAAGAAGGCCAGATTTTGGGGTGCGAGAGGGGAAAGAAACGATGGAGAGCAAAGAGTGGTGATATTTATTTATGACCCTATACACGATTGCAGACAGTTGCTATATGTGTTCCGTGTGCGATTATGTGTGCACCGAAAAGAACTCAAAACTGTGAAAATGCTTCCTGTGCAAGAGCAAGCGCCAGCCACAGTGGTAAATTATAAAATCCCCAACCCCCTTGGCAGCAGCTAGCTATAAATAACCACAGCGATGGCCGGCGGCGACGAGTCAATGATCCCCTGGCTAGTTGCCACACACACTGTCAAACCCCCAATGGTCGACGACAGGATGGAGTTGGGCGACGGAGGAATCAAGGCTACCGGCGCGATGGTTGGCTTGAGGATCTACGGCCATGCCGCTACCTCTCCCGACGACAGCCAGAGGAGGTAGGAATCACGACACGAGCAAGCCAAGAGGTTAGCCAGGGTCGTCTTGAAAGCAGCTAGGGATCGCCAGCGGGCGATATTGCGGGCTCGGCACAAAGTGCGTCGGATGGTGTCGGTGTCAAAACCGACAGATCTCAGGTATGGGGTCCCTAGCTGTGGACCTTAGATCGATGGGTAACAAGGGACGAAGGAGACAGTGTTTACCCAGGTTCGGGCCCTCGTGAGGAGGTAAAACCCTACGTCCTGCTTGATTATATTGATGTGGATGAGAATTACAGAGTTGACCTACCTCGAGATCGTATAAACTAAAGCCCTAGATGAGGTAACTTGTCGTCTACGAATGGGACCCTCTGGTTTATATAGACACCAGGGATACCTAAGGTTACACATAACCGACCTTCATCAGGGGATAGATATGCAGATCCTATCTTCAAAGCTTGGAAGCCACGCCAATCTCCGGAACTTTCCTTCTTAATTACGGCATCGCCCCATAGTTCGGCTCTCCGCAAAGCAGCCCGACTAGTCAGCCCATGAGGGATAATCCGACGGCACGAGGACCCCTTAGTCCCAGACTCCCTCACCAGCCCCCGAACTAGCCTCCAATGCCGAGGTGTATAGTCTTCGGCAGGTCCACGTGCCCAAAGTATCCGGCTTGCGAGGCGAGTTCCTTCAGTCCTTCCGTCTCATGGAACAACGGTGCAGTCGCTGACAAGTTCCCGATTGTCGAAGCGTCACGGGGCCCACAGCATTAACTTTCCTATGCGAAGATCGATGACAGCCCTTGATTCCTGTGCGTAAAATAAAAGACAAGTAACCTAGCAGCCCTTTACAGGACCGCCCCTTGTAGGTCAGGGAAAACCTCCTATTTAAGGAGATCGTATCCGTCATAGGCGACAGTCATCCCTTCATCACCACCCAAAAGCCCTAAAGCTTGCGAGCTTGGAGATATGGCAAGTGCTCCAGGTTCGTCCACGCGCCCTCACAACCCCCTTCCAGGAGATTGGGCAAGTTGTTTCGTCTCCCTTCTTCAACTGCGTGATATTGAAGTACAAGGGTATCTCCCTACTTCGGATCTGACATCCACTCGCGTTGGGCTGACCTCTGTGAACGGCGAAGCCTTTGCGGAGAATTTCCCTACCCCGCACGGGGATGAAAGGGTTTGCTTTGTCTCTTTCCTTCTGCGAGGCCTAGGATTTCCCGTTCACCCCTTCTTAATGGGTCTGCTAGAATTCTACGGGATCCAGCTCCACAACCTTACCCCCGGCTCGATTCTTCACATCTCAGGCTTCATGGCCCTCTGCGAGATATTTTTTGGCTGCGAGCCTCATTTTGATTTATCGAGAAAATACTACTGTCTCATCCCCTGAACTAGGGGAGGAACAATCCGGGAAGTGGGCAAAGCCGAAGTATGGCGTATAGCCGGGACGGGGTACCCTATCGGGACCCCAAAGAAGGAGACCAACGAGTGGTCCTCGGAATTGTTTTACATTGAGGATGTCCCTTTATTCGACCCAGCTCGGAGGGGTCTACCCGAATACTCCGAGGCCCCTTTAAAGAAGCGATTCAATTGGCGACCAAGGAGCCCCTCTCAAGAGGAGAGCCCCGAGGTAAAGTGCCTGGCCACCAAGGTGAAGTTGCTAGCTCAAAACAAGTTGACCATCATCGACGTGATGGCCACAGTGATCACCCGGTGTGTCCAACCGCTCCAACAACGAAAGCACCCCCTGTGGTGTTACAACGGGACGAGTGACACCATCTGTTCCAAACGACAGGGGCCGGACAATCGAGAGGCGCTAGCGGTCATCTTGGCTGACCTCTTTAAAGGAGAGAAAGAAGAGTTCGCCCGCTTGACAATCAAGGAAGGCTTCTCCAACTACAACCCCATCGAATGGGTAAGTTTGATTAAATTCCTGAATCCCAGATGCCTATACTTGATTTTAACGATCAAAAACTTCCCGTCTTTCTTAACAGAAATAGAGACGTTGGGTCGAGACAATCAACTGTCCCACCCCCCAACCAGAGAATTACTCCCGGGATGATGATCCTGGATTCCATGATGACCCAGAGATTTCGATGATCTTCGAGGACGGAGTCTATTACCAGGAAAGCGTCGACGAACACAAGGTGGCCCTCACGGCCGGTCATACCCGGATCCTTGCTTCTTCGACCGTAAGCAAAAAAGAAAACCTCATCCCGAAAAGGGCGCAAGCCTCCCGCCATTCCGACAATACCAACTACTACCCCAAGGGTCATCGAACTAAGCGCCAAGCACCCTTGCGGGCTACCCCTGTAGGGTCCACGCCAGGCGCTGGCGGGAGACCCAAGCGAGGGGCGATAACGGAAAACACATCATCCGCACCCTCAACAAAAGGTATTCGGTTCGCCTCTGCCTTTCGGCTGCCATTTGTTGGGGAACGTTGCATGGGAAACAAAAAATTTCCTACACACACGCAAGATCTATCCATGGTGATGAGCATCTACGAGAGGGAGAGTGGATCTACATACCCTTGTAGATTGCTAAGCGGGAAGCGTGAAGAAACGCGGTTGATGTAGTCGAACGTCTTCGCGATCCAAATCGCCAAGCGTCCCGCGATCCCATCACGATCCATCTCGCGATCCAATCACGATCCATCCCGCGATCCCATCACGATCCGTCCCGCAATCAAATCACAAACCGTCTCGCGATCCTGATCACGGTCCTTCCGATCTAGCGCCGAACGGACAGCACCTCCGCGTTCAGCACACGTACAGCTCGATGACGATCTCCGCCTACTTGATCCAGCAAGAGGGAGCGGAGAGGTAGAAGAGTTCTCCGGTGGTGCGACAGCGCGGCGGCGATGGTGGTGGAACAATTCCGGCAGGGCTTCGCCTAAGCACCGCTGAAACTAGACTAGAGGAGAAAACGATCTAGATGAAGTAGAGGGAGCACGTGGCAATTAGGGTTATTTTTCTCCTCTAAATCCTCTAGTATATATAGGAGGGAGGGAGGGGAGGAGGCAGACTCAAACCCTCAAGGGCTGGCCGAAATTGGAGGCGGAGGAGTCCTACTCCAATCCTACTAGGAGTAGGATTCCTCCTCTCCACTTGGAAACACTTTCCACCTTTCCACCTTTGGGTTTTTTCCACCTCCAGCCACATGGGCCTTAGTGGGGGGCTTGGCCAGCCCACTAGGGGCTGGTTTGACTCCTCCCACAGCCCATGAGGCCCCTTGGGTCGAAATACCCCTCCCGATGGTCCCCGGTACCCCTCCCGGCACTCCCGGTACACTACCGAAGTACCCGAAACTTTACCGGTGATCAAAACGGGAGTTCCTATATATCAATCTTTACCTCCAGACCATTCCGGAGCTCCTCATGACGTCCGGGATCTCATCCGGGACTCTGAACAACTTTAGTCACCACCATACATAACTCTACTATACCGAAACGTTAGCGAACCTTAAGTGTGCAGACCCTGCGGGTTCGAGAACTATGTAGACATGACCGAGACACCTCTACGGCCAATAACCAATAGCGGGACCTGGATGCCCAAATTGCTTCCCACATATTCTACGAAGATCTTTATCGGTTGAACCTCTATGTCAAGGATTCAGTTAATCCCGTATGTTGTTCCCTTTGTTTCTTCGGTATGTTACTTGCCCGAGATTCGATCGTCGGTATCTCTATACCTAGTTCAATCTCGTTACCGGCAAGTCTCTTTACTCGTTACGTAATACAAGATCACGTGGCTAACACTTGGTCACATTGCTTGCAAGGCTTATTGTGATGTTGTATTACCGAGTGGGCCCTGGGATACCTCTCCGTCACACGGAGTAACAAATCCCAGTCTTGATCCATGCCCACTCAACAGACACCCTCGGAGATACCTGTAGAGCATATTTATAGTCACCCAGTTATGTTGCGACGTTTGATACACACAAGGTATTCCTCCGGTGCCAGTTAGTTGCATGATCTCATGGTCATAGGAACAGATACTTGACATGCAGAAAACAATAGCAATAAACTGACACGATCATATGCTATGTTCATAGTTTGGGTCTTGTCCATCACATCATTCTCCTAATGATGTGATCCCGTTATCAAATGACATATCATGTCTATGGCTAGGAAACCTTGACCATCTTTGATCAACGAGCTAGTCTATTAGAGGCATACTAGGGACACAGTGTTGTCTATGTACCCACACATGTATTTGAGTTTCCAGTCAATACAATTATAGCATGGATAATAAACGATTATCATGAACAAGGAAATATGATAATAACTAAATTATTATTGCCTCTAGGGCATATTTCCAACAGTCTCCCACTTGCACTAGAGTCAATAATCTAGTTCACATCACCATGTGATTTACATTGTTATGAATCTAACACCCAATGAGTTCTGGGGTTCGATCATGCTTTGCATGTGAGAGAGGTCTTTAGTCAACGGTCTGCAACATTCAGATCCGTGTGTTCTTTGCAAATATATATGTCATACTGCAGATGCTACCACGCTCCACTTGGAGCTATTTCAAATGGTTGCTCCACTATACGTATCCTGACTGCTACTCAGAGTCGTCCGGATAGGTGTCAAAGCTTGCATCGACGTAACCCTTTACGACGAACTCTTTATCACCTTCATAATCGAGAAATATTTCCTTAGTCCTTTAGTTACTAAGGATAATCTTGACCGCTGTCCGGTGATCCACTCCTGGATCACTCTTGTACCCCTTGACAGACTCATGGCAAGGCACACACAGGTGCGGTACACAGCATGGCATACTATACAGAGCCTATGGATAAGGCATAGGGGACGACCTTCGTCCTTTCTCTTTCTTCTGCCATGGTCGAGCTTTGAGTCTCACTCAACTCCACACCTTACAAATCAGGCAAGAACTCTTTCTTTGACTGGTCCATTTTGAACTCTTTCAAAATCTTGTCAAGGTATGTACTCATTGAAAGTCTTATCAGACGTCTTGATCTATCTCTATAGATCTTGATGCCCAATATTTAAGTAGCTTCATTCCAGGTTTTCCTTTGAAAAACTCCTTTTCAAACAACCCTTTATGCTTTCTAGAAATTCTACATTATTTCCGATAAACAATATGTCATCCACATATACTTATCAGAAATTCTATAGTGCTCCCACTCACTTTATTGTAAATACAAGTTTCTCATGAACTTTGTATAGACTCAAAAACTTTGATCACCTCATCAAAGCGTATATTCCAACTCCGAGATGCTTGCTCCAGTCCATAGAAGGATCGCCGGAGCTTGCATACATTTTAGCATCCTTAGGACTAACAAAACCTTCTGGTTGTATCACATACAACCTTTCCTCACGCAAACTGTTAAGGAAACTCTGTTTTGACATCCATCTGCCAGATTTCATAATCGAAAAATGCAGCAACTGCTAACATAATTCCAACAGACTTTAGCATCGCTACGGGTGAGAAAGTCTCATCGTAGTCAACTCCTTGAAATTGTGAAAAACCCTTTACCACAAGTCGAGCTTTATAGACGGTGACATTACCGTCCGCGTCCGTCTTCCTTTTAAAGATCCATTTGTTCTGAATGGCCTTTCGCCCTTCAAGTAATACTTCCAAAGCCCATACTTTGTTTTCTTACATGGATCCTATCTCGGATTTCATGGCCTTAACCATTTCTCGGAATCCGGGCCCATCATCGCTTCTCCATAGCTCGTAGGTTCATCGTTGTCCAACAACACGACCTCTAAGACAGGGTTGCCGTACCACTCAGGAGCAGCACGCGTCCTTGTCGACCTACGAGGTTCGATACTAACTTGATCCGAAGCTTCATGATCATCATCATTAACTTCCTCTTCAACTAACGTAGGCTCCACAGAAACAACTTTCTGTGTTGCACTACTCTCTGGTTGAAACAAAGGTTCAACAACCTCATCAAGTTCTATCTTCCTCCCACTCAATTCTTTCGAGAGAAACTCTTTCTCAAGAAAGGACCCATTTTTAGCAACAAACATTTTGCCCTTTGGATCTGAGATAGAAGGTATACCCAACTATTACGTTAGGGTATTCTATGAAGATGCATTTGTCCGCTTTGGGTTCGAGCTCATTAGGTGAAAACCCTTTTTCACATAAGCGTCGCAGCCCCAAACATTAAGAAATGACAGCTTAGGTTTCCGCCAAACCAAAATTCATATGGTGTCATCTCAACGGACTTAGATGGTGCCCCTTTTAAAGTGAATGTAGTTGTCTCTAATGCATAACCCCAAAACGATAGTGGCAAAATGATAAGAGACATCATAGTTCGCACCATATCCAATAGAGCACGACTACGACGTTCGGACACACCATTACACTATGGTGTTTGTGGGGACCCCGACTTATAAGTCGTGATCACCGAATGTACGTGCACAGTGATCCCAGAGATCAATGCTCACTGAACACACAGAAACTGAATAACAAGAGTCTTACATCCATTACATACTGTTTGTACTCAAAAATGGCCTTTATGACCAAGCCTTCATAAACTTGCAGCGGAAATCTTCAACGATAGCGTGAACCCATGCCATCTGCCTTAACCCTACAGGCATTCTGACTGGGAAGCGTCCTAGCTTGCATGTTCGTCACCAAGGTAATCTTCATCATAACCTGATATTTCATGCCTGGCCAATAAAATAACCAGTGGCAAGCCAATGAGTACTTTGAATGTACTCGCAAGCAACCCATGTTTGAAACAAGGTTCAACAGAGCATGATATAGCACTAATAGGTAAGTTTTTGCAGAAAGCTAATTTTAGTGCAATGACATCATCAAGTAACTTAAGTAAGCATGCATCAACAGGTTGCAGACATCCATATGAACAAGCTACAGATGTCAACATAAGCAGGGTTTGAACATCACATGTTCAATCATTTCATCAAGTCTTCCGACTTAGCTCAAGTATCTCTTGTCACACACACACACCAAGTTTTGTGAAAACATCTGGACGTAGCACAAGAGCGGTCATCCAACTGTCCTTGACCGTGGACACGGCTATTCGAATAGTTTTACACTCTGCAGAGGTTGCACACTTTACCCACAAGACTCGGGGAACTTCCGTGTCATCCACGACTCGCGGTATATTTCATACTCGAGGTAAGCACCCGAACAATGCCTTTCCCCTAGCGATACTAAACAAAGAGTCCACTCGTTGGTGCCATCCCTCATGATATACATCACACGTATCATCCATGAGGGCACGCAACGGTGTGCCCGGTGCCTGTAAAGACAGCGCATGATCGTCCATTCCGGTATGACCCCGTATCGAGAGTGACCACTTCACTCCCGCCACTAGTGATGCGGGCTCTATGCTAGTACCCACCAAGGTAATCAACAAAGCCCCGTCCCATAAGGGGTATCGTGGTCGTACATGTAAGGTTGGAATAACGGTCGCAACTTACACCAATCCGTTTTCGAAAACCACACACACTCACTTGCTCCGGTACACCACTTCTTTATCAAGTGGCTACCTAGCTCATCAACATCTCCCTCGGGCATTAGTGGCACCCGACGGGGTTTTCGAAAAGTCTTTGAAATCACTTTGTTTCCATCACCATGCATATTCCCGTCCCACTTGCGTAGCATCTACTAAGCAACCTATCTACTCCCACCTGCACAACCCTCATAAGGATGGTAGGGTCATGCACGATGCAAGTATCAACGGTAAAGTTATCGGAAGCAACCCACCGAAGTGGTTACCACAGCATCATGATCAACATATCCAATCAAAGTGCTATATGACATGCAATAAAAATGGTTTCTTAACATGGTCAAAGGGCTGCTTGCCTGGCTCAGCAAAGTCTTCGAGGTCTTCACACGCTTCTCTCCCACTCCAATCATTCCATCTACTTCGTCAACTATCGCCGGAAACAACCGCAATAAGCAACACAACAAGCAGAAAATAAAAGTGCTCTATAATTAGGAAATATATTTTTCTAGGATGTCTCTGGTCATAAGAAAAATGACTAAGTAGGTTCCATTGGATGTGGATCAAGGGGAAGTTTTGAATGGTGGAAATGAAGGAAACGATGATCCTATAAGATGTCCACAGAAAATATTTTTGTAAAAATGAGTGGATGGACCCATCAAATAAGAAATGATTTTAGAAACATTTGGGAAGTGGTTTCACTGGATTTGGAGTTGTGATGATTTTCCTATGGATTTACCAAGATGAAATAAATGGAGAAAAGGCCATTTATTAGATACAACAGATACAAGGCATGGAAAAAATGTTAACCAAGGCTAGGAAAATATGGCATGATATTATGGACACCTAGGAACTTGAATCACTCCATTTGGAGTTGATTTGGATGCTCTAGGAATTTGCAAAGGTGGCTTCATAGTAAAAGAAATGACCAAATTATTGGTGGAGGAGAAACTGTTATATGGAAAAATGTGCAATGCACATAATTGGATAGCCCATGATCTTATAAACATCTAGGATTTTGAATCAATGAATTTGGAGTTGAAATGAATTTGATATGAATTAAACCATTTCTCTGGTAAAAACAAAAAGGAAAGAGAGTTACCCAATGGGCCTAATGCGCGCCCTGGGCGCAGAATAGCCGCCCGTGCAATGGGCCGGCCCAGCGGCTCGGTCGCGCGTGCGAAGCCGGCCACGCCGGAAGCGCCTTCAGGAAGTACGCTTTCGCTAACCGAAAGCGACTCCCCAGAGGCCGCTTCCACTTACCAGCTGGGCCCGACCCCTGGGTGGCTTACAAGCGGGCCCCACCGGGCTCCTTCTCTCCCCTGTCCCCTTCTTCCTCCCGACAGGAGAGAGAGAGGGGCGCCGGCCACCGTGGCTATGGCTGCTCCGCCGCGCCTGGCGTCGAGCCAGCGGCCTGGGCGGATGCCCCGTCTCCCGCCGTGCTTGGGGATAGCACTGCTTGTCGCGGGGATGACCGGGCGTGAGCAGTTCGTCGGGAGGGCGGACGGCGACGTCGGATGCCACTGGAGGGCATGGCACGGCAGCAGGGAACGAGGCTTGGGGTAAGGGGAAGATGGCACCGCCACGGTGGTCCTACTGGAGGAGGGATCAGAGGCTTGGGAGCGTCGGCTTGCTCGATTCCGAGCGGAGCCGAACGGCAACGACACCGGCCATGGCGAAGGAAGAGGGCGTGGGGGAGAGCTGCGGGCAGTCCGGGAGGTCCATAGAGGGGAGAGGGATGGAACAGGGGTGTCCAGGGAGCTCGGGGAGAGGTATAAGCAAAAGGAGCGACGAGGCGAGCTCGGATGCGCCTCGGATGCTCTCGGGCGCCGAGCATGCGCGTGCCTGAGCTCCCTTGGCTGCATTCTGGCGTCGGGGAGGGGCGTGGGAGGTCGAGGGGAGGTTCCTGGCGTGCTGTGGTGCTCAACCGGAGCCGGACACAAGCTATAGGACAAGAGTTGTCGGCAGAACGCTGTTTTTGCATGTCAGATTCGTGGTCACCACGCAAAGGCATGTCCAGGGCGAAATTTTGGTCGCCCAAACATGTCTAGCGTGTGAGGCACACTTGCAGGAGAGAACTGGTGGAGCTTGGACCCATCTGGAGCTGGGTAGGTATGGTTTTTACTAAGGGTAAGTTTGCAGCAGCAAACTTGGGGGCCAGATCAGGGGCTGCTACTGGAGGTCATTGGGGGTAAATCCTTGTCTAGTGGCCTCATCTATGGAGGGACTACAAGCCCACAAATTTCCAGCTCAGGGAGGTGATTCTACAGAGTACTTGCAGTTCAAAGGCACTATTTCTGCCATAATGTAGGTTCAGAAGATTTGCTCATATTTACCACATGAGCATGCCACCTATGGGTTTGGATTAATGCATAAGTATTCAACTGAGGTTGTGAAAGAGTTTGGGGGCCTTTGCATGAACAGAATAATGGGAGAGGGGAAAGAGAGGTCTTGCCATGGTAAAAAGAGAGGGGAAGTGAGGGAGTTACCCCCCAAATTATTGAGCAGAGGCCATGGCAAGGTTACTGGGGGTAGAAGGGGGTTATATTATGTTGTGGTAAAAAGTTGGAGACAAGGAGAATCTTTTTGGGCCCACTTCCTTTGTCCACAAGCTTATGGATGAAAGTGTTTGTGCTGTGGTTGGGTTAGGTAGAGGAATCCTATGACCTTGAGATTCACCAGGGATAAATGGTAAGTCTATTAGGTACTGATCACAAGTTTTGAGCCCAAATGAAGAAAGTTGATAACACAATCTTGGTAAACCCTAGAAATCAACAGAATCAGGTTTCTGTAGATCTAGTCATGCAAAACTATTCTCCTTAATGCACCACCTGGTATGGTGTCATTATTTGGTGATTAGAACAAGTCCACAAAGTTTTGGGTCAAGGGAAGAAACTTCACAATGTAAAGTTGTTCAAATTTGAATCTGGACAGGAATGGTTTTGGAATATTTTGATGGATCAAATCAATTTACATTGAGATGAAACTTTGCAAGATCATCAAATATGACAATTGTGACTTGCTGGAATTTTCTTGGAATTTATGGAGAATATTTCTTATAGAAATATTTCAAAAGCTTGATTTGGGCAGAAAGGGTTTTGAGGGGTTTTGCCCATGATTTTGAACATGACCATGTGTTGAAACTCATATATATGGAAAATATATATCCACTGAGTTTCCCTAAATTTTCTCAAATATATTGAAATCATTTAAATATTTTTTGCCCTATAGAAGACCATTTCTGGCCTTAAGAAAAAGCCTTTAAATTAAATAGGAAAATAATCTTTAAAATTAATATTTGGTGGTTTTGGGAAGTCATATATATAGTAGGTTCCAAATAAAGTCTTTGGGGAAAAAGGATCCACCCAATTTGAGGACTTGTAGTACAAACCTCAATTCAGGGGCTTTTGCAAACCTAATTTGAATAAATCCCTTTTGGCCAAAATAATATTTGATAAAAATAGTTTTGGGTACTATTCACATGGCATGATCATTGGGCAAGAAGTTTGGATCAAGTAAAAGAGCTTTGAGAGTAGGAGGGAGTTTTATGAATATAGAGCACTAGCAAGCAATCAAACAAGCATTCAGTAACCAGGTCAAGCATCACAAGCACACCAAAAGTTTTAATTGGCCCTAATTTTTTAGTCACGCTAACTTAGTCATGAGGCAAATCACAGGGTGTGATAGTGTTCCAGGTGGCGTGAGTTGTGAAACAACTTCCACATTGTCTTAAGTTGTATACCAAACTAGTAACTCAGATATTAACTTCTACGATCATATCGTAGACATTTTATCTTCTTGTCACGATGATCTCAAACTTCACTCTGAATTTGTTTGAACTTTTCAAATGTTTCAGACTTGTGTTTCATTAAGTAAATATACCCATATCTACTCAAATCATCAGTGAAGGTAAGAAAATAACGATATCCACCACACGCTACAACACTCACTGGACCGCATACATCAACATGTATCATTTCCAATAAGTCATTTGCCCGCTCCATCATACCAGAAAAAGGGGTCTTAGTCATCTTGCCCATGAAGCATGGTCCGCATGTCTCACCGATTCAAAATCGAATGAGTCCAAAGATCCATCAGCATGGAGTTTCTTCATGCGCTTTACACCAATATGACACTTAGCGGCAGTGCCACAAGTATGTGGTACTATCATTATTAACTTTGTATCTTTCGGCATCAATATTATGAATATGTGTATTTCTACGATCAAGATTCAATAAACCATTCTCATTGGGTGCATGACCATTGAAGGTATTATTCATGTAAACAGAATAACCATTATTCTCTAACTTAAATGAATAACTGTATTGCAATAAACATGATCTAATCACGTTCATGCTCAACGCAAACACCAAATAACATTTATTTAGGTTCATCACTAATCCCGAAGGTAGAGAGAGCGTGCGATGGTGATCACATCAACCTTGGAAACAGTTCCAACACTCATCGTTACCTCACCCTTAGCTAGCCCCCGTTTATTCCGTAGCTTTTATTTCGAGTTACTAACATTTAGCAACCGAACCGGTATCCAATACCCAAGTGCTACTAGGAGTACTAGTAAGGTACACATCAATAACACGTATATCAAATATACTTCTGTCGACGTTGCCAACCTTCTTACCTACCAAGTATCTAGGGTTGTTCCACTTCAGCGACCGTTCTCCTCATAATAGAAGCACTTAGTCTCGGGTTTGGGTTCAACCTTGGGTTTCTTCACTGGAGCAGCAACTGACTTGCCATCCATGAAGTTTCCCTCCTTGCCCTTGCCCTTCTCGAAACTAGTGGTTTTACTAACCATCAACACTTGATGCTCCTTCTTGATTTCTACCTTCGCGGTGTCAAACATCGCGAATAGCTCAGGGATCATTATTTCCATCCCTGGTATTTTATAGTTCATCACGAAGCTCTAGTAGCTTAGTGATAGTGACTTGGAGAACTATATCAATCACTATCTTATCTGGAAGATCAACTCCCACTCGATTCAAGCAATTGTAGCACCCAGACAATCTGAACACATGCTCACCGATTGAGCTATTCTCCTTCATCTTGCAGGCAAAGAATCTTGTTGGAGGTCTCATACCTCTCAACACGGGCACGAGCCTGAGATCCCAATTTCAGCTCTTAGAACATCTCATATGTTCCGTGACGTTCAAAACATTTTGGAGCCTCAATTCTAAGCCGTAATGCATGACGCACTGAACTATCAAGCAGTCATCAGAACATGCCTGTCAGATGTTCACAACATCTACAGACGACGCGTGAGGGGTGGCGCACCGAGCGGTGCATTAAGGACATAAGCCTTCTGTGCAGCAATGAGGACAATCCTCAGATCACGGACCCAGTCCGCATTATTGCTACCATCATCTTTCAACTCTATTTCTCTAGGAACATATAAAAATTCAAGGGAGCTACAGCGCGAGCTAGTAATCTACAACATAATTTGCAAAGACATTTTGACTATGTTCATGATAATGAGTTTAGTTAATCATATTACTTAAAAACTCCCACTCAAATTGACATCCCTCCGGTCATTCGAGTGTCACATGATCCAAATCCACCAACTCAAGTCCGATCATCACGTGAGTTGAGGTGGTTTCAATGGTGAACATCTTCATGTTGATCATATCTACTATATGACTCATGTTCGACCTTTCGGTCTCTTGTGTTCCGAGGCCATGTCTGTACATGCTAGGCTCGTCAAGTTTAACCCGAGTGTTCCGCACGTGCAACACTGGCTTGCACCCGTTGTATGCAAACGTAGAGTCTATCACACCCTATCATCACGTGGTGCCTCGAAACGACGAACTTTCGCAACGGTGCACACTCGGGGAGAACACAATTTTATCTTGAAATTTAAGTGAGGGATCACCTTATAATGCTACCGTCGTCCTAAGCAAAATAAGATGCATAAAAGGATTAACATCACATGCAAATCATAAGTGACATGATATGGCCATGAACTTGTGCTTTTGATCTCCATCTCCAAAGCATCGGCATGATCTCCATCGTCACCGGCATAACACCATGATCTCCATCATCTTGATCTCCATCGATGTGTCGCCATGAGGTTGTCACGCCGACTGTTGCTTCCACGACTATTGCTAACTCATAGCGATAAAGTAAAGCAAAAACGGCGAAAATAATTAAAGACAACCCTATGGCTCCTGTCGGTTGCCGTACTCATCGACATGCAAGTCGTGATATTCTATACAATACATGATCATCTCATACATCACATATATCTCATCATGTAATTGGCCATATCACATCACAACATACCCTGCAAAAACAAGTTAGACGTCCTCTAATTGTTGTTGCAAGTTTTACGTGGCTGCTACGGGTATCTAGCAAGAACAATTCTTACCTACGCAAAAACCACAACGGTGATACAAAAATTGCTATTCAACCTTCTCAAGGACCGCCTTTGTCAAATCCGATCCGACTAAAGTGGGAGAAACAGACACCCGCCAGCCATCTTTATGCAACGAAGTTACATGTCAGTTGATGGAACCGGTCTCTCGTAAGCGTACGAGTAATGTTGGTCCAGGCCGCTTCATCCCACAATACCGCCGAATCAAGAAAAGACCAAGGGAGGAAGCAATCTGAATATCAACGCCCACAAACTCCTTTGTGTTTCTACTCGAGATCTCATCTACACATAAGCCTGGCTCATGATGCCATTGTTGGGGAACGTTGCATGGGAAACAAAAAAATTCCTACGCACATGCAAGATCTATCCATGGTGATGAGCATCTATGAGAGGGAGAGTGGATCTACATACCCTTGTAGATCGCTAAGCGGGAAGCGTTAAGAAACGCGGTTGATGTAGTCGAACGTCTTCGCGATCCAAATCGCCGAGCGTCCTGCGATCCGTCCCGCGATCCCATCACGATCCGTCCCGCGATCCCATCACAAACCGTCTCGCGATCCTGATCACGGTCCTTCCGATCTAGCGCCGAACGGACGGCACCTCCGCGTTCAGCACACGTACAGCTCGATGACGATCTCCGCCTTCTTGATCCAGCAAGAGGGAGCGGAGAGGTAGAAGAGTTCTCCGGTGGCGCGACGGCGCGGCGGCGATGGTGGTGGAACAATTCCGGCAGGGCTTCGCCTAAGCACCGCTGAAACTAGACTAGAGGAGAAAACGATCTAGATGAAGTAGAGGGAGCACGTGGCAATTAGGGTTATTTTTCTCCTCTAAATCCTCTAGTATATATAGGAGGGAGGGAGGGGAGGAGGCAGACTCAAACCCTCAAGGGCTGGCCGAAATTGGAGGCGGAGGAGTCCTACTCCAATCCTACTAGGAGTAGGATTCCTCCTCTCCACTTGGAAACACTTTCCACCTTTCCACCTTTGGATTTTTTCCACCTCCAGCCACATGGGCCTTAGTGGGGGGCTTGGCCAGCCCACTAGGGGCTGGTTTGACTCCTCCCACAGCCCATGAGGCCCCTTGGGTCGAAATACCCCTCCCGATGGTCCCCGGTACCCCTCCCGGCACTCCCGGTATACTACCGAAGTACCCGAAACTTTTCCGGTGACCAAAACGGGACTTCCTATATATCAATCTTTACCTCCGGACCATTCCGGAGCTCCTCGTGATGTCCGGGATCTCATCCGGGACTCCGAACAACCTTCGGTCACCACCATACATAACTCTACTATACCGAAACGTCACCGAACCTTAAGTGTGCAGACCCTGCGGGTTCGAGAACTATGTAGACATGACCGAGACACCTCTATGGCCAATAACCAATAGCGGGACCTGGATGCCCATATTGGTTCCCACATATTCTACGAAGATCTTTATCGGTTGAACCTCTATGTCAAGGATTCAGTTAATCCCGTATGTTGTTCCCTTTGTTTCTTCGGTATGTTACTTGCCCGAGATTCGATCGTCGGTATCTCTATACCTAGTTCAATCTCGTTACTGGCAAGTCTCTTTACTCGTTCCGTAATACAAGATCCCGTGGCTAACACTTAGTCACATTGCTTGCAAGGCTTATTGTGATGTTGTATTACCGAGTGGGCCCTGAGATACCTCTCCGTCACACGGAGTAACAAATCCCAGTCTTGATCCATGCCCACTCAACAGACACCCTCGGAGATACCTGTAGAGCATCTTTATAGTCACCCAGTTACGTTGCGATGTTTGATACACACAAGGTATTCCTCCGGTGTCAGTGAGTTGCATGATCTCATGGTCATAGGAACAGATACTTGACATGCAGAAAACAATAGCAATAAACTGACACGATCATATGCTATGTTCATAGTTTGGGTCTTGTCCATCACATCATTCTCCTAATGATGTGATCCCGTTATCAAATGACATCTCATGTCTATGGCTAGGAAACCTTGACCATCTTTGATCAACGAGCTAGTCTATTAGAGGCATACTAGGGACACAGTGTTGTCTATGTACCCACACATGTATTTGAGTTTCCAATCAATACAATTATAGCATGGATAATAAACGATTATCATGAACAAGGAAATATGATAATAACTAAATTATTATTGCCTCTAGGGCATATTTCCAACACCATTGCCATAAGTATTGATAGTCTCTTTTATCGAAACGCTCAGGAGACGAGTAGAGCAGCCCAAAGACGCCACCGAGGCGCCAGATAACCATCGCTCACCTGGGCCTTTGGCCCCTGTTGGAGCTGAAGTAGGAGCTCCTGCTGCGGATCAACTCCCAGAAGATTCCGAGGGAGTTTTGGTTACTAATTCTGAGGTCGAAAGTGCAATGAATCATCGGCATCGAAAGGAATCCTTGCTCCATCCGGCATTTTCCGACCAAGAGTTCAACACTCTTAGTTCCGTGGACGCTCACCTTGGAGCTACCCGAGCAGGCCTCGAAGGAGTTGCCAGACTAATGTCTTCAATATGCGGGTAAGTAGTCGGTTTTGACAACCGAGCATAAGTCCTAACCCGATAGCCCCCGAACCTTAATTTGGTCGGGACGGCCGAATTAAGGATCTGATCATTGCGTTGCCATTTTACAGTACTTAAGGCAGCAAAATGAGAAGTTGTCCAAGGACCTTGAATCTAGTCAGACGGATTTGAAGGCTATCAAGGCCGAATTGGAGGAGTGAAAAAATTCACCAGAGAGGCACATAGTTAGTAAAAAAGGTGCTTTATTATGTGTCAAAAAATAAAAGTTGGGAACACCGTCTCTAACGAAATATTGTGTTGTAGCAGCTGAATCCATAGGTCAGCTGCAAAAGGATCTTGATGCGTCTCGAGAAGATCAAAGGTATAATGAGGCCCAGCTTGAGGCTAGTCACCCCGTATTGGAACGATGTCATGAAGAAAAGAACCAACTCAAAGGGGGAAACCAACGACAAGCCCAAGAAATTGAAAGTTTGAAGACTCAATTGGCACAGACCCATGAGGAGAACCAGAAATTGAAGGACGGCATGTTCTGTAAGTGAATTTCAAACCTGGAGTGTCATAGATTATTCTTTGTTGTGGTATGTAAGTATACATCAGATGTCATGCGTAGGACTCCTAACCGGTCGTCCTGAAGAAGAGATTAGCTCATTTGGTGAGGATCTGCTAAAAGAACTGGCCATAGTGCACGAGCGAGCTAGGAAAGCTATGAGGAGCATGATAAGGGCGCTCTGGCCGGCCGAGACACCTCCACAAAGGATGGACGAACTAGCGAAGCGTTTTAAAGGAGTCCGAAGTCGTTTTGAGCTATGGAAGACCTCAGCTTGTCGAGAGGGGGCTCGAGAGGCGTGGGCCATGGTGAAGACCCGTTTCACCAAACTCGACCTGGAGCACCTGGTCCGGGTTGGGCCAGCATGGCCGGACAGACAGGAAATACCCCTTCACTTGGTTTATGATCAAGTGATGCCCGCCGCTCGTCTTTCTTAGGAAGACTGCACCCTGGATGCCATAATAGATGATCTCGACCGATCTGTGTAATGTTTTGGCTCTATGTAGCTATGTACTTGACACTGAATTGTTTCCATCCATGTTTTAAACATTGTCTTAACCGGCCATCGGCTTGTGCCTCCCCCGCCAATGGCTGGAGAGTGTTCCGTATTGTATGTCCTGTAGTAACAGGAGATCATTTTTAGAGAACTAGGCAACCCGGCCATGTGGTTCGAATAGACAAAACGCGCACTGGAGGGGTATGTTATATCACTGCTTAACGTAAGAAACATCTTCCGAAGAAAATAGTTCCTTTATGGGTTCCTTTCTTCAGGTTTCTGCGTTAATCGCATATGTCCTAGCTATGTACCCGCAATCGGGCAAGTAGGAGCTATGTTTGGAGGAAAATCCAGATTTGTGGTGAAGACCACCAATTATGCCTTCCTCCGTCGTAGCCGATCAATTTGTTTCTTAAGAGTGCTAACCTTTGGCTTCACCCGTCTGAGGTACGTATCCGGCTAACCCGGTTGTAACAATCGCGGAGGTGCTCCCTTTACCCTCTAGCCGAACATTCGGGAATGTAGAGGGTAAGCATAGGAGCGAGGCAACCCAGTTTGGCAAAAACTTAAGTACAATTGATGCATATAGAGGCGTAAAAATGACACTGGAAGGATGCGCACAGGGTAAATATGTAATTGCTCGGCTTTTAAAGAAGCCCCCAGGCATTGCCGGGTAAAACATGACAATCTCTTATATGTCAACAAAGGATTTGTCGCAATTCGGTTAAGCCGAACATAGCTTGGGAAAGTTTAAACAATCCTATAAAAGTAAATAGGGAAATTTATAAAGGAGCAAATACAAGAGTTTTCAAGAGGAGGTAGCGACACCGGTCTAGCCATAGAAGCGTCGGAGGCGAGCTGCGTTCCATGGGTTCGGTTCGAGGCGGTTGTCCTGCGGGTTGCGGAGGCGATAAGCTCCTCCTGTGAATACTTTGTCAATTACGAAGGGTCCCTCCCATTTGGGGTTGAGCTTATGCTTCTGTTTCTCTAGGAGCCGTAATATGAGTTCGCCCACATTATATGCCTTCGCTCGAACCTTCCTGCTTTGGTATCGCCGAGCTTGTTGTTGATAAAAGGCAGATTGAGCCCGATCTATATCGCGCTCTCCCTCCAGGGCGTCTAAGTCATCCTATCGATCTAATTCGGCCTCCTTTTATTCGTACATGCGCACCCTAGGAGCATCATGGATGATGTCACATGGGAGGACTGCTTCAGCACCATATACCATGAAGAACGGTGTATACCCCGTTGACCTGTTTGGAGTGGTGCATAATCCCCATAACACGGAGTCGAGCTCCTCCACCCAATGGCAGACGGATTCTTGAAGAGATCGGACCAGACGAGGTTTGATACCGCTCATAATGAGACCGTTGGCCCGTTCGACTTGTCCATTGGTCTACGGATGATACACCGAGGCGTAGTCGACCTTGATGCCCAAGTTAGCGCACCAGTCCTTTACCTCCTGGGCGGTAAAGTTGGATCTGTTGTCTGTTATTATGTTGTGAGGGACACCATAACGGTGTACCACGCCGGATATAAAGTCGATAACCGGTCCGGACTTAGCTGAACTTACTGGTTTTGCTTCGATCCACTTGGTGAACTTGTAGACCATGACCAGAAGGTATTTCTTTTTCTTGGTCCCCCTTTAAGTGGTCCGACCATGTCCAGCCCCCAGACCGCAAAAGGCCAGGTGATCGGAATTTTCCGAAGAGCCGTTGGGGGCATGTGGCTTTGGTTTGCAAAGAGTTGACATCCCACACAATGTTGGACGAGTGTACGGGCGTCCGCTCGGGCGGTGGGCCAGAAGAACCTGGCTCGAAAGGCCTTGCTTACCAGGGCCCTCGCCGCTGCGTGATGACCACCCATGCCTGCGTGTACATCGGCCAAAAGCTCCTTCCCTTCTTCTTCTGAGATGCACCGTTGGAGGATCCCCGTGGTGCTTTTCTTGTATACCTCACCCTCATGTACCTTGTAGGCTTTTGATCGACGTACTATGCATCTCGCCTCAGTCTGGTCGTCGGGGACTTCTTTGCGTAGAAGGTAAGCCAGGAAGGGCTCAGTCCATGGTGCGATTACTGCCATGACCTCGTGAGCCGAAGGTGTCTCTTCACCTGTAAAGTCGCCGATGATTTGCTCGTCCCGTTCGGCCGTGGGGTGAACAACCTGGTCCACACCACTGGTCCCTGCGCTAGTATTCTCGTCCAGCCATACCACAGATGGCTTGAAGAGCCTTTCTAGGAATGTGTTCTTGGGGACGGGATCGCGCTTCGCGCCCAGGCGGGCGAGGACGTCGGCAGCTTGATTGTTGTCTCTGGAGACATGGTGGAATTCTAGTCCCTCAAACCGTGCGGAAATCTTTAGGACAGCGTTTCTGTATGCCGCCATTTTCGGATTTTTGGCGTCGAATTCGCTGTTAATTTGCGATATGGAGAGATTGGAGTCCCCCCGCACTTCGAGCGATTGTATCCCCATTGATGCTGCCATTCGCAGTCTGTGCAGCAGTGCCTCATATTCCGCCACATTGTTTTAATCAGCGTACATGATCTGAAGTACGTATCGGACGTTCTCCCCGGTGGGGGATGTGAGGATGACTCCAGCCCCCAGTCCAGCCAGGGTTTTAGATCCATCAAAATACATCGTCCAATGAGCGTATGTGCTATACTCTCTGGGGAGCTCGGCTTCTATCCATTCGGCGAGGAAGTCGGCCAGCACCTGAGACTTAATAGCTCGGTCTGGCTTGTAGGTGATCTCGAACGGAAGGAGTTCATTAGCCCATTTAGCTATATGGTCGGTGGCGTCTCTGTTGTTGATTATGTCATTGAGGGGTACCTCGAATGTCACTGTGACCGCACACTCTTGAAAATAGTGGCGGAGCTTGTGTGATGCCATAAACACTGTGTAGTCTATCTTCTGGTAGTGTAGGTATCTGCATTTGCATGGGGTGAGCACCTCGGATACATAGTAGACCGGCTTTTGTATTCGGAGTTTGTGACCCTCGGCTTCCCGTTCTACGACTAGGACCGCGCTGACCACTTGATTGGTGGCCGAGATGTACAATAACATCGGTTCCCCAGCGCCGGGTGCTTCTAAAGTGGGGTTGCTGGCTAGCAGCGTTTAAATTTCCTCTAGGGCCGTCGCTGCCTCGTCGGTCCATTCAAAGTTTTTGGTCCATTTGAGCAGCCTGTAGAGTGGTAGAGCTTTTTCTCCAAGTCGGGAGATGAAGCGGCTCAACGCCGCAACGCAGCCCGCCAGTCTTTGGACGTGTTTTAGCTCTATGGGAACCGCGAGTTGGGATAGGGCTCGGATCTTAGCGGGGTTAGCTCTATCCCTCTTTGTGAGACAATGAATCCGAGTAGTTTACCTGCGGGGACTCCGAAGACACACTTGTCCGGATTAAGCCGTATGTCATATTCCCGCAGACTGGCGAAGGTTTGTTTGAGGTCAGCTACCAACTGGCCGGCGTGTTTGGTCTTGATGACCATGTCGTCCACGTAGGCCTCGACTGTTTTGCCAATCTGCTTCGGCAGACATGTCTGAATCATGCGGTGGTATGTGGCGCCTGCGTTCTTTAACCCGAAGGGCATTGTATTGAACAGAATGGCTCATAGGGGGTGATGAAGGCGGTTGCAGCCTGATCGGATTCCTTCATTTTTATCTGATGGTATACGGAGTAAGTGTCGAGGAAGCACAGCGAGTCATGTCCGGTAGTTGCATCGATGATCTGGTCTATGCGGGGTAAGGGAAAAGGATCCTTGGGATAGGCTTTATTGAGGTCTTTGAAATCGATGCATAGCCGCCCTTCTTTAGCACCATGACCAGGTTCGCTAACCACTCGGGGTGTTTGATTTCTCTAATGAATCCGGCTTCGAGCAATTTAGCGAGTTCCTCACCCATAGCTTGACGGTTTGGTTCAGAAAATCGGCACAAAGCCTGCTTGATGGGCTTGAAGCCTGCTATTATATTCAGGCTATGTTCCGCCAGCCCCCATGGGATTCCCGGCATATCTGAGGGAAGCCAGGCGAATATGTCCTAGTTTTCGCACAAGAATGTGCACAGTGCTGCATCGATCACAGGGTCCAGCTAAGCTCTGATGGACGCTGTTTTATTGGGGTCTGTTGGATGGACCTGGAATTTGATGATCTCGTTGATACGTCTCCAACGTATCTATAATTTTTGCTTGTTCCATGCTGTTATATTATCATTCTTGGATGTTTTACAATCATTTTACTACAACTTTATATTATTTTTGGGACTAACCTATTAACCTAGAGCCCAGTGCCAGTTTCTGTTTTTTCCTTGTTTTTGAGTTTTACAGAAAAGGAATATCAAACGGAGTCCAAACGGAATAAAAATTTACGGTGATTTTTTATGGACCAGAAGAGACCCACGGGGCATCGGAGTTGGGCCAGAAGAGCCACGAGGAGATCACAAGCCACAGGGGCGCCCCCCTAGGGCGCGTCCCCCTGGCTTGTGACTCCCTCGTGGCCCCCCAGGACTTGTTTCCACCGCCATAAATTCCTATAAATACAGAAACCTCCGAAAATAAACCTAGATCGGGAGTTCCGCCGCCGCAAGCCTCCAGAGCCACGAAAAACCAATCAGGAGCCCGTTCTGGCACCCTGCATGAGGGGGAAACCATCACCGGAGGCCATCTTCATCATCCCGGCGATCTCCATGACGAGGAGGGAGTAGTTCACCCTCTGGGCTGAGGGTATGTACCAGTAGCTATGTGTTTGATCTCTCTCTCTCGTGTTCTTGAGATGACACGATCTTGATGTACCGCGAGCTTTATTAATATAGATGAATCATATGGAGTGTTTCCCCTCTCTATCTAGTTGTGATTAATTGAGTTTTCCCCTTGAAGTTTACTTATCGGATTGAGTCTTTAAGGATTTGAGAACACTTGATGTATGTCTTGCGATGGGATATCTGTTGTGACAATGGGATGTTCTATTGATCCACTTGATGTATGTTTTGGTGATCAACTTGCGGGTTCCGTGACCTTGGGAATCTATGCATAGGGGTTGGCACATGTTTTCGTCTTGACTTTCCGGTAGAAACTTTGGGGCACTCTTTGAAGTTATTTGTGTTGGATTGAACATGATGAATCTGAAATTATGTGATACATATCGTATAATCAAACCCACGGGTACTCGAGGTGACATTGGGGTATCTAGGTGACATTAGGGTTTTGGTTGATGTGTATCTTAAGGTGTTATTTTAGTACGGACTCTAGGGCTGTTCGTGACACTTATAGGGATAGCTCATATGATTGATCGGAAAAGATAACTTTGAGGTGGTTTCGTACCCTACAATAATTTCTTCGTTTGTTCTCCGCTATTTGTGACTTTGGAGTGAACTCTTTGTCGCACGTGAGGGATTTACATATGGTTCAACTATGTTAGTATTGTTGAGAGAACTTGCACTAGTGAAAGTATGAACCCTAGGCCTTGTTTCCAAGCATTGCAATACCGTTTTTGCTCACTTTTGTTACTTGCTACCTTGCTGTTTTTATATTTTCAGATTACAAAAACCTATATCTACCATCCATATTGCACTTGTATCACCATCTCTTCGCCGAACTAGTGCACCTATACAATTTACCATTGTATTGGGTGTGTTGGGGACATAAGAGACTCTTTGCTATTTGGTTGCAGGGTTGTTTGAGAGAGACCATCTTCATCCTACACCTCCCACGGATTGATAAACCTTAGGTCATCCACTTGAGGGAAATTTGCTACTGTCCTACAAAACTCTGCGCTTGGAGGCCCAACACGAGTCTACAAGAAGAAGGTTGCGTAGTAGACATCAAGCTCTTTTCTAGCGCCGTTGCCGGGGAGGTGAGTGCTTGAAGGTATATCTTTAGATCTTGCAATTGAATCTTTTAGTTTCTTGTTTTATTACTAGTTTGGTTTTATAAAAGAAAACTACAAAAAAATGGAATTGCGGTTGCCTCATATGCTTCATCTTTTTAATGTCTTTCGTGAAAATGATGGAAAGGAAAATTGTGCTCAAGTATTAGAAGAAGAAGTTATTAAAATGTTTGGCACTAAATCTTTGAGTGATGAGCATGATTGCAATGTTGTTAGTATGAATTCTTTGAATATCCATAGTACTAATGATGATTGCACTAGTCATGATAAAAAGATTTCTTATAAGCATGTCTATTTTTGTGGAGTGCATAGAGTTTGTAAAGACATGCCAAAAAGGGAAGATAGATTTTGTAAGAGGCATAAGTATTTAGAAACTAAATGGTTGCAAGATAGGCTATATGTTTGTGCTGAAAGACTTCATATTTCTCGCCGTCCTTGTGAACTTTGCAATGAAAGTGATCATTTTAATTTCCAATGTGAATTATTTCATGATCGAATTGTGTCCAAAAATTGTGATAGCCTCATTACCCTTGAGAATCATAATGAACTTAGTCTATTTTTGGGGTATGAGGAAATAAAACATAAAACTAAGGATATTCCAGCATGGGTTCTCATGAAAATGATTGATTTTGATCTAAATGAAATCCATATGTATTACGTGGTAAATTGCATTGAGAATCCTTATATTGCCAATTACTTAAAGACAAGGAAACAAGTAGAAGATGAAGAGAATACTAATGAAGGGGAAGAGGTTTCCCAATATCCTCCTATTTTTTCTTATGATGAATCAGGTAACGAGGAGGAGCTTTTTATTCAACCAATCTCTTCGAAAAGAAGCTTGGAGAAATTAAATAAACCCACACATAATGTGGTGAAGAAGAAGAAAAGAAGGAAAAGTAAAGGTAAAGAGGTATTTCTCCCAAATAATGACACCCCTTATAATCTTGAAAATCTTTTTGGCACCAACTTAGAAAATTGTGATAACAATTGCTATACTATTGGTGCTATTCATACTATTAATGATGAGAGTGATTATGCTTATGTTATGCAAAGCCACAAGCTTGGGGATGCTATGTTTGATGAGAATAACATGTTTGAGAATTTATTTGCTGCAATTAATGTTTGTCCCAAGCTTGGGGATGCTATGTTTAATGAAGATGATGTTTTTAGTCCCCCAAGTTTTGATGAGCAAAACTATTATGATGATAGCATACTCCCTATTTATGATGATTGCAATATTTAAGAAAGTGGGTTTGGAAGAGTGTCAACTTTAGATAATAATTATCCCACTATTTTGGAGGGTGTTGAATCTTATTACAATGATAAAAGTGGATTTGGAGAGGTCACGACTTTATTTATTAATGATTCCACCATTTCGGAAGAGGTTTCAATTGACTATGATGAGAACAAAGTTGCTACTTATGATGATTATTGTGATGATACTTATGTTATAAAGAGTAGTGATAATTATTGTCATAATTTTGAATATCCTTTTACTGAACATTACTCTTTTAATGTGAAAACAATTTTTAGTATTCGAGCTTCATATGATACTCCCACTATTATGAATGAGAAGAAATATGCTTATGTGGAGAGTGACAAATTTTCTATGCTTGTAGATCATGAAAAGAATGCTTTATGTGCTGGTTATATTTTGAAATTCCTTCATGATGCTACTGAAAATTATTATGAGGGAGGAACATATGCTTGTAGGAATTGCAATAATATCAAGTTTCCTCTCTATGTGTTCAAAGTTTTGAAGTCATGCTTGTTTTGCTCTCCTATGCTAGTTGATTCTTGCTCCCATAAATTGTTTGCTCGCAAAATCCCTATGCATATGAAGTGGGTTAGACTTAAATGTGCTTGTAATGAGATTCATGATGCTCTTTTGCATGTTTCAAATACTATTCCAATGTGAGCATCATTGAAATCATCATGCCTAGCTAAAAGGCATTAAAGAAAAGCGCTTGTTGGGAGACAACCCAACACTTTTACCTTCTGTTTTTGTGTGTTCACATGATTAAGCTACTGTATAATCATGTTTTATAGCTTTTGTTTCAATAAAGTGCCAAGTAAAGCCTTTGGGATAGTATGGATGATAGTTGACTTGATTCTGTGCAAAAACAGAAACTTTTGCTCTCATTCCGGGAATTTTGTAAATTAACTGGAACGTGATTTTGATCTTAATTTTTTACACATGATTGATATACAAAATTCCTAGATTTTCCTAATTTTTCAGAATTTTTAGAGACAGGGAAGTATGGCTATACTACAGATCTTCACAGACTGTTCTGTTTTTGACAGATTCTGTTTTGCATGCATAGTTTGCTTGTTTTAGTGTTCCCATAGCTTATATTCAGTGATATAAATTATTGGAATGATATAATACAGTAGATATTATGTGAGAACAATTATGAATCTTGTCTTGACAGTACCTAAGTGAATGATCTATCTTTATTATACTAACCCTTCTCACGAAGTTCCGTTAAGTTTTGTGTGATTGAAGTTTTCAAGTTTTGGGTGAGACACCGATATGAGGAGAATAAGGAGTGACAAGAACCTAAGCTTGGGGATGCCCAAGGCACCCCCAAGGTAATATCCAAGGAAGACTCAAGCGCCTAAGCTTGGGGATGCCCCGGAAGGCATCCCCTCTTTCGTCTTCAACACTATCGGTATATCTTACTTGGAGCTATATTTTTATTCGTCACATAATATGAGTTTTGCTTGGAGCATCATTTTATTTTGTTGTTCTCTGTTAGGTGTTATTTATAATCTTGTTTTCCAATAAAAAGTTCCAAGAATTGCCTTTAGGATGCTTGAATTGCATGTTTGATGTGTGCTGTGTAAAAACAGAAACTTCTGCTGAAGTGTTTGAATTTTCATATTTTACTGGAACGTGGAAAGTTTCTGAAATTTTTACACAGTGATGTCATATAAATTTTATAGCATGTCCTAAATTTTCATAATTTTTTTTGAGTTACAGAAGTACACTGTTTTTATAAATTGCTACAGACTGTTCTGTTTGGACAGATTGCTGTCATAGTTTTGTTATCTACTTATTCTATAGTTTCCATAGCCTATATTGGTAGATATAAATTGTGTAAATGATAGTATACAGTACCTAATGTTTGATAATTATTATGCAACTTGTCTTGGCAGTACATAAAGAGTTGATTTATTATTATGTGTACTAACCTATCTCACGAGTTCTTTTTGAGTTTTGTGTGGATGAAGTTTTTGAGAATAGGTGAAACCATGATATGAGAGGATTGAACGAGATACAAAAGCTCAAGCTTGGGGATGCCCAAGGCACCCCAAGTAAATATTTCAAGAAGTCTCAAGCATCTAAGCTTGGGGATGCTACGCATCCCACCTCTCTTCATCAACAATTATCGGTTAGCCTATGTTGAGCCTAAATTTTTATTCGTTCACATGATGCGAGCTCTTCTTGGAGTGCTATTTTTCTTTTGCTCGCTGTTTAATAAAATACTCAGATCTGAAAATATTTATTGAGAGAGAGAGAGAGTCCTCACATAGCTACTTAATTGTTTGACTACTCATTGATCTTCACTTGTATCTTTTGTGAGTAGCTTGTCATTCCCTCTCATGCATCACTTATACCTTTTTGAGGGATGAAATCTTTATACTCATGTGCTTTATTTAAATTTGTTTGAGCTTGTCGAAAAAGCAATGGCAATATATGAAACTAGTCCCAAAGTGATAGATATCCAAGGAGGATATAATAAAAACTTTCATGAAGATCATTGGACAAATTAAACTTGATTCTTTGTAATAGTTTTCAAACATGATGATAGTAATATGTGAGTCATGTTAGTGAGTAATTATGCTTAGTAGGAATATTGGTGTTAAGGTTTGTGATTCCCTATGCATGCACGAAAGTCAATAGTTATGCAATGAAGTTACATCCTACTTGTGGTGCATTATTCGGTGTTAGTTATGACTCAATGCTCACTTATGAGATTTTTCGTTCCTCGGTTTGGTTGCTTCCCAATCTATTTGCTAGCCTTCATTTGTACTAAGTAGAAATACTACTTGTGCATCCAAAATCCTTAAACCAAGTTTTGCCTTATGAGTCCACCATACCTACCTATATGCGGTATTTCCATGCCGTTCCAAGCAAATTTGTATGTGCCATCTCTAAATTTTCAATATAAATTTTCTCTTTTGTGTGCCCGTACCGCTCATGAAACGGTGGGGAGTATCCAAAAAATTTCCATGCGAGGTGTGTTATTCTCACGATATGTGTTGATTCACTATCATTCACGAGAAAGTGGCTGGTATTCGGGATGCCCAGTCCCATGCTCAAAATTTAAATAAAAAATGAAACAAAACTCCCCCAGGAATGTTGTTGGTATGGACGGTACCCGTGGATTCGGCTCGCCGTGGAGTGTGATTGATTGGTGGAGGGGGAGTAAAAACTTTACCATTCTGTTTGGGAACCGCCTATAATGTATCTAGCATGGAAAGTATTGTGAGCTACTTCGTCGTTTTCGTTGACAGGAAAAGCATGCCACTCAAAATATTTTTCTCTCTCAATTTAAATCTTGAGCTCTGGCACCTCTACAAATCCCTACTTCCCTCTGCGAAGGGCCTAGCTATTTACTTTATGAAATTTTTATGTGTGCTTTGAGTCTCCATCTTCTCTTATAAGCACCAACTAGGGGGCACTATGATCGTACTTGAGCATTGAGCATAGCTAATATTTGAGTGTTTTTCATGAATGGATCAATGATTGAGCATGATGGGCTAGGGATAACTTTCTTTAGTGTTGATATTTTGAAAGACATGGTTGCTTGTTGACATGCTTGAGTATTGAAGTCATTATGTTAAAACTAGACTATTGCTTTGAATCATTTACATGTCCAAATGTCCATGCTATACAAAGAAGAAAATAATATGATGAACATGTTAGGCAGCATTCCACATCAAAAATTCTGTTTTTATCATTTACCTACTCGAGGACGAGCAGGAATTAAGCTTGGGGATGTTGATACGTCTCCAACGTATCTATAATTTTTGCTTGTTCCATGCTGTTATATTATCATTCTTGGATGTTTTACAATCATTTTACTACAACTTTATATTATTTTTGGGACTAACCTATTAACCTAGAGCCCAGTGCCAGTTTGTGTTTTTTCCTTGTTTTTGAGTTTTATAGAAAAGGAATATCAAACGGAGTCCAAACGGAATAAAAATTTACGGTGATTTTTTATGGACCAGAAGAGACCCACGGAGCATCGGAGTTGGGCCAGAAGAGCCACGAGGAGATCACAAGCCACGGGGGCGCCCCCCCCCTAGGGCGCGTCCCCCTGGCTTGTGACTCCCTCGTGGCCCCCCAGGACTTGTTTCCACTGCCATAAATTCCTATAAATACAGAAACCTCCGAAAATAAACCTAGATCGGGAGTTCCGCCGCCGCAAGCCTCCAGAGCCACGAAAAACCAATCGGGAGCCCGTTCCGGCACCCTGCAGGAGGGGGAAACCATCACCGGAGGCCATCTTCATCATCCCGGCGATCTCCATGACGAGGAGGGAGTAGTTCACCCTCCGGGCTGAGGGTATGTACCAGTAGCTATGTGTTTGATCTATCTCTCTCGTGTTCTTGAGATGACACGATCTTGATGTACCGCGAGCTTTATTAATATAGATGAATCATATGGAGTGTTTCCCCTCTCTATCTAGTTGTGATGAATTGAGTTTTCCCTTTGAAGTTTACTTATCGGATTGAGTCTTTAAGGATTTGAGAACACTTGATGTATGTCTTGCGATGGGATATCTGTGGTGACAATGGGATGTTCTATTGATCCACTTGATGTATGTTTTGGTGATCAACTTGCGGGTTCCGTGACCTTGGGAATCTATGCATAGGGGTTGGCACATGTTTTCGTCTTGACTTTCCGGTAGAAACTTTGGGGCACTCTTTGAAGTTATTTGTGTTGGATTGAACATGATGAATCTGAAATTATGTGATGCATATCGTATAATCAAACCCACAGGTACTCGAGGTGACATTGGGTTATCTAGGTGACATTAGGGTTTTGGTTGATGTGTATCTTAAGGTGTTATTTTAGTACGAACTCTAGGGCTGTTCGTGACACTTATAGGGATAGCTCATATGATTGATCGGAAAAGATAACTTTGAGGTGGTTTCGTACCCTACAATAATTTCTTCGTTTGTTCTCCGCTATTTGTGACTTTGGAGTGAACTCTTTGTCGCACGTGAGGGATTTACATATGGTTCAACTATGTTAGTATTGTTGAGAGAACTTGCACTAGTGAAAGTATGAACCCTAGGCCTTGTTTCCAAGCATTGCAATACCGTTTTTGCTCACTTTTGTTACTTGCTACCTTGCTGTTTTTATATTTTCAGATTACAAAAACCTATATCTACCATCCATATTGCACTTGTATCACCATCTCTTCGCCGAACTAGTGCACCTATACAATTTACCATTGTATTGGGTGTGTTGGGGACACAAGAGACTCTTTGCTATTTGGTTGCAGGGTTGTTTGAGAGAGACCATCTTCATCCTACGCCTCCCACGGATTGATAAACCTTAGGTCATCCACTTGAGGGAAATTTGCTACTGTCCTACAAAACTCTGCGCTTGGAGGCCCAACACGAGTCTACAAGAAGAAGGTTGCATAGTAGACATCACTCGTCTGCTGGTTTGAAGGATGTGGACTTCAGCCGCTTGTCGAGGACCACATCCTCCTTGTCCACAATAGAGCGGAGCCTAGTGAGTTCCTTTGTGACGAGAGTCTCGGCTAGTACCTCGAGGGCTAGGGATGCTATTTTATTCTCCGCCCAGAGAGCTCAGTTGGGGTCGCTAATAATTGTGATCACGCCGTTGGATCCCGGTATTTTGAGCTTCATATACGTGTAATGTGGTATGGCCTGAAATCTTGTGAAGGCATCACGTCCTAGTTGAGCGTGATAGCCGCTTTTAAAGGGCATGATGTGGAAAAGAAGCTCTTTGGATCTGTAGTTCTCGGGTGTGCCGAATACTACATCGAGTGTTACTCGTCCGGTACATCATGCTTCTTTTCCAAGGACGATTCCCCGGAAGGTAGTGTTGCTGCATTCTATGCGAGATCTATCGAACTGCATTTCGTCCAGTGTATCCTCATAAATGAGGTTTAGACCGCTGCCGCCGTCCATTAGCACCTTGTTCAACCTGAAACCATCGACTATGGGGTTTAATACCAGGGCGGCGGGTGTTCGGTCTACGCAGGATATCGGTTGGTCCGCTTCGCCGAAAGTATTTGGCGTGTCCATCCATGAGCTCGCTGCTGCCACATGGTGAATTTGATGGAGTTCTCGAATAGCACTTTTCCTTTGGTTTCTCGAGGAAAATGTCTCGTAGATCGTTAGGATCTCCGCATTGTATTCAGGTGGCGTTGTTGAACCGTTGTCTGGGGGTGAGGCCCTGAGTATGCTTTCTCCACTCTTCGTGACTTGCCTCACGACCCAACATTCCCGAAGGCTGTGGGTCGGGTTTGTGTTTAGCAAGACCGAGTGTATTGGGCATGGTTTCTCCAGTCGTCCGTCGAGGACCGTTCTGGCACGTGTCGGGGTTTTATTCCTTTTCTCAGCGGGCTCAACTGTGACCGGCCATCGCGGGAGTGTGCGCCTTCTCCGGATTCCTTTATGTTGTTCGGCCTGGATCGGTTCCGTGCGCATTTGTTGTACTTGCCAAGTGCTTTCCATGGCGCAATATTTGCGCACCAAGTTTGACAGCTCGGTGAAAGTTTCAATTTGGCGCCGGGCGAGGGCGTTGAGGATTCCTTCGTCATGGTAATTGTGTCGGAAGGTGTTGATCATGTCCTGTTCGGTGCAGCCTTTTGCCCTATCTTTTTTGTGGAGGAATCTGGCCCAGAAATGATGGACTAATTCCCCCGGCCGTTGTTTGACTTCTTGTGGGCCCAATGAGTCGAACTCTTCAGCGTCTCTCGAAGAATGCTCGAGTTGGGTGGTGGGTGGGGCAAAATTTCGTATTCCCCCAGGATGTGAGTCCAAGACCTCGACGGTCGTGTCCCATGTACCAACGGGGTTTGGCGCGGTAGGCTCAGGGTCCGAGGTCTTAATGGGACTCTGCCGCACTGGTTTAGATTTATGTGTCGGGTCGGCGACTAGCGCCGATTTAATCTCGGGATGACCTCCGGATTCCGAATTCTTGGAGGGGTGATACGTCCATTTTGCATCATGTTTTACTACTGTTATTTATAATATTTTTATGCATAATAATGCTTTGGGGAGTAATTCTAATGCCTTTTCTCTCACAATTTGCAAGGTTTACATCAAGAGGGAGAATGCCGGCAACTGGAATTCAGCACCCCAAAAAAGCACGTCAGAGATACCTATTCTGCACAACTCCAATGAAGCTGAAAATTTACGGAGAATTTTTATGCAATAAATAAGAATTACTGGAGCTGAGAACTACCGGAGGGGGGCCACCAGGTGGCCACCCTCCACCAGGGCACGCCAGGCCCACTACCCGCGCCCTGGTGGAGGGTGGGCACCCAGGCCCACCTCCGGAGCCCATCTTCTGGTATAAAATCCTAAAAACCCTAAAAAATTGGAGGAGGACTTTCGAGATGAAGCGCCGCCGCCTCGAGGCAGAACTTGGGCAGGAGCACTTTTGCCCTCCGGCGGAGCGATTTCGCCGGGGGACCTTCCCACCCGGAGGGGGAAATCGAAGCCATCGTCATCACCAACAACCCTCTCATCTTGGGGAGGCCATTCTTCATCAACATCTTCAACAGCACCATCTCCTCTCAAACCCTAGTTCATCTCTTGTGTTCAATCTTTGTACCAGAACCTCAGATTGGTACCTGTGGGTGACTAGTAGTGTTGATTACCTTGTGTAGTTGATTGCTATATGGTTTATTTGGTGGAAGATTATATGTTCAGATCCATTATGCTATTCAATACACCTCTGATCTTGAGCATGCATATTATTTGTGAGTAGTTACTTTTGTTCTTGAGGTCACGGGCGAAGTCATGTTGCAAGTAATCATGTGAATTTGATATGTGTTTGATATTTTGATGATATGTATGTTGTGATTCCCTTAGTGGTGTCATGTGAACGTCGACTACATGAAACTTCACCATCCTTGGGCCTAAGGGAATGCATTGTGGAGTAGTTATTAGATGATGGGTTGCTAGAGTGACAGAAGCTTAAACCCTAGTTTATGCGCTACTTCGTAAGGGGCTGATTTGGGTCCACATGTTTAATGCTATGGTTAGACTTTGTCTTAATACTATTCTCGTAGTTGCGGAAGCTTGCGAGGGGGTTAATCATAAGTAGGTTGTTAGTTCAAGTAATAACAGCATCTTAGCACCGGTCCACCCACATATCAAATTATCAAAGTAGCGAACACGAATCAAACCAACATGATGAAAGTGACTAGATGAAATTCCCGTGTACCCTCAAGAACACTTTGCTCATCATAAGAGATAGTTTTGGCCTGTCCTTTGCCACAAAAGGATTGGGCTACCTTGCTGCACCTTACCTATTGTTACTTTTACTTGCTCGTTACAAATTACCTTGCTATCAAAACACTTGCTACTTACAATTTCAGTGCTGGCAGAAATTACCTTGTTGAAAACCGCTTATCATATCTTTCTGCTCCTCGTTGGGTTTGACACTCTTACTTATCTAAAGGACTATGATTGATCCCCTATACTTTTGGGTCATCAAGACTCTTTTCTGGCACCGTTGCTGGGGAGTGAAGCGCTCTTGGTAAGTGGAAATCGGTAAGGAAAAACTTATACTACGTGCTGAAATTTACTGTCACTTGTTACTATGGAAAGTAATGCTTTGAGGGGTTTGTTCGGGGTATCTTCACCTCGATCGGAACCACAATTAGTTGTCCCTCAACCTATAGCACCTACTGAAAATATTGGTTATGAAATTCCTTTGGGAATGTTAGAACAACTGCTAGCTAGTCCTTACGCAGGAGATGGAACTGAACATCCTGGTATGCATCTAATACATGTGGAAGAAATTTGTGGACTATTTAAGCTTGCAGGTTTATCCAGAGATGAAGTTAAGAAGAAGGTTTTCCCTTTATCTTCGAAGGTAAAATCATTGACATGGTATAGGCTTTGTGATGATATTGGATCATGGAACTGGAATCGTTTGAAATTGGAATTCCACCAAAAGTTTTATCCTATGCATCTAGTTCATCGTGATCGGAATTATATATATATATTTTGGCCTCGTGAAGGAGAAAGTATCGCTCTAGCTTGGGGGAGGCTTAAGTCAATGTTATATTCATGCCCCAATCATGACATCCCGAGAGAAGTTATAATTCAGAATTTTTATGCTCGGCTTTCTCATAATGATCAAACCATGCTCGATACTTCTTGTATTGGTTCTTTCATGAAGAAGACTATTGAATTCCAGTGGGATCTCTTGGAAAGATTTAAACGCAACTCTGAATATTGGGAACACGACGAAGGTAATGAATCAGGTATAAAGCTTGAATTTGATTGTGTTAAATCTTTTATGAATACCGATGCTTTTCACAAGTTTAGCACTAAATATGGACTTGACTCTGAGATAGTAGCCTCTTTTTGTGAATCATTTGCTGCTCATGTTGATCTCCCTAAAGAGAAGTGGTTTAAATATCATCCCCTATTAAAGAAGAAATTAAAGAACCGGTCATAGCTAAAGAAGAAAGTATCATTTACAATGTTGATCCAGTTGTGCCTACTGCTTACATTGAGAAACCACCTTTCCCTCTTAGGATAAAGGAACATGCTAAGGTATCAACTGTGGTTCGCAAAAGTAATATTAGAGCACCTAAGCCCTCTGAACAAATTAAAGTAGAACCTAGTGTTGCTATGGTTAAAGATCTCTTGGTAGAAAATATTGATGGGCATGTCATATACTTCTGTGATGAAGCTGCTAGAATTGCTAAACCCGATGAAAAAGACAAACATAGACCCGTAGTTGGCTTTCCTGTTGTCTCAGTTAAAATAGGAGATCATTGTTATCATGGCTTATGTGATTTGGGTGCTAGTGTGAGTGCTATTTCTTTTACTTTATATCAAGAAATTATGAATGACATAGCACCTGCTGAAATAGAAGACATTGATGTTACTATTAAACCTGCTAATAGAGACACCATCACACCACTTGGGATTGTTAGAGACGTTGAAGTCTTGTGTGGGAAAATAAAATATCCTACGGATTGTCTAGTTCTTGGTTCCCCACAAGATGACTTTTGTCCCATTATCTTTGGTAGACCTTTCTTGAACACTGTTAATGCTAAGATAGATTGCAAAAAACAAACTGTCAGTGTTGAGTTTGGTGATGTGTCTCACGAGTTTAATTTTTCCAAGTTTAGTAGACAACCTCATGATAGAGAATTACCTAGTAAGGATGAAATAATTGGTCTTGCTTCTATTGTTGTTCCTCCTACCGATCCACTAGAACAATATTTGCTAGACCATGAAAAAGATTTGCACTTTCGTGAAAGAAATGAAATAGATAAAATTTTCTTTGAACGACAACCTCTACTAAAACACCATTTTCCTATTGAAACTCTTGGAGGTCCTCCTCCACCTAAAGGTGATCCTATGTTTGAACTTAAACAATTGCCTGACACTCTCAAATATGCTTGTCTTGATGATAAAAAGATATATCCTGTTATTATTACTGCTAACCTTTCAGAACATGAAGAAGAAAGATTATTAAAGATTCTGAGGAAGCACCGGGCTGCTATTGGATATACTCTTGATGATCTTAAGGGCATTAGTCCCACTCTATGTCAGCACAAGATTAATATGGAACCTGATGCTAAACCCGTTGTTGATCACCAACGGCGATTGAATCCCAAGATGAAAGAAGTGGTAAGAACTGAAATATTAAAGCTTCTGGAAGCAGGTATAATCTATCCTATAGCTGATAGTAGATGGGTGAATCCCGTTCATTGTGTCCCTAAGAAAGGAGGTATTACTGTTGTTCCCAATGATAAAAATGAGCTTATTTCGCAAAGAATTGTTACTGGCTATAGGATGGTAATTGATTTTAGAAAATTAAATAAAGCTACTAGAAAAGATCATTACCCCTTGCCTTTTGTTGATCAAATGCTTGAAAGATTATCTAAGCACACACACACTTTTGCTTCCTAGATGGATATTCTGGTTTCTCTCAAATACATGTGTCACAATCTGATCAAGAGAAAACCACCTTTACTTGTCCTTTTGGAACCTATGCTTATAGACGTATGCCTTTTGGTTTATGCAAGGCACCTGCTACCTTTCAAATATGTATGACTGCTATATTCTCTGATTTTTGTGAAAAGATTGTGGAGGTTTTCATGGATGATTTTTCTGTTTACGGAACTTCTTTTGATGATTGCTTAAGCAACCTTGATCGAGTTTTGCAGAGATGTGAACAAACTAATCTTGTCTTAAATTGGGAGAAGTGCCACTTTATGGTTAATGAAGGTATTGTCTTGGGGCATAAGATCTCCGAACGAGCTATTGAGGTGGATCAAGCTAAAGTTGATGCAATTGAGAAAATGCCATGTCCTAAAGATATCAAAGGTATTCGAAGTTTCCTTGGTCACGCTGGTTTCTATAGGAGGTTTATTAAAGACTTCTCAAAAAATTCTAGGCCTCTTACTAATCTTTTACAAAAGGATATTCCCTTTGTTTTTTATGATGATTGCATAGAAGCCTTTGAAACACTAAAGAAAGCCTTAACCACTGCACCTATTGTTCAACCACCTAATTGGAACTTGCCTTTTGAAATTATGTGTGATGCTAGTGATTATGTTGTTGGTGCTGTTCTAGGAAAAAGAATTGATAAGAAATTAAATGTTATCCATTATGCTAGCAAAACTCTAGACAGTGCCCAAAGAAATTATGCCACTACTGAAAAAGAATTTTAGCAGTCGTGTTTGCTTGTGATAAATCCAGACCTTACATTGTTGATTCTAAAGTTATCGTTCACACTGATCATGCTGCTATAAAATATCTTATGGAGAAAAAAGATGCTAAACCTAGACTCATTAGGTGGGTTCTCTTGCTTCAGGAATTTGATTTACATATCGTTGATAGGAAGGGAGCTGAGAACCCCGTAGCTGATAACTTGTCTAGGTTGGAAAATATTCTTGATGACCCACTACCTATTGATGATAGTTTTCCTGATGAACAACTAGCTGCAATAAATATTTCTCAAAACACTCCATGTTATGCTGACTATGCTAATTACATTGTTGCTAAATATATCCCACCTAGTTTCACATACCAACAAAAGAAACAATTCTTCTATGACTTAATACATTACTTTTGGGATGACCCACATCTTTATAAAGAAGGAGTAGATGGTATTATTAGACGTTGTGTACCTAAGCATGAACAGGAACAAATCTTACGGAAATGTCATTCCGAAGCTTATGGAGGACATCATGCTGGAGATAGAACTACTCATAAGGTATTACAATCTGGTTTTTATTGGCCTACTCTCTTCAAGGATGCCCGTAAGTTTGACTTGTCTTGTGATGAATCTCAAAGAATTGGTAATATCGGTAAGCGTCAAGAAATGCCTATGAACTATTCACTTGTTGTTGAACCATTTGATGTTTGGGGTTTTGATTATATGGGACCTTTTCCTTCCTCTAATGGGTACACTCATATTTTGGTTGATGTGGATTATGTCACTAAGTGAGTAGAAGCTATTCCAACTAGTAGTGCTGATCATCATACTTCCATTAAAATGCTTAAAGAAGTTATTTTCCCAAGGTTTGGAGTCCCTAGATATCTAATGACTGATGGTGGTTCACACTTTATTCATGGTGCTTTCCATAAGATGCTTTCTAAATATGATGTTAACCATAGAATTGCATCACCCTATCATCCTCAATCTAGTGGTCAAGTTGAACTTAGCAATAGAGAAATAAAATTGATATTACAAAAAACTGTTAATAGGTCCTGAAAGAATTGGTCTAAGAAACTAGATGATGCACTTTGGGCCCATAGAACGGCATATAAAAATCCTATGGGTATGTCTCCATATAAGATGGTTTATGGGAAAGCTTCTCATTTGCCTCTTGTGACGCCCCCATTCTCGACCGTACGCTAAACAATCACGCAATGCGTACGACCCAGATTAGGGACTCACTAATCAATATCACAACACAACTCTAAACACAAATTTAAAGTCATACAGCTTCATATTACAAGCCAGGGGCCTCGAGGGCTCGAATACAAAGCTCGGCGAGCATAAGTCAGCGGAAGCAGAAGATATCTGAGTACAGACATAAAAGGTACACAAGTTTTGCCTTAAGAAGGCTAGCACAAACATAAGCAGCGGATCGAAAGAGGCGAGGCTTCCTGCCTGGGAACCTCCTAACTACTCCTGAACGTCAGACAAGTCCACGTCGTAGTAGGCTCCATCCTGGTAGTAGTGGCCTCCGTCGGGGTAGCTGTAGTCATTCACCGGGTAAGCTGGATCCTGGGTCTCTTGGGCGCCGTCATCTGGTCGCGGCATCGTATCAAGGGGAAAGAGGGAGCAAAGCAATGGTGAGTACTCATCCAAAGTACTCGCAAGACTTACATCAGAACTAAACTAGATATGCACTAGTATCAAAGGAATGGGGCTATATATTTGGACTAAACTTGCAGAAATGCCAGAAGAGGGAAGAAAGGCCTAGTCCTATCGAAGACTAGCATCTTCAGCGTCTTGCAGCATGAGAAGAGAGTTGAGCAGCATATTTTAATTAACAGATTATAATACAACAAGGCCCAGAGATCCTTCCTCGACCCCTTGCGAGAAAGCAATCCCGGAGCCAATAATTCAAGTAACAACATAAGTATCCAGTTCTAGTTATCATAGATCAGGATACAACTCTGAGCGTCCATTACCGCGGACACGGCTAATCGATTAGATTGACTTCCCTGCAGGGGTGCACAAACTTACCCAACACGCTCGATAAACTCTGGCCGGATACAATTTTCGGGTCATACCCGGCCTCATCCATCGACACGACGTAGTCCTACCTAGGCTCAACAGAGAGGCCAACACGCCGGTCTACATCCTAATGGTTCGGGGTCTTGGGCCATCGCCCTCGCCATCCTGCGCGTTACGCCATCAGCCGGGATCAGTCCTAGCACGCCTTCCGTCAAGGTCCCTGCGTTCCAGACCACCCGGGCGCGAGTCGCTCAATGTGGCATCTGAAGAGCTTTCGGGAGAATGTACGCTGCAGAGTGCCCATACTTATTCCCGCGTGGTGGTTAGTGCGAAAGAGGCGAGAGGCCTTCTCAGATCACATATCCAAACCCGTTAGTGACTTGTACTATTGCGGTGACGAGCGGTCCCTCCATCCCGTTGCCCCGTCTCGAGAACTTGCGACAAGGACATCACTGTCCGGCCATGCCTCGTCTATAATGGTGCCTTACCGGCGCACCCCACCACATCTCACACTCGCGGGTACCCTTGGGGCCGACCCGTCTTTCTCATTTGATTCAGTAACAAGTCAAAGTGGCTGTGAGTCAGTGCCCCAAGTGTTTCCACACTTGGGGTGTGTGAGGTGATATGTCGGTAACGGCTTGTCAGTCTTGTAGACTGAGTCTTCTGTCTTCAAGTCCTCGATGACGACGGTGATGAAAGCAGGGGCAATCGACAGTAGTAAAATGGGAGTCACAGGGGGATACTATCCATACCTATACTACCACATTGTATGAAGCAGGTATGAAAGCAGTACTCAAAAACAGGCTATGCATCAGAATAGGTACTTGTGTAAATACAGTAGCAAAATCTAATGCAAGCATGAAGGGGAAAGAATAGGTGATATCGGAATGCTCAAGGGGGTTTTGCTTGCCTTGTTGCTTTGCTGAAAAAGGCCGATCGTCAGGGGCGTAGTCGCACTCGGCAGCAGCGTCGGTCTCGGAGGCTACCGGAGAGAAGAGGGGGAAGAAACAATAAATACAAGCAAACAGATGCAACATGATGCATGACATGGCAATACGCAGTGCTAGGGGTGATCTAACGCGGTACTACACGTATCAGACGGAGCGGGAGAATACCTGACGATATTTCCCGGGTCTTTGGGTTTATCGGACAGACGATCAGGAGGGGAAAGTTCCATGTCCATCAGGCTAGGAGCATGTGATAGATGAATGGAGGGCATATTCAGATTCGTGGGATTTTTCTGATCAACTTTCATATATAAAGTTTTTCCATCTGAGCTACAGATTATTTTCTATGATTTTTCAAAGATTTAATCATTTTCTGGAATTAATTCTATTTATTTAATCCAACATTATCCAGAACAGTGCAGGTGACGTCAGCATGACATAAGCATTGCATCAGCAGTCAACAGTGGGGCTGACCAGGTCAAACCTGACCAGTGGGTCCCACATGTCATAGACTCAGCCTTATCTCAGGTTTTTAATTAAACTAAACAGAGTTGATTAACAAGTGGGGTCCACATGTCAGTGAGACATTAGGCTAACTTAATTTTTTTTATTAACTTAATTAACTAAATTAGCTACTGACAAAGGGGGCCCATATGTCAGTGACACAGGGGCTTGGGGCCCCACCTGTCAGTGACTGGGCTGTGCCCAGCCAGCCAGTTGACCAAGTCAACTGGTCAACCGGGTCGCCCTGGCCCACTGGCAGGGTCACTGGGGGTGGCCCCAACCCAGCCACGTCGGCGGCGGCCGGCGGCTCAACGCCGGCGACCCCAAAACGCGGCGGAGGGCCTCGGGTGTGGTCGGAAATCGCGCACGGTGCACCGTTCGACGCGTTCTTGGGCGCGTTCGAAAGCTACGGCTGCGCCGCATCGAATGGTGGTGGTGCGAGGAGCTGCGGTGGCCGGGATCGAGCGGTGCGACAACGCCGGCAGCGAGGTCTTTCGGGCGAGCTACGGGGACGGCAAAGCGTTGCGCGCACGGGCGACCTAAGCAGCTAGAGAGGGCCTACTTGCATGCGCTATCACAACGGGTACGAGCCCGATACCAAATGGTCATCGGAGCCTCGCCGGCGGCGAGCCGAGGCGGAGGCGCATTCGGGTGCTCGTCAGAGTCGAAGCTAGGGGGCACTAACGAGCGCGTGCATGTGTGCGTTGTGCTCCTGGAAGCACCAGGAGCACGATGCAGCGCTCAGGCGAGCACGACGGCGACGGTAGCGACGAGCACGAGCTCAAATGCGGCGGCCGGAGCTCGGGCATGGTCGGAGCTAGCTACGCGGGCCTACACGAGCGCTAAGAGGAAGGGGGAGATGCGGGGCCCTCACTTGCGGTGATGGAAAGGCCCGGTGCAGCGGTGGGGCAGCGACGGCGATGTATCGACGACGGCGATCTTGCGGGTCCAGAGGAAGAAGACGACGCGGTGGCGGCGATGCAGGGGCTCCAGGGCTCGTGCGTGTGGTCAAGGAGGACGGGCTCATCGCGGCGGAGCTTCTGGACAGGCTGCGGAGGCGAGAGGTGGGCTGTGGCCGCGGCTAGCCGGTGGCCATGGCGGCGGCGGCGCTCGGTAGCGATGGGGGCGAGCGATGGAGAGGGGAGGAGGCGAAGCAGAGGCGTCCAGGAGGTTGAGGGGCCTCCCTCTTATCCATCCACGGCGGCAGAGCGAAAAGATCTGGCCAGGGGGGCCTGGCGAGCGCGTGCGCCTCACCTGCTCGACAGCGAGCATGGCGCCGGCTGGAGGTAGGGGATGACAGGGCTAGTTGGGCTGGGCCGGCTACTGTGGCAGCTGGGCTCAAGTGCACAGGAGTATTTTCCCTTTTCCCTGCTTTTCCTTTTTCCAGCTTCTGTTTTAAATTCTTTTAGCCATTTTTCTTCATTGCAAAAATATGCCACTGGGCCCAATTATTACTTGGCAATATCCAGAGTGGCCACAAAAAGTTTGGGCATTTTTTGAACTGGTTTGTATTTCCAAATTGAATTTAATAGCACTTTTAAATGCTTTTAGCTACTGTTTTGGATGGTGGGGTCCATACCATGAGCTTGGTGATGTTGTTTTCCTCAACAATGATAGTTTTGGAATATTTCACAAGTATGCAACATTTTTCATAAGCTGTTTGAGGATTTAAATTATCACAAAGAATTTCAATACCCTTTTAAGTGGAATTTGAAATGGAATTTGAAATTCAACATGATCGTATCCCACTTAGCAAAATGATTAGGCACTGATCATGTCATCACTGTGCTCCATTACATAGGGGTGTTACACCTCTAGAATTAGAACATAAAGCATTTTGGGCAATCAAAGAACTAAATTATGACTTCAAACTTGCTGGTGAAAAGAGGTTATTTGATATTAGCTCATTAGATGAATGGAGAACCCAAGCATATGAAAATGCCAAGTTATTTAAAGAAAAAGTTAAAAGATGGCATGACAAAAGAATCCAAAAGCGAGAATTCAAAGTTGGAGAATATGTTCTTTTGTACAATTCTCGTTTCAGATTTTTTGCAAGAAAACTTCTCTCCAAATGGGAAGGACCCTATGTTATCGAAGAGGTTTATCGCCCTGGAGCTATTAAGATTAATAATGCCGAAGGTACCAACCCGAAGGTGGTCAATGGACAAAGAATTAAGCACTATATCTCCGGTATGCCTATTAATGTTGAAAGCAATGTTATTCAAACCATGACACCAGAGGAGCACATAAAAGAAACCTTCCGGAACACTCCAGAATCGTGAAAATAAAGAGGTACGTCATACGGTGAACAAACAGTCTTCAAAAAATCCGCAAAAATATTTTTTATCAGTTTTGAAATATTTATGAATTTTAGGAAATAAAAAATAAACCGGAAGGTAATCGAGGAGGGCACGGCACACCAGGGCGCGGTTGCCATCCCTGGCGCGCCCTGGTGGAGCGTGCACACCTCGGGAACCTTCCCGACTCCGTTTCCCTCTCGGTTGCTTGGTTTCCAAGAATAAAAATTCTCTATATATACCCCCGACCATTTTAACCACCGCATTGCGAGATTTTCCTCTGTTCTTGTTTCGTGTTGTTTTTCTGGTAGATCTGTCAAGCCAAGCATCATGTCTTCTTCCTCTCCCAATAACGTAGAAGAAGATGCTTGGTTGATGAAGATGGAGCTGGAAAGAGAAGAGCCAAAAGAAGCCAATAAGGAGAACAAGGGCAAGGAGGCTATGTAGAATCAAGTTCAAGAAGGAGGGCAGCCCACGTGCATGATGGAAGAGGAAGAAGAAGATATCCTTCGGCCTTACTATCCTCATCTTACCCCTCTTGAAACTGAAGCTTTCAGGGCTTTCGAGGAGGTTCGTGTTCAGAATAAATTCCTCACTCGTTAAAATCTTTTGCTAGAGGAGCATATCACCACCCTCAGGAGTGTCATCCGCAAATTGAAGTACTTATTGGAGCTGAAGTGTGACTCCTCACCACCACCTTCATCATCTTCACCACCAAAGGAGACCTGAGCACACGGGTATGGGCACTCCCCTTGGCTTGAGCCAAGCTTGGGGGAGGTGCCCCGGTATCGTATCACCATCACTTTTTACCTTTGATTTCTATTTTTGATCCTTAGCCTTTTCATGATCTAGTTGAATAAAAGTTTAGTATGATCTATTTTCGAGTGCTAGTTTCGTGATCTATCTATCTATGTAATCGAGTGAGAGTTATATAATAAAGTTTAGTTTGAGCCTTTGCCCCTTTTACTTTCTTGTTGCAATCATGATAAAAGAAAATAAATGAAAAAGATCATATGCTAATCTTATGGTGAGTAATGACATCACAATAAAGAAAAGTATAAGTGGTAAAATTTATTGGAGATTGGCAAACATAGCATTAGTCAATGATGCAACTCATGAAAGAATTAATTAGGGAAGAGAAGATTCACATGCAAATATACTATCATGGACATCTTTTATGATTGTGAGCCCCCATTAAATATTATATGCCAAAATTGTTGACGTTGGACAAGGAAGACAACGTAATGATTTATGCTTGTTCATATTCACATAGAAGTTATATTGTCATAGATCCTTTAACATGTGGTGCTTGCCCAGTATCTTTGCTAGCCAAAAATTCCGCACTAAGTAGAGATACTACTTGTGCATCCAAAAACCCAAACCCAAACTCATGTTTGAGAGTCCACCATACCTACCTATGGATTGAATAAGATCCTTCAAGTAAGTTGTCATCGGTGCATCAAGGCAATAAAAATTGCTTCTAAAAGTGTTGGGTCAATTAGTGTAAGAGAAAATTGAGCGTTGCACGAACTTGTGATGGCAAAGTAATAAAAGTGACGGACTGCATAATAAAGGTTGCTATGACAAGAGGCAATGCAACATGACATTCTTTTACGCTAAGGGATTTGGCATACAAACTAAAAAGCGCATGACAACCTCTGCTTCCCTTTGCGAAGGGCCTATCTTTTACTTTTATGTACTTACTTTTATGCAAGAGTCAAAGTATTCTTCCCTATTCCTTTTTATTTTTCTCCTTTGGCAAGCATCATGTGGTGAGGAAAGATCTAGGCACATATGACCAGTTGGATATGAGTGAGCATGAGTTATTATTGTTGACACCACCCTTGAGGTGAATATGTTGGGAGGCAAACTATAAGCCCCTATCTTTCTATGTGTCCGGTTGAAACTTTTTGTCCATGGGTATGCTGTGAGCGTTAGCAATCATAGAAGACTAAATGATGGTTGAGTATGTGGACTTGCCAAAAGACTCCTACATGAGACCCTTCGTGAAAATATGATGAATTGTAGTTGCAAAGTTGAATGAGAACATAGTTTGTTGGTTTCCAATAAGGTTTATGCTTTATACTTCCACGTTGTGATGAATTGTTACTTGCTCATAAGACGTTATATGATGCTGATATGAAATAAAAGTTTTATGAGAAAGTTTTATGTTAGTTTTGTTGTTGTTATAATAATAAGCATGATGCTACTATGTCCGTATTTTGTTTTTATCGACACCTCTCTCTCAAACCATGTGGACATGTTCTTCGATATCGGTTTTCGCTTGAGGACAAGCGAGGTCTAAGCTTGGGGGAGTTGATACGTCCATTTTGCATCATGTTTTACTACTGTTATTTATAATATTTTTATGCATAATAATGCTTTGGGGAGTAATTCTAATGCCTTTTCTCTCACAATTTGCAAGGTTTACATCAAGAGGGAGAATGCCGGCAACTGGAATTCAGCACCCCGAAAAAGCACGTCAGAGATACCTATTCTGCACAACTCCAATGAAGCTGAAAATTTACGGAGAATTTTTATGCAATAAATAAGAATTACTGGAGCGGAGAACTACCGGAGGCGGCTACCAGGTGGCCACCCTCCACCAGGGCGCGCCAGGCCCCCAACCCGCGCCCTGGTGGAGGGTGGGCACCCAGGCCCACCTTCGGAGCCCATCTTCTGGTATAAAATCCTAAAAAACCTATAAAAAATCGGATGACTTTTGGGACGAAGCGCCGCCGCCTCGAGGAGAAACTTGGGCAGGAGCACTTTTGCCCTCCGGGGGAGCGATTCCACCGGGGGAACTTCCCTCTCAGAGGGGGAAATCGAAGCCATCATCATCACCAACAACCCTCTCATCTTGGGGAGTCCATTCTTCATCAACATCTTCAACAGCACCATCTCCTCTCAAACCCTAGTTCATCTCTTGTGTTCAATCTTTGTAACGGAACCTCAGATTGGTACCTGTGGGTGACTAGTAGTGTTGATTACCTTGTGTAGTTGATTGCTATATGGTTTATTTGGTGGAAGATCATATGTTCAGATCCATTATGCTATTCAATACACCTCTGATCTTGAGCATGCATATTATTTGTGAGTAGTTACTTTTGTTCTTGAGGTCACGGGGAAGTCATGTTGCAAGTAATCATGTGAATTTGATATGTCTTCGGTATTTTGATGATATGTATGTTGTGATTCCCTTAGTGGTGTCATGTGAACATCGACTACATGACACTTCACCATCCTTGGGCCTAAGGGAATGCATTGTGAGTAGTTATTAGATGATGGGTTGCTAGAGTGACAGAAGCTTAAACCCTAGTTTATGCGCTACTTCGTAAGGGGCTGATTTGGGTCCACATGTTTAATGCTATGGTTAGACTTTGTCTTAATACTTTTCTCATAGTTGTGGATGCTTGCGAGGTGGTTAATCATAAGTAGGTTGTTAGTTCAAGTAAGAACAGCACCTTAGCACCGGTCCACCCACATATCAAATTATCAAAGTAGCGAACACGAATCAAACCAACATGATGAAAGTGACTAGATGAAATTCCCGTGTACCCTCAAGAACACTTTGCTCATCATAAGAGATAGTTTTGGCCTGTCCTTTGCCATAAAAGGATTGGGCTACCTTGCTGCACCTTACCTATTGTTACCGTTACTTGCTCGTTACAAATTACCTTGATATCAAAACACTTGCTACTTACAATTTCAGTGCTTGCGGCAATTACCTTGCTGAAAACCGCTTATCATATCCTTCTGCTCCTCGTTGGGTTCGACACTCTTACTTATTGAAAGGACTACGATTGATCCCCTATACTTGTGGGTCATCAAGGGGCCCGGTTGGTCGGCGACTGGGACGTAAACCGTTCTTAGCTCCGGTGGCTGAAGCGGGGAACCCCTGGCCAGACACTCGACGGTGGCGACCAAATGCGTGATGGGTGGGATGTGAATTTCCCTGTCATCGGATCTGAGCCCAACTCGATCATAGATCGAAGATCGGTCGTTGACCATGCTCATAGCTTGGATCTGGCCGAGCAGCCCACGCAACAGCGGGATCTTGACGGGATCCTCATTGTTTGAGTGTTCGGAGTCGGTCTGTGACACTCTTGCCCTAGGGTTGTTCGAGGACGCTCCCGGGTTATATTCGGCTGAGATAAATCTGGGCGTGTCTGCCAGGTCAGGCTTTAGGGCCGGACCGGAGATAGTGACCGCCGCACGAGGCGCAGGCTTATGTCCCAGATGGAAGAGGATGTAGCTCCGGACGCCAGGGGAGGACTTGCGGCCGTTGCTGCAGCATTGGCGATGGCCAGGGTCTCGTCGGCCGCCGGGACGAAGTACCTACCGGCCATCACAGATGTGTCGTTTATTTGTTTTGTAACTCTAGAAAAAGGGAAAACATGCCTGAAAAACATATTACCTCGTGTGGTGTGATAACCCACAAGTGTAGGGGGTCGTTTGTAGCCTTTTTCGGTAATTAACTGTGTCGAACCCAACGAGGAGCTAAAGGTAAAATTAATACTCTCTCAAGTTCTATCGACCACCGATACAACTCTACGCACGCTAACGCTTACTTTACCTAGAAAAAGTAGGAAACTACTTTGCGTGAATAAAACTAGAAGTACATTGTAGGTGTAAAGATAGTTTTACATGGTAATAAAGAACAAGTAAATAAAAGTTAGGGGCTGTTTAGAATAAAGAACAATAAAAGTAAATTACTTAGTAGAAAGTGATGTGGCTTGAGACTGCGTCGATATTTCCCCAAAGAGGAAGGGATGATGCAGTATGGCGACGGTAAGTATTTCCCTCAGTTATGAAACCAAGGTATCAATCCGTAGAGGAAGATCACGCACCCACGTAAACAGCACCTGCACACAAACAACAAATACTTGCAACCCGACGCGAAAGAGAGGTTGTCACGCTCTCTACGGTAATAAGATAGATTAGGTAATGATAGTTTTGGCAAATAGATCTCGCAAGAACTCAAAATAAAATAAGTAAACAAAAAGTGCAGCAAGGTATTTTTGGGTTTTTTGGATTAATAGATCTAAAAACAAAAGATGCAAATAGTAGATCAGAAAGGAATATGATGGAAAAATAGACCCGGGCCGTAGGGTTCACTAGTGGCTTCTCTCATGAGTATAGCGCACGGTGGGTGAACAAATTTTTGTTGGGAAATTGATAGAAGATCAAATAATCATGATGATATCCAGGCAATGATCATTATATAGGCATCACGTCCAAGATAAGTAGACCAAAACGATTCTGCATCTACTTCTATTACTCCACACATCGACCGCTATCCAGCATGCATCTAGTGTATTAAGTTCATGGGAAAACGGAGTAATGCAATAAGAACGGTGACATGATGTAGACAAGATCTATTCATGTAGGAATAGACCCCATCTTGTTATCCTTAATGGCAACGATACATGCGTGTCTTGCTGCCCTTTCTGTCACTGGGAAAGAACACCGCAAGATCGAACCCATCACAAAGCACCTCTTCCCATAGCAAGAAAAATCGATCTAGTTGGCCTAACTAAACCAAAGATTCGAAGAAGATATACGAGGCTATAAGTAATCATGCAAATAAGAGATCAAAGAAGACTCAAATCATATTCATGGATAGAAACTGATCATGAACTCAAAATTCATCGGATCCCAACAAACACACCGCAAAAGTCATTACATCAAATAGATCTCCAAGAGACCATTGTATTGAGAAACATAGAGAGAGAGGAAACCATCTAGCTACTGCCTACGGACCCGTAGGTCTATGGTGGACTACTTACGCATCATCGGAGAGGCACCTATGAAGAAGATGAACCCCTCCGTGATGGTGTTAGATTGGATCTCGAGGTTCTGGAACTTGCGGCGGCTGGAATTGTGTTTCGTCAACTCTCCTAGGGTTTTCTGAATATTTGAGAATTTATACGCTCGATAGTCGGTTGAGGGGGTGCCCGAGATGCCCACCCTCTACCAGGCCGCGCCAGGGGCCTCTGGCGCGCCCTGGTGGAGGGTGGCCACCCTGGCCCCCCTCTTTTGGTGATCTTTGGCCCATCTGCTTCTTTCTGGTCCATAAAAAATCTGCAAAAATCCCCACAGCGTTTGGGCTCCGTTTGGTACTGATTTTCTGTGAAGTAAAAAAAACAAGCAAAAACAGCAACTGGCACTTTGGCACTATGTCAATAGGTTAGTCCCAAAAAATGATATAAAGTTGCTATAAAATGATTGTAAAACATCCAAGATTGATAATATAACAACATGGAACAAGCAAAAATTATAGATACGTTGGAGATGTATCAGCATCCCCAAGCTTAATTCCTACTCGTCCGCGCGTAGGTAAATGATAAAAACAGAATTTTTGATGTGGAATGCTACCTATCATGTTCATCACATATTCTTTTCTTTATAGCATGGACATTTGGACTTTTCATATGGTTCAAAGCAATAGTCTAGTATTGACATGAAAACTTTAATACTCAAGCATATCAACAAGCAACCATGTCTTTCAAAATATCAATACTAAAGCAAGTTATCCCTAGCCCATCATGCTCAATCATTGATCCATTCACAATACACACTCAAATATTAGCTACACCTAATGCTCAAGTACGATCATAGTGCCCCCTAATTGGTGCTTTATAAGAGAAGATGGAGACGCAAATTGAAAAATAAAAATTGCATAAAGTAAATTGATAGGCCCTTCGCAGAGGGAAGTAGGGATTTGTAGAGGTGTCAGAGCTCTAGTGTTTAAATTGGTAGAGAAAAATATTTTGGGTGGCATGCCTTTCCTGTCAACGAAAACGACTGAGAGATTTCAATATCTTTCCACACTAGATGCATCATAGGCGGTTCCCAAACAGAAAATAAAGTTTATTCCTTTTTCCACCATACTTTCACTTTCCATGGCTAGCCGAATCCACGGTTGCCTTCCATACCAACACTTTCCAAGGAATTTATTATTTGACAACATAAGGTAAATTTCTTTTCTTTTTCATTTTGGGACTGGGCATCCCTATTACCGCCATACTCTCGTGCAATGACAAGTGAATAAACATTCATCTTGAGAATAACACATCTAGCATGAAAAAGTGTCGGTCACCCCCTACCGTTTCATGAGCGGTACGAGCACACAAAAAGGAAATTTTATTTTGAAAGTTTATAGATGGCACATACAAATTTTCTTGGAACGGCATGGAAATACCGTATATAGGTAGGTATAGTGGACTCATATGGCAAAACTGGTTTTAAGGATTTTGGATGCACAAGTAGTATTTCTACTTAGTACAAGTGAAGGCTAGCAAGAGATTGAGAAGCATCAAACCAAGAAACGAAAAATCACATAAGAGAACATTAAGCATAACTAACACTGAATAATGCACCATAAGTAGGATGTAATTTCATAGCACAACTATTGACTTTCGTGCTTGCATAGGGAATCACAAACCTTAACACCAATATTCTTACTAAGCATAATTACTCACTAACATAACTCACTTATTACTATTGTCATGTCTCAAAACTATTATAAAGAATCAAGTTTAATTTGTCCAATTATCTTCATGAAAGTTTTTATTATATCCCTCTTGGATATCTATCACTTTGGGACTAGTTTCATATGTTGCAATTGCTTTTGACAAGCTCACAAGGATATAAGTGAAGAACATGAGCATACAAGTTTCATTTCTCAAAATAATATATAAGTGAAGCATGAGAGGATTTCTTCAAAACTAATAACTCTCAATTTAATATAAGTGAAGCATGAGAGCATTTCTTCAAACATGTGAAAGCACGCCGTGCTCAAAAAGATACGAGTGAAGCACTAGAGCAATTCCTTTGATCAATAGTTTTAAGTGAAGCATAAAGAGCAATTCTAACAAATCATAGCATATTTTTGGCTCTCTCAAATAGGTGTGTCCAGCAAGGATAATAATGAAAATGCAAAAGGCAAAACAAGCAAAGATACAAGACGCTCCAAGCAAAGCTCATGATATGTGACGAATAAAAATATAGTTCCAAGTAGTATACCGATGGTTGTTAGAAGAAAGAGGGGATGCCACTCGGGGCATCCCCAAGCTTAGTTGCTTGTTACTCTTTGGATATTACCTTGGGGTGCTGTAGCATCCCCAAGCTTTGGCTCTTCTAACTCCTTAATCCTTCATCCATCGTTATGTCACCCAAAACTTGAAAACTTCAATCACACAAAACTTGACAAAATTCTCGTGAGATCCGTTAGTATAATAAAGCAAATTACCACTTTAGGTACTGTTGTAAACCCATTCATATTTTATTATTGCATTATACCTACTGTATTCTAACTTTACCATGACTTATACCCCCTGATACAAGTCATAGATTCATCAAAACAAGCACACAATGCAATGAAAACAGAATCTGTTTCAAACAGGACAGTCTGTAGTAATCTGTACTCTACCCATACTTCTGGAACTCTAAAAGTTCTGAAAAATTAGGACAACGTAAAGAATTTGTATAGAAATACTTTGTTAAAATTTCAGCTCAATATCACGTTCCAGTAAAAAATGAAAATTCGTGCACTGGGAACAAAGTTTCTGTTTCAGATTCAGCATTGTTTCTACTCATCTTTTGGATCATCCTAAAGGCATTACTTGGCACAAACACTAAATAAAACATAAAAACACAATCATAACAGAATCATAATTGTGAAAAACACTCAAAAACAGAAAGAAAAATATAAAAATAATTTATTCATTGGGTTGCCTCCCAACAAGCGCTATCATTTTACGCCCCTAGCTAGGCATAACGCATAAATTCAAGTATTGTCATCCTTAGTTTGCACTCCATAGAAGGCCCTCATCATTGATTCATATGGTGGATGAATTCTTGTTCTAGGGAAGTGTTCCATACCCTTTCTAAGGGGAAACTGAAACTTAATATTGCCTTCTTTCATATCAATCACGGCACCTATAGTGCGTACAAAACGGTCTACCAAGTATGATAGGACAAGACGGATTGCAATCAATATCAAGAACAATAAAATCAATGGGAACATAATTCCTATTTTCAAGAATAATAACATCATTAATTCTTCCCAAAGGCTTTTTAATAGTAGAATCCGCCAAATGCAAATTAAGATAACATTCTTCAATATTGGTAAGACCAAGCACATCACATAAAGATTTCGGAATCGTGGAAACACTAGCACCCAAATCACACAAAGCAAAGCATTAATAATTTTTAATCTTGACTTTAATGATAGGTTCCCACTCATCATGTAATTTTCTAGGAATTGAAATCTCTAATTCCAACTTCCCTTCTAAGGATTTCATCATGCCATCAACGATATGTTTAGTAAAAGCTTTATTTTGTTCATAAGCATGGGGTGAATTTATCATAGATTGCAGAAAATAAATACAATCAACCAAGGAGAAACTCTCATAATTAAAGTCTTTGTAATCAAAGATAGTGGGCACATCACTAGTTAAAGTTTTGACCTCTCCAAACCCACTTTTATCAAAAATTTCATCAAGATTTTCACCCTCCAAATCATTGGGACGCCCTCTAGCTAAAGTTGACTCTTCTTCAGTCCCTTTATTACCAATTTTAACATTACTAAACAAGGAATAAATAGAGCAAACACCAATCATCTTAAGATCTTCATCATTGTTATGAAAGTAATCGCTAGAAAACGCTTTTTCTAAAAATTCTCTTTTAGCTCTAAGCATAGCGGTTCTTTTCTTACTTTCATCCATAGCAACATATAAAGCCTTAATTGATTCATTGATCTTAGGTGGAAAAGCATGCAACTTGAGATTTTCTACATCATTGGAAATTCTATCAATGCTTCTAGACATATCATCAATCTTATTCAACTTTTCTTCTATCGTAGTATTGAAAGACTTTTGAGCATTGATAAATTCTTTAAAAATATTCTAAAGATCAGAGGTGTTCTTATTACTATTATTATAAGAATTACCATAGGAATTACCATAATTATTAGAGGAATTTCCAGGAAAAGGCCCAGGATTAAAATTACCTCTATAAGCATTGTTATTGAAATTGTTTCGCGAGATGAAATTCACATCTACGGAATCATTATTTTGCAAAATCAAAGTAGACAAAGGCACATCATTAAGATAAATAGGAGCCTTTTTTACTAGCAACCAACTTCATAAGAGCATCAACTTTTTCACTCAAGGTACTAATTTCTTCTACCGAATTAACCTTTTTACTAGTAGGTGCTCTTTCAGTATGCCATTGTGAATAATTTGCCATAATATTATCTAGAAATTTAGTAGCTTCACCCAAAGTAATTTCCATAAAAGTACCACCCCTGGCGGAATTTAAAAGATTTCTAGAGACAAAATTCAATGCCGCATAAATTTTTTGTATGATCATCCAAATATTTAAACCATGAGTAGGACAATTTCTTGGCATCAACTTCATCCTTTCCCAAGATTGTGCAACATGTTCATGCTCAAGTTGCTTAAAATTCATGATTTGATTTCTAAGGGAAATAATTTTCACGGGCGGAAAAACTTAGTAATAAAATCATCCTTGCACTTATCCCAAGAATCGATACTATTGCGAGGCAAAGAAGAAAACCAAATTTTTACACGATCCCGCAAAGAGAAAGGAAACAATTTCAACTTCACAATATCATTGTCCACATCTTTTTTTTTTGCATATCGCATAATTCCACGAAGGTATTTATATGGGACGCGGCATCCGCATTAGGAGTACCGAAAAATTGATCTTTCGTGACAAGATTCAACAAAGCGGCATTAATATCATAAGACTCCGCACTAGTGGTGGGAGGAGCAATAGGAGTGCTAATAAAATCATTATTATTGGTATTGGAAAAATCACACAACTTGGTGTTTTCTTGAGTCATCTTGACTACGCAAACAAGATTGCAAGCAAACAAGAGATCTGACGAGAAAAAGGCAAACGAAAAAGAGAGAGCGAATAAAATGGCAAAATTGTGAAGTGGGGGAGAGGAAAACGAGAGGCAAATGGCAAATGATGTAATTGCAAGGATATGAGATTTGTGATTAGGAACCAGGTAGATGAGATTGCTTCCTCCCCGGGAACGGCGCCAGAAATTCCTTTGACGTGGCTTGAGACTGCGTCGGTATTTCCCCAAAGAGGAAGGGATGATGCAGCATAGCGACGGTAAGTATTTTCCTCAGTTATGAAACCAAGGTATCAATCCTTAGAGGAAGATCATGCACCCACGTAAATAGCACCTGCACACAAACAACAAATACTTGCAACCCGACGCGAAAGAGAGGTTGTCACGCTCTCTACGGTAATAAGATAGATTAGGTAATGATAGTTTTGGCAAATAGATCTCGCAAGAACTCAAAATAAAATAAGTAAACAAAAAGTGCAGCAAGGTATTTTTCGATTTTTTTTGGATTAATAGATCTGAAAACAAAAGATGCAAATAGTAGATCGGAAAGCAATATGATGGAAAAAAAAGACCCGGGGGGGTGTAGGTTTCACTAGTGGCTTCTCTCATGAGTATAGCGCACGGTGGGCGAACAAATTACTGTTGGGCAATTGATAGAAGATCAAATAATCATGACGATATCCAGGCAATGATCATTATATAGGCATCACGTCCAAGATAAGTAGACCGAAACGATTCTGCATCTAGTTCTATTACTCCACACATCAACCGCTATCCAGCATGCATCTAGTGTATTAAGTTCATGGGAAAACGGAGTAATGCAATAAGAACGGTGACATGATGTAGACAAGATCTATTCATGTAGGAATAGACCCCATCTTCTTATCCTTAATGGCAAGGATACATGCGTGTCTTGCTGCCCTTTCTGTCACTGGGAAAGAACGCCGCAAGATCGAACCCATCACAAAGCAATTCTTCCCATGGCAAGACAAATCGATCTAGTTGGCCTAACTAAACCAAAGATTCGAAGAAGAAATACGAGGCTATAAGTAATCATGCAAATAAGAGATCAAAGAAGACTCAAATCATATTCATGGATAGAAACTGATCATGAACTCAAAATTCATCGGATCCCAACAAACACACTGCAAAAGTCATTACATCAAATAGATCTCCAAGAGACCATTGTATTGAGAAACATAGAGAGAGAGAGGAAGGCATCTAGCTACTGCCTACGGACCCATAGGTCTATGGTGGACTACTCACGCATCATCGGAGAGGCACCTATGAAGAAGATGAACCCCTCCGTGATGGTGTTAGATTGGATCTCGAGGTTCTGGAACTTGCGGCGGCTGGAATTGTGTTTCGTCGACTCTCCTAGGGTTTTCTGAATATTTGGGAATTTATAGGCTTGATAGTCGGTTTATGGGGTGCTCGAGGTGCCCACCCTCTACCAGGCCGCGCCAGGGGCCTCTAGCGTGCCCTGGTGGAGGGTGGCCACCCTAGGGCCCCTCTTCTAGTGATCTTTGGCCCATCTGCTTCCTTCTGGTCCATAAAAAATCCACAAAAATCCCCGTAGAGTTTGGGCTCCGTTTGGTACTGATTTTCTGCGAAGTAAAAAAACAAGCAAAAACAGCAACTGGCACTTTGGCACTATGTCAATAGGTTAGTCCCAAAAAATTATATAAAGTTGCTATAAAATGATTGTAAAACATCCAAAATTGATAATATAACAGCATGGAACAAGCAAAAATTATAGATACGTTGGAGATGTATCAGAAAGCTTTTTGTGTAATGCAAGAGAAATGTTTATCCCTAGGCAATCGATAACTAGACCGGTATCATTGTTGTAGTTTTATATGAGGGAGAGGCATACGCTAACATACTTTCCGTACTTGGATCATATGCAATTATGATTAGAATTCTAGCAAGCATCCGCAACTACTAGAAATCATTAAGGTAAACCCAACCATAGCATTAAACATCAAGTCCCCTTTATCCCATACGTAAACAATCCCCTTACCCGGGTGTAAGTTTCTGTCACTCTCGCCACCCACTATAAGCGAATCATAAACATATTGCAAACCCTCCAGTGGGATTCCTTCACCTGTGCGCCTCACGGAAGGCACCTTATGACAACAGCAAAATAGAACATGCAACTCAAACCAATCACGATCATCAATCAACCCATAGGACAAAAGAAATCTACTCAAGCATCATAGGTTAGCCACACATCATTGGATAATAATATATAGCATTAAGCACTATGTTCAAGTAGATATTATAGCGGGGAAGAGAGGTTTTACACCGCTGCATAAAGGGGGAGAGAGTTGGTGGTGACGGCGGCGAAGTTGTTGATGTAGATCGCCGTCACGTTGGTTGCCCCGACGGTGCTCCGGTGCCACCGGGAGAGAGGGGAGAGATCCCCCCCCTTCTTCTTCTTCTTCTTCTTCTTCCTGGGCCTCCTCCCTAGGTGGGAGGAGGGTTTCCCCTCTGGTCCATGGCCGCCATGGCTCCCGGAGGGCAAGAGCCCCTCCGAGGTTGGATCTCTCTCTCTGTTTCTCTCCTGTTTTCGCGACTATTTTCGGACCCCTTCACCGTTTCTTAAATATCTTGAGATCCATAACTCTGATAGGGATGAAATTTTGAGGGGATTTTTATCGCGAAAATACATTTCTTGAGGCAGAAGGAGAGCCTCAACCGACCTAAGGGCTGGTCACAAGCCATCAGGGCACGCCACCCACTAGTGGTGCACCCTGTTGGCTTGTGGGGCCCTCAGGCATCGTCTTGCATTGATTCTGACTCCTAAAATTCACATATATTCCAAAAAAATCTCCGTAAATTTTTATCGCGTTTGGACTTCGTTTGATATGGAATTTCTACGAAACAAAAAACACACAAAAAACAGGAACTGGCACTGGGCACCGGGTCAATAGGTTAGTGCTCAAAAATAATATAAATTGGTAAATAATTACTCAAAAAGTATCCTAGAATGATAATATAATAGCATGGAACAATCAGAAATTATAGATACATTGGAGACGTATCAGCATCCCCAAGCTTAATTCATGCTCGTCCTCGAGTAGGTAAATGATAAAAACAGAATTTTTTATGTGACATGCTACCCAATATATAATGTTTTGTATGTATGCTCATTGAGAAAGATGAATTAACAAACGTTGACATAGTAATACCTATAAGCACAAGCAACAAAAATCATCAATCTTTCAAAGTATAGGATCCTCAAAGAATGTTTACCCCCATTTATCTTATTATATTAACAAGGCATGGGTGCGTCTTCACCACATTAATACAAATCTCAAGCACCACAGTGCCCAAGTTAGGCAATTGGATCGTACTTTTTCAATATGCATCAACTTTTTATTCTTCACGCAATACATGAGCGTGAACCATGGACATAGCATATAGGTGGAATAGGATGTGGTGGTAGGTTTCAAAGGGGTAAATGTGGAGAAGAAAGTCTCGCATCAACTCGGCGTATCAACGGGCTATGGGGATTCCCATCAATAGATATCAATGCGAGGAGTAGGGATTGCCATGCAACGGATGCACTAGAGCTATAAGTGTATGAAAGCTCGACTGAAGCTAAGTGGGTGTGCATCCAACTTTCTTGCTCATGAAGACCTCGGGCATTTGAGGACGCCTGTCATTGGAATATACAAGCCAAGTTCTATAATGAAAATTCCCACTAGCATATGGAAGTGACAAAACAAGAGACTCTCTATATGAAGAACATGGTGCCACTTTGAGGCACAAGTGTGGTAAAGGATAGTAGCAAAGTCCCTTCTCTCTTTTTCTCTCATTTATTTGTTTTTTTTATGGTGGGCTTTTTTCTCTTTTTTCGCCTCCCCCATTTTTTATATATTTTTTGTGATGGGCTCATTTGGCCTCCCCCATTTTTCATTTTTTCGTCTGGAGTCTCATCCCGACTTGTGGGGGAATCATAGTCTCCATCATCCTTTCCTCACTAGGACAATGCTCTAATAATGATGATCATCACACTTTTATTTACTTACAACTTGATATGAAAAACTGATATGACTCTATATGAATGCCTCTGGCAGTGTACCAGGATGTGCAATGATCTAGCATAGCGAAAGATGTCAAAACGGACAAGCCATGTAAATATCATGCTATCTTTCTTACGATCATGCAAAGCAATATGAAAATGGAAATACAAGTCATATGAAGTGACGGTGGAAGTTGCATGGCAATATATCTCGGAATGGCTATGGAAATGCCATGATAGGTAGGTATGGTGGCTGTTTTGAGGAAGATATAATGAGGCTTATGTGCAACAGAGCGTATCATGTCACGGGGTTTGGATGCACCGACGAAAGTTGCACCGATCCTCGAGGTGAGAATGGGCAATGCACGGCACCGAAGAGGCTAGCAAATATGTGGAGGTGAGAGTGCATATATCCATGGTTTCACATTAGTCATAAAGAACTCATATACTTATTGCAAAGTTTTATTAGTTTTATCACAAATCAAAGTACTACTCGCATGCCCCGAGGGAGGAGGTTGGGAGGAGTTAACCATCGCGCGCCTCCGACCCGAAGCAACACTAGGATTTTAACGAGGAATAGAAATGCTCACACATCATCACCATGCCTTTTAAATTTTTAGACAAACAAGAAGTTAACCTCTCTTAATAACACTTCTACGAATCAACAATGATGCACTCACACCCTTTCACATTACCACATCAATATCATTAACCCACAATTTCTCTTTAATGTGCTTCATGAAGGTTTTAATTATCACTCCTTGAATACCTACTTCCTCCGTCTCAGTTTAGAGGGCATGCGCGTAGTTCTAGGCCATTGATTTGACTAACTAAATATGTGTTATATGTCACAAAAACTATATCATTAGATTCTTAAGCGGATGTAGTTTCTAAACATATATTTTTCATCACATATGATACATATTTAGCTAGTTAAATTGTCAACCTAGAACTACGCGCATGCCCTCTAAACTGAGAGGGAGGGAGTATTATTTTTGGACTAGTCTTATAACCCAAGCAAATTACCGTCACTATTTATTAACTCTCAAACAAATATAAGTGAAGAACGAGAGTTTAATTCTTTCTACAAAAGACATGGCCATGCTCTAATAAATATAAGTGAAGCAAAAGAGCATTCTACAAATAACGGTTTTCTATATGTAGAGAAACAGGCATCCAACTTCAAATGATATAAGTGAAGCACATGAAGCATTCCATAAAGCCATACTCAAAAGATATACGTGAAGTGCAAAGAGCATTCTATAAATCAACCATGGACTTTCCCAAACCAGCATGGTGCATTGCTAAAAGGTTAATAAAAGGCACACGACGCTCCAAGAATTTACGCATATCATGTGAACAAAACAAAAACCGAAACATACCGATAATTGTTGAAGAAGAAAGATGGCATGCCTTCCGGGGCATCCCCAAGCTTAGACGCTTGAGTCTCCTTGAATAATTACTTGGGGTGCCTTAGGCATCCCCAAGCTTGAACTCTTGCATTTCCTTATTCTTCGCATATCAAACCGTCGCCTTGCTAGTCTTCAAACCGTCCCATCAGCTCTCATCTTTGGTAGTACCGGACTTTTTACTTGTTACCGTGCGCATGTAGTCATTAACCCCTTTCCGTGACGTAGTCTCAAACCATCGCCTTGCATGTGTGGGCGATTGGGGGGGGGCTATCCCACACGACCCGAAAAAACCGTTGGCGAGGCCTCCTCCCGGTCACACACGATAGGCAAAATTATGTCGGGTGCGATTGGAAGGACTATCCCAAACAGGTATTTAGGAGAAATCGTGTGAGATGTGCATACCATCCCACACAGTGAATCCCAAACATACGTTTCCGTTCTTATTGTACATCACACACAATTTTCTGCTTAACATCGTTTGTGTTAGGGGTGGCCATCATGCACGATGCCTAGAAGAAACTGTTTGGCATAGGGTTGTCCATCACACACACGTTTTATGTGAAAACGTTTGCGAACGGGTGTTCTAACGCACACAGTTTGCACCCAGAAATCGTGTGTGATTGTTCACTGATCCAACACGCCAATTTTCCAGCAAGCGTGTGGGTTTGTTGAGGTCATCGCTGAGGGTGTTCTATGACAAACCGTCTACAATATGAAACCCCAATAATCAGGCTAATTGCTCTATTATTTATAATCCAGCTAGTAAACAAATTGATACTTCATATCAAGCACACAATATATTTCATTTCGTATTACGGCAACCAGGATTTCATAATTGAAATACATCAGAGTACAACATCATATAGGCATATAGTACCTAGATACCCAATTACACGACAGGACCGAGTTTCACATGCAACATCTAAAACCTTTGGAAAATAGCATCATATACGGTAAATAGACAGATGAATCTCGTCTAGAAAACTGTTGAAGCGGAAGGCAAATATTGAGCCTTCACTGATGTCGAAGGTTCTTGCAACTTTATGCCAGTGCCTATGGATGGTTGCCCGCCCATCCTTCATCCTCTTGAGGAAGACTTCAAGATTATACCGTGGGTGCTGTATGAATACCTTCCTCGCCTCTTGACCATACAGGTGGTTTGAGACATACTCATCGATGAACTGCTTTGGAAAGGACTGGAAACAAAGATATGCGTAAATTGCGTTACTAAAAATTGAAATGCCACAAAGGGAAAAAAGACAGGGTAAAAGAGATAGTACCATCCTATAGTTCACTGATGTCTTCTTCATTGTGCAGACAAACAGCTTGTTGTTTTTCGTCGCAAGTTTCTTTATCTTAACAATCTTTCTGAGTTTCTTGATTTGACTGATATTCATGAACACGTCATTTCCCCACATGCAAAATGGGTCGAACAGTGGGTCTAAACCTCTTAAGGTAGGACCTACATGTGCAAGACCAAATTATTGTTAGAAACCTAAATATTAGAATGGTTCCTGCAATTGCACAATAATGTGCTATTAGCCAAAGGATCATGAAAGTGCAAACCTCGATGGTAAACCTCGGTGTCTCCCATTGTTCCCCCTGTAACGTGTTTAAGAATAGATATTGATCAGTAAAATCTGTGAATGAAAGATAAACGCATTGCATATCCAACATATGAATTCAAACCACATGGAAAAGCCAAGCGTGCTAAGAACTATGAAATATAGCAATTGTAGGTTTCACGTGCATAACAAAACAAAATTGTACCAACAATAATTGAACATCACATTGCAGATGATCACCAAAACAACTGAACCAAACAGTTAACTGAGCATCACATTGCACAATACAACATAGTAGTAGAAGGTCAGATTGCATACTAGCATTACATTGCATATTTCAGTAGAGTTTCTTAAGGGAAGGCAGGTGCAGCACATGTAGCAGGTAAAATAAACATGTGTAATAGGCGTAGCTAGCTGAACATGGGTCATTAGTAATTAAGCTTAAAAACAAGATATTCCTCGTCGTTGGAGATATCGATAACGCTGGGCTTGGACGAGAGCGAGGCCTCCACATCGTGGGTTCCCTCCTCGTAGTGGTGAGTTGTCTCGGCCTGTCCGGGCACCAACCTGCCTGCTATGGAGTTGAGGAAAGCACAGGCACGCTGAGAAAACAACTCGGAATCATCGTCGAAGGCAACAACGGAGCCCTAGAGAAAACACAACGAGCTTTTGTTCAAAACAGCCAACCGCGTGGCGGCGTTCGCACACGAGGCATCAACGGTGGCCTCGACGTCTAGATGCTGCTCCAAGAACTGGGGGTCAGCACGCATGGCAGCCATCGCGGTCTCATCCGCGCGTGCGGTCGCGATTTGCTTCTCCGCTGCCAGGTTTTCATTGAGATCCTGGCTATACTGCGTGCACCATGTCTTTCGGTGGCGATTATGTGGGGGGTGGGCCGGTGATTTTGGTGGAATGTGTCACGCCGGCGGTCGGGCCATGTGGAATGCAGGAGGAGTGGGTGGAGGGGGAAGTGGGTATGGGGAAGGTTTGGATTACCTGACTATGACTAGCAGGATGAGGCCGAGCAGTAGGAAGGAGCGTCGTCGGCGAGGAGGCGGCGCTGCAAGCAAGCAGTGAAGGTTTGAACTTAGGAAATGAAGGGGGGCAGGGGGAATGGGAAATGTGGCTTTTGGTTGGTATGAGGGGTGGGGGAGGTAGATATTTGCGCGGCAGCCCAAAATTTTGTTCGGTGCGGCGAAAAAGTAGCGTGCACAGTCACATCGGACACAGTACCATTACCATAACTGTGTGCGATATTCAACAACACAAACGTATCCTATAGTTTATCCCGTGTGTGAGAGACTGAACGTGGAAATTTTGGTGTCCAAGCTTCCGGCGTAAGATATCGGATACTACATTGCACACGGTACTTGCATTTCATGTTCATTTGGAAGAGAAAATGGGGATACAGCGGCAAATTTTGGTCCGAATTTCCCTCGTTACATTGGTCATTGCTTAGTTTAACAACACTTGCAAATTTGAGTACTACAGAAAAGAGCCTACAGCACTGCCCGCACTTACTTAATCGAGCAACTAATAAACATTAGTTAATTGACTTAAACATTACTCTAACAAAACACCATCTCTCTAGACAGAGACTAATATTCCGCATGGCATTCGTCGATCTCCGCCACCTCCTCGATGACCAGCTCCCGCTCGACGAACTCCGGGGAATGGAGATCCATGGGATCCATCGCCACATACTCCAGCATCTCGCAGTCTTCGTGCACTATCACTTTGGATAAGGCCGCCATGAGTCGGGCGTGGGCGGCCTTGCTCCGGGCATGGACGACCACAATCTTGGCTAGGGAGGCCGCCGACGAACGGATGCCTGCTAGAGCACACTCAACGATTACCAACTCAACGGAGGTGGGTTGTCGACCGGTGTCGAAGAAGGCAGATGTGATTTGTGTAGCGAACGACACGAGATGGGCGTGGCGGCCTCGAGATGGGATTGGGCGTCTGCCATTAGGGCTACGGCAACCGCCGAGGAACTGACAGCTGATGTGCCGTTCTCGCCATTTGCTATCCCCATCGCGGTTGTTGCTGCCACCCTCTCAGCTACAGCAGCTGCCCTTTCGGTTGCTGCAGCCACTCTGTCGGAGGTAGCGGCCGCGTTCAAGCATGTTGAGAGCGTGCTCATGGCTGATGCGGCCGTGCTCGGGCCAGAGTCGGTTGCCAAAGTTGCCCTCACGACGAGGATCCACGTCCCCATCTTTCACCGGCGACGATTGAAAAGTAAAATGGTTTGAGGAGTCAGTGCGGTAAACTGCCCGACGGTGTACTATAGACAACGAAGCTTCAGGCCTAAGCCATTCATTACGAGGATTGGCCCAAGATATTTTGTACTACATCACAAACGATTCATGAACGTCAATTTTTTGTGAAAAACTTAATTTTCAAAATGTTTTTAAAACAAAAAATGAGGTTAATTCGACAAAGGACGGTGTTTGGTTTGCAATAAGATTTATGTGCAGTGAACACTGACCAATAGCTGTGTCGTGCTAAAATATGGAATTATTCAGGGTCTGTTTGGCATTTTTATAAATTAATTGAGTTTTCTATACATTTAATGTGTATAATTCAAATTTGAACTATCGTCCCAATGTCCGTGCATCAAAATGGGATGAAAAATCATATTAGTGTCCATGGCTTCATCTTTAGGTCACGGGCAATAAATGGGAATGAACTTCAAACATCTCGGCATCTTGGCTCGGGCACAAACGTTGAGAAACTTGGTTTTTAAATTACTGTAAATCCAAAACGCATTAGAAATTCTAAAAACTTGGAAAGTTGTCATGACATGGCACATATGTGCCATGGTAAAAAAATTGTCCAACATGGGACAATTTTAGCCACAAGTCCCTTACAAAGCAGAGCTTCTCACTTCAATCTTTGAGGTCCCGATAAGGAAAACGTCGCCTTACGTAGGCAAAACGACATCCGCTCATCTTCTCGCCATGAACTTTTGTTAGAGGCAACTCGCACCAGTAAGAGTGTCTTGCTAAAATATGGAATTATTCAGGGTTCCTTTCTCATTTTCATACGTTAACTGAGTTCTCTAGGCATACAATGTGGATAATTAAAATTTGAACTAAAATCACAAGGTCCGGTGCATCAAAATGGGTTGAAAAATCATATAAGTGTACATGGCTACTTTGGGCCCCATGCAATATATGGGAATGGATTTCAAACATCTCGGGGTCTTGACTCGGCCACATACATTGAGAAACTTGGTTTTACATTCATGTATAAATCAAAAACTCGTCAGAAAATCAGGAAACTTGGCATGGTGTCATGGCATAGCTCATATGTGTCCTGATGATAAATTGCCCGATTTGGGACAAGTTTTGGCACAAGCCCTTACAAGCCTCAACTACTCACGGGGAAGCTAGCTTTTGTGGTTTCGATAAGGAACGCGTCACCTTATGTGGGCGAATCGACATCCGCTGCCTCTTCTCGTCTTGAACTATATATTTCTAGAGGCAACATATACCAAAATGAGCATCGTTTCAAAATATGAAATTATACATGGTTCGTTTGGGCTTTTTATACATTAATTGACTTTTATATGCATTATTTAACGTGCATATATAATTCAAATTTGAACTACGTTCATAAGGTACGGTGCATCAAAATGGGTTGAAAACCGTATAAGCTGTACATGCATCTTTAGGATCCCATGCAATATATGGGAATGAATTTCAAACATCTCGCGGTCCTGGCTCGGCCATACAAACACTGAGAAACACGGGTTTTAAATCATGTGTAAATCAAAAGGTAGTCAGAAAATTCATGAAACTTGGCATGGTGTCATAACATGCATGGCTCATATGCGCACTGGTAAAATAATGTCCAATTTGGGACAAGTTTTGGCTCAAACCACGCACAAACCAAAGATTAATTATCACGCGAAGCTTTGTTGCTTCGATACGGAATGTGTCACCTTATGTGGGCGAATCGACATCCGCTGACTCTTCTCGTCTTGAACTATTTTTATAGGCAACATATACCAAAATGAGAGTATCGTGCCAAAATATGAAATTATACATGGTTCTTTTGGCCTTTTTATACATTTATCAACATTTATATGCATTATTTAACGTGCATAATTCAAATTTGCACTATAATCAGAGTGACCGGTGCATCTAAATGGGTTGAAAACCGTATAAGTGTACATGCATCTTTAGAATCCCATGCAATATATGGGAATGAATTTCAAACATCTCGCAGTCTTGGCTCGGCCACAAAAACATTGAGAAACTCGGGTTTTAAAAATCATGTGTAAATCAAAAACTAGTCAGAAAATTCATGAAACATGGCATGGTGTCATAACATGCATGGCCCATATGTGCCCTGGTAAAATAATGTCCAATTTGGGACAAGTTTTGGCAAAAGCCCAGCACAAACCAAAGATTAATTATCACATGAAGCTTTGTTGTTTCGATATGGAATGTGTCACCTTATCTGGGCGAATTAACATCTGTTGCCTCTTCTCGTCTTGAACTATTTTTATAGGCAACATATACCGAAATGAGAGTGTCGTGCCAAAATATGAAAATATACATGGTTCGTTTGACCTTTTTATACATCAATTGACTTTTACATGCATTATTTAATGTGCACAATTCAAATCCGAACTACAATCAGAAGGTCCGGTGCATCAAAATGGGTTGAAAACCATATTAGTGTGCATGCATCTTTAGGTCCCATGCAAGACATGTGAATGAATTTCAAACATCTCGGGGTCTTGGCTTGGCCACAGAAACATTGAGAAACTAGGGTTTTAAATCATGTAAATCAAAAACTCGTCAGGAGATTCATGAAACTTGGCATGGTTTCATGAACATGGCACGTAAAGGCGTCATAGCATTTTGTTTTCCTATCTGATACTTGTTTTTTAATATATATTTTCTTTTAGAGACAACATTGAGAATATTAATTAAATTATAGTAAATCTAGAACTCACACAAAATTCAAGAAATTTGGCATGGCGTCATTATATACCACAAATATGTTGTGGTATTTTCGTGTCGTTAATAGCAAACAAAAGCTTTTTGGAACAAAGAACGGTCATGTCTCAACGCAAACGGTTGCATTATTTTCAAACCGTTGGCATTCTACTGCCCTTTACGTGCTGCCAAGAGTCGCACTCTTTTATTGGCTAGGGCTTAGGAGGTGTCGTGCGAGCAGCTGCTTGAGTTGACAGGAGGCGTGCGAGCTGGCATCCATCGCGCAAGCTCACCGGGAGGCGTGCGGTCAGTACGCCGAAGACTCACCGGGAATCGAGCCCTTTGACCTCCGTATCCGCCCTCCTCGCTTCCAACCTGTCCATCAATGGCGCCCGAGCCGCTGTTTAATACGCGGCTTTACTGCCCACTCACTCACAATCCTCCATATATCTTCGCCTCACATTCCCCTCCATCTTCAGACCTCCACAGTGACCTACGCCATGGTGCAGAAGGATCATATGCCACTAGTCTTCCGGTTTGGTGAAGTTGACACCGAGCCGGAAGGGATAGAACATAAAGACGAATGGGACGCCATTGACATGGCCCTGGAAGAGTTGCATGCCGCAGCGGATGCTGCCCCAACGCACTCGCCATCAACCATCGCCGCACCCGCGCCAGCCACCATCCCCGTGGCATTGACGGGCTGGTCACCCAGCATCATCGCAGCGCTGGAAACCATGGGCGTCAAGAAGGTCCCCGCCGACCCGCGTGAGCTCGTGTACGTGCAAGCGCCAGCGCCTCCTCCTGCCCCCGTGCTCGTGCGCGCCCTTGCACACGGCATGCCGGTCCCAGTGCGCGTGCCCGCACCGACGGCGGTCGGCCGCTTGCGTGCGCCTGCACCCACCGCGCCCGTGCCCGTGCGAGCGCCTGCACCCATCACGCACCCTCAGCGGATTGGGCCGCCGTCGTCGACAGCTTTCTCGTAGCGCCGCTAGTCGCCGCCCCCCAGCCCCGCGCCCGTTGATCGCGCGACGACCGGCTCTTTGATTGTGAAGTCCATAACATTCTGGTATCGGTTGAAGAACTGTACAACTGCGCCCCGGAGCACGAGAACGCCGCCACAGGAGGCCGCCGCCGCAACTAGTTTTCTTTATATCTTATCTCGATTGTATGAATGTAAAGTGAAAGCTTGACTGAATGAAATCTATGGTTTGATGAACTAAGTATTTATCTCTGAATTCACGTAGCAAACAAAAAACCATCATAGTTTTATCTGAATGAACACACATCACAAACGATTCAGGTTGAATACCCGTTTGAAGATCGACAACTATCTTCGCCCGTAAGCCAAGTCAAAATATTGGCGCGAAGGATTGGTCCAATGCATCATCGCAAACGTTTCTCCAATATGATCTGTGTGCCTAGTACATACAATCCGGGAAGATTTGCATCTATCATACTGGGTAAATTGCCATGTGTCAAATCGGAATCATTGGCATCTGTCGATCTAGTAACACTGGCATTTGTCAACATTGTAGCACTGGTATTTATCAAGTATTGCAGAAACAAAATCACAATTAGGGTGTAATTTTGCAACTAAAATTCACTTTAAACATGGATTTCATTCATACATTAAGCACTGGTCTTTGTACAATACAGTTCAACTCGACAGCTGAACCGAACAAACTTTTCCCCAATTGTTGCCAACCACGTACTGAATTAGCTAGGTCAACTATATACTAGCTAATTAAAGTACGTGGTACAGTTCAACCATATCTATAGTTAGATGAACTGAACAAAATAGCCCCTAAATACTAGTACTACGGAGGGGCTTTGTACTACTTCCAGCAGAATCGAGCGTGCTCAGTAAGAGCAAGTGGAGGAGGAGCCTGCCGACGAGTTGGCGGAGACGTGTCCGTTGCCTGCCAGTGCTGCCCTCCGACGCTCAAGACGCCCCTCCTCGAAGCGACGGGACTCTGCGTAGATCTCGCCATTTCGCGCCACCACTGCGGCTTCTCCTCCGACCACGGCGTCGGTGAGCTTCTTCGTGTGCGTGACCTAGCGCTCCACCTCCTTCTCTAGGAAGTAGATGTAGCGCGCAAGGGTTGCGACGTAGAAGCCCGGCGGCGGGCCTTTGGCGGACTCCACCTCCCGCATTCGGGCCTTGGTGGTGGTGCGGGTTATGACCCCGCAGTCTAACGGCGGGGTCGTGGCAAAGACGGACGACGGTGGGGTGGCGGCTCCGGCGGCCACCGGCAGCAGCTGCCTTCGGGCAGCGGTGGTGGAGCATGTAGTTGGTGGCGTACGCACACCCACCAGGGACGCCACGTGCACTACACGCTTCAGAGGACTGCCGCGCCGACGCGGTGAAGCCTCCCAGCTGGAGTTGTCCTCTGGCGGAGTGGCTGGGCGACGATGAACGACCGGTGCCATTGGCGATTAGGGGAGAAGCAAACTATTCAAGCTACGGGGAGGGGAGATGAAGGCAATGTGGAGTCGCCGGCCGTGAGGGTTTATATAGCAGGCCAGCAAGGATTGGGGATTTCACCGAGCAAGGCGGGAACCTAGAGCCGTAGGACGGTTTTGCGCGCGGGAACCTTCACGGTTCTGAGCGGGAACAGGATCATCGAGCGGGCGCATGGCCAAAACCCAAAAGCGGTGCCGAAGCGTGCACTGGAATACTCGGGCGGCAACGCAGTGACAAGACGTGAGAGAGGAGGACGGACTGAGCGGAGGCACACGGTCAAAATAATAAAACATCTGCGATATTAATACAGGCAAACGGCACTTCCCAACGTAGCGTCTGTAATGATTTCATCCATCGCTGACAATTATTTGGCAGCAACCGTCTGCCCACAACACACATAGCTTGTCAGTATGAATCGTCTGTGTTATTTCTGGTGTTCGCACATGATTCTCATTACTCACATGTTTGTTGTATATCGCACACATCGTGTTATGCTGAGTCGTTTGTGTTCTGCTATATCAGTGCACACAGTTTATCCGAGTGAACTGTATGTCGTACTTCGCACACGTATGTAGTTTTGGTAACCGCTTCTGTTATCTTCCCTAATCACAAACAATTCATAAGAACAAACTGTCTGCCGTAGATCACACACGTAAATATTTTCTAAATCGTATTTGATGGATCCTACATCGCACACAGTTCGTGTCATTGGTGACGGAGCTTGAACTATACCGTTTGCGATTCATGCATCGCACACAGTTTCGTTAAAGGGTCTCTGATTGCAGTGTCACCTTAGCTGCATCCTGCAGTAGTGTATTGTTCTAGTGGATCGGTAGGAGGAATGGCAATAGAAGCAAGACCAATTATTTCATCCTTACTTGGTAATTATTTATCACGGGGTTGTCTACTAAACTTGGAAAAAATAAAAATCATGAGACACATCACCAAACTTAACACTGACGGTTTCCTTTTGACAATCTATCTTAGCATTAACAGTGTTCAAGAAAGGTCTACCAAAGATAATGGGACAAAAGTCATCTTGTGGGGAACCAAGAACTAGAAAATCAGTAGGGTATTTTATTTTCCCACACAATACTTCAACATCTCTAACAATCCCAAGTGTTGTGATGGTGTCTCTATTAGCAAGTTTAATAGTAACATCAATATCTTCTATTTCAGCAGGTGCTATTTCATTCATAATTTCTTGATATAAAGTAAAAGGAATAGCACTCACACTAGCACCTAAATCACATAAGCCATGATAACAATGATCTCCTATTTTAACAAAGACAACAGGCAAGCCAACTATGGGTCTATGTTTATCTTTTTCATCTGGTTTAGCAATTCTAGCAGCTTCATCACAGAAGTAAATGACATGCCCATCAATATTCTCTACCAAGAGATCTTTAACCATAGCAACACTAGGTTCTACTTTAATTTGTTCAGAGGGCTTAGGTGTTCTAATATTACTCTTGCGAACCACAGTTGATACCTTAGCATGTTCCTTTATCCTAACAGGGAAAGGTGGTTTTTCAATATAAGCAGTAGGCACAACTGGATCAACATTGTAGATGATAGTTTCTTCTTTAGCTATGACCGGTTCTTTAATTTCTTTTTTAATAGGAGGGAGATATTTAAACCACTTCTCCTTAGGGAGATCAACATGAGTAGCAAATGATTCACAAAAAGAGGCTACTATCTTAGAGTCAAGTCCATATTTAGTGCTAAACTTGTGAAAAACATCGGTATTCATAAAGGATTTAACACAATCAAATTCAAGCTTAATACCTAACTCATTACCTTCATCGAGTTCCCAATCTTCAGAGTTGCGTTCAATTCTTTCCAAGAGATCCCACTTGAATTCAATAGTCTTATTCATAAAAGAACCAGTACAAGAAGTATCGAGCATGGCTTGATCATTATGAGAAAGTCGAGCATAAAAATTTTGAATGATAACTTCTCTCGGGACATCATGATTGGGGCATGAATAAAACATTGACTTAAGCCTCCCCCAAGCTAGAGCAATGCTTTCTCCTTTACGAGGCAAAAAAATTATATATATAATTCCGATCACGATGAACTAGATGCATAGGATAAAACTTTTGGTGGAATTGCAATTTCAAACGATTCCAGTTCCATGATCCAATATCATCACATAGCCTATACCATGTCAATGCTTTTCCCTTCAAACATAAAGGGAAAACCTTCTTCTTAACTTCATCTCCGGATAAACCTGCAAGCTTAAATAATCCAAAAAAATCATCCCCATGTATTAGGTGCATATCAGGATGTTCAGTCCCATCTCCTGCATAAGGATTAGCTAGCAGTTGTTCTAACATACCCGAAGGAATTTCATAACCAATATTTTCAGTAGGTTTTGTAGGTTGAGGGGCAACTAATTGTGGTTCCGGTCGAGGTGAAGATACCCCGAACAAACCCCTCAAAGGATTGCTTTCCATAGTAACAGGTAATAGTAAATTTCAGCACGTAGTATAAGTTTTTTCCTTACCGATTTCCACTTACCAAGAGCGCTTCACTCCCCGACAACGGTGCTAGAAAAGAGTATTGATGACCCACAAGTATAGGGGATCAATCGTAGTCCTTTCGTTAAGTAAGAGTGTCGAACCCAACGAGGAGAAGGAAATGATAAGCGGTTTTCAGCAAGGTAATTTCTGCAAGCACTGAAATTGTAAGTAGCTAGTTTGATAGCAAGGCGATTTGTAACGAGCAAGTAACGATAACAATAGGTAAGGTGCAGCAAGGTAGCCCAATCCTTTTGTAGCAAAGGACAAGCCAAAACTATCTCTTATGATAAGCAAAGTGTTCTTGAGGGTACACGGGAATTTCATCTACTCACTTTCATCATGTTGGTTTGATTCGTGTTCGCTACTTTGATAATTTGATATGTGGGTGGACCGGTGCTAAGGTGTTGTTCTTACTTGAACTAACAACCTACTTATGATTAACCACCTCGCAAGCATCCGCAACTACGAGAAAAGTATTAAGACAAAGTCTAACCATAGCATTGAACATGGGGACCCAAATCAGCCCCTTATGAAGTAGCGCATAAACTAGGGTTTAAGCTTCTGTCACTCTAGCAACCCATCATCTAATAACTACTCCACAATGCATTCCCTTAGGCCCAAGGATGGTGAAGTTTCATGTAGTCGACGTTCACATGACACCACTAAGGGAATCACAACATACATATCATCAAAATATCGAACACATATCAAATTCACATGATTACTTGCAACATGACTTCTGCCATGACCTCAAGAACAAAGGTAACTACTCACAAATAATATGCATGCTCAAGATCAGAGGGGTATTGAATAGCATAATGGATCTGAACATATAACCTTCCACCAAATAAACCATATAGCAATCAACTACACAAGGTAATCAACACTACTAGTCACCCACAGGTACCAATCTGAGGTTCCGATACAAAGATTAAACATGAGAGATGAACTAGGGTTTGAGAGGAGATGGTGTTGTTGAAGATGTTGATGAAGAATGGCCTCCCCAAGATGAGAGGGTTGTTGGTGATGACGATGGCTTTGATTTCCCCCTCCGGGAGGGAAGTTCCCCCGGCGGAATCGCTCCGCTGGAGGGTAAAAGTGCTCCCACCCAAGTTCCGCCTCGAGATGGTGGCGGCTCGTCCCAAAAGTCCTCCCCTTAATTTTTTTAGGTTTTTCCAGAATTTATACCAGAAGATGGGCTCCGTAGGTGGGCCAGGGTGAGCACCACCCACCAGGCTGCGCCTGGGGGGCCTGGCGCGCCCTAGTGGGTGTTCCTCACCTAGTGGCCCCCCTCCGGTAGTTTTCTGGTCCAATATTTTTCATTTATTCCACAAAAATTCTCCGTAAAATTTCAACTTCATTGGGGATGTGCAGAATAGGTATCTCTGACATGCTTTTTTCAGGTCCCGAATTCGAGCTGCCGTTATTCTCCCTCTTTCTGTAAAACTTGCAAATTATGAGAGAAAAGGCATTAGAATTACTCCCCAAAGCATTATTATGGATAAAAACATTATAAATAACAGTAGGAAAATATGATGCAAAATGGACGTATCAAGGCCACCTCCCGAAGCTACGGACAGGGCCCTCGCTGGGCGCACCTGGCAAGGGCGGCACAACGAAGCCGCCCGGCCCTGTGCTTTCACATGGGTGACGCATGCCGCGCCAGGCGGTGCCAGGAGCTGTGTTGGTGGGCGCGAATGGAGAGGTTTTCCTCTTTTGTGCTAATGGAGCGAGGCCAGCTCGCCGGTTCCCAAAGCATCCCCAAAGGTTTCCCCGTTGGTGAAATAAGACCGAGGTCGGGGGCTCGCCTGGACGGAGATCATCCCCGAGCCCACCATCGCATCACGACAACGAGATTTAGGAGGTGTGGACTTCTTTTGTTAGGATGGTTTGTGATCTTGTCCCCTTTCAAACGGCTCGCTGTGGCAACCCTTCCCGCCTTGTAATTCCGGGGGAAGAGGACCATGGGCCGGTATAAAAGAGGGCAGGCCTCGGCCGTAGAATGGGATCGAGCCTAGATGAGCAAGAACTCTCCCTTGTAACGTCTCGTATCTCCAAGCAATCAAGACAAGCAGGAGTAGGGTATTACACTGCAAGGTGGCCCGAACCTGGGTAATTGTTGTGTCTGTGTTCTATTTCCTTATTTCATGCTCGCCGCTGCGTCACCGGGGGCTCGCGCGGTAGCATAGGGCTGGTGAGCAAGCGCACCCCAGAGGTCGAACCATCATGGGTCCCCGGAGCCCCGATTTCAACATTTGGCGTGCCAGGTAGGGGTGCACCATTGTTCTCCAGCTCCGTCCGAGCTCCTCCCTCCACCGACCACATGGCAGACGCCCGCCTCATGCACGCCTGGCGTCGGACGGCCGCCTTGACCGGGCCGCACCCGTGAGCCGCGACGGTCGGCTCCATCTCGCGAACCCCGCAATGGTCGCCGTCCCCGACCACGCCCCCCGCAGACGGCGAGGCCCCTCTTCGTGCCCTCCCCTGCGGCGAGTGGGCTGCGCCGTGGTGGCCTCACCGCCTCGCGCCCGCCTTGGGGACATGGATGCACAGGATGCGTTTCTCATGGCGAACGAGTTGCTCCGCCGCCGCCCGACGGACGGCGGCCGCGACACTTGGTTGAATCAAGTCACCGAGCTCATCGCCGCCGCCAGAGGGGCCCCAGCTCCCGCATCGTCACTTCGCCCCTCGCCGACCTGCACTGGGAACGCGGCACGCGAAGCGCCCGCACTGGGTAACCTAGACGATCACGGGCGTGACGCGGGTCCGCTCGACCATCCCCGCGTCTTCTTCCTCTTACTCGGAGCCCCAGAGCCGGAGCCGGAGCAGGAACGCGACCACGGCCACGCTATGCCCGAGAAGACCAAATGCTCATTATGTGCCTTTCACCAGGTGCGCACCCACGACACCAGGGACTACCGGGCGCTGAAGCACCCTCGCGACGAGTGTGGTCCAGCGCCCGGGCCGCGGTGGCCATGATGCCGACCGCGGATGTGACCGAGGAGGTGGCAGGTGTGGTGACCGAGGCAGCAACCCCCGCCAGGATGGTGGACGTGAGCTGCATCGTGAGGGAGCCTGGCATGGACGGTCCCGCGGGCCGTGACTTCGGGAGAGTGCCGCTCCCCACTACGACTGACGCCGCCCAGCGGAGGCGGTAACAGCCAGCTTGGCAAGGAAGCCAGGGTCCCCCCAGGGACCACGCGCAGTAGCATGTCTCTTCGGCGGAGCCCATGCCCTAACGCTGAGTCACCCGCTCACGCAAGCCCCGCGTAGGGTGGACGTCGCCCTCCCGAGGGCGGTAACCGCGCGACTACTTTGGGGTCCGCAATGCGCCACCCCTTTCGGCGCCAGGGACGGCGTCAGGTCCGCAGCCATCACGGGAGTGCTCCCCTTGCTATGCGCTCCGATGATCAACAACGTCGCGGTCGCCAAGACCCTTGTCGACAGGAGCGCCGGCCTCAACGTGCTCTCTGTCAAGACCTTAGAGGCGCTCCGGACGATCTGTGACCAGCTAGTGCCCGCCAGGCCGTTCTTGGGAGTGACCGGGGACCCCGCCGTCCCCCTAGGACGAGTTCGCCTCCCCATCACTTTCGGCACCCGCGACAACTACCGCACTGAGCTCATTGATTTCGATGTGGAGCACATCAGTCTCCCATACAATGCGATCCCGGGGTACCCGACGCTGGCCAAGTTCATGGAGGTGGTCCACTATGGCCGCAACACCCTCAGAATGCCTGGCCGCAGCGACATCATTACCGTCGCCTACGACGAGTTGGATGCGGCGCGCCCCCTCGAGTGGACTTATGGAGTGTCCGCGCTCGAGCGCATGAACGACAAGGAAGGCCCGGGGGCTCACGAGGCTACGCCCGGGAGGAAGAGGCATCAATCGCCCGCCCAAGGTCCCTCCAATTGAAGGATGCGGTGCCAATGCCAGGACTGGACCGCTCGCGACGCCCTGGCAATCAATGGCGGGGGCCTGACCGCCCCTGCATGTGGCGCTCCCCCGGGTGGCGTGGTCTGCCGTGCCTTGGCGCGCGAGTTGCGCCAGGCGCCCTGGCACATCGAGTTCGAGCCCGAGCTACCCTCGTGCTATGATGGTGTTCCTGACCCCGTGGAGTTCCTGCAACTCTATGCATTGAGTATCGAGGCAGCGGGAGGAGACGACAACGCCAAGGCGAACTGGTTCCCCATGGTCCTCAAGGGCCCCGCGTGCCAGTGGCTCATGAGCCTACCCGAGGGGTCAGTCTCCTCGTGGAGCGTGCTCTGCGGCCTATTCACCTCCAACTTTGAGGGTGCGCATGACCACCCTCTCTCCGACAGCAGCAGACGGCGCGTGAAGCACCTCCCGGGAGAGACCCTGCGCGAGTACATCTAGCACCTCAGGAGGGAGCGCAGCGGAGCCATGTGACGCCCCTAAAGAACTTCCACGGCGCTCCACGCCAAGCTTCCCCGCGCCTCCTGTCGCTGTCAAAACCGGAGGATCTCGGGTAGGGGATCCCGAGCTGTGAGTCTAGGATCGATGGTAACAAAGGGATGAAGGAGACGATGTTTACCCAGGTTCGGGCCCTCCTATGGAGGTAAAACCCTACGTCCTGCTTGATTATATTGATGGTATGAAGGTTACAGAGTTGATCTACCTCGAGATCGACTAGCTAAAACCCTAGATGAGTTTCTCTGCCTTACAGTCTAAAACCCTCTCGGTTTATATAGACACCGAGGGGTACCTAGGGTTTACACATGATAGGTCTCCTGCCGAGGATGGAAATGTTGATTTCCTCATCTTGACTTGGAGTGCACGACGCGCCTTCGGGTCTTCCTTCTGGAACGTGGGGTCTCGATGTATCTGGCCCTTCCTGTGATAGCTAGAGAGCGGCCCATTGAGCCGGCCCATTGGGAGATAGGCTAGCAGCCCGAGGACCCCTTAGTCCAGGACTCCCTCAGTAGCCCCCGAACTAGCCCCCAACGCCAAGGATCGCCGCACTGGCAGCTTCACATGATCAGAACCTTCGGCTTGAGGGGTGAGTTCTTCCTTCCTTTCGATGATCGGCTGGGACTAGTCCGGCTGCCGATGACGCATAGCTCTTCCGATCATAAGATTATCCGAACACCATGGGTTGCCCTGCTCTGAAGGCCAAACGCCCAAGTGTAAATAGTGTTTTCTGACGCCCCCTTCTAACGAAGGGTCGTGGCCTACCACGACCGCTGAACCAGTTCTGATAGCTCGATTCGCGGCTCGAGGCCACTTTTACATTGACACGACTCATCAATGTGTAGATCGTGCTCCGTTTCACATGGGATATAATCAACACCCGAGGTTTATTTTGCGCGTGCGTAACGACACGCACGCCTTGGGAAGTGGAGAGACTCACGGCGCAGCAGAGGGAGGCTAATCGGCGCGACACTTCATAAAAGGGGAAAAAACCCAAGGATTATGCACGCTTCCCATTCGCATCCTCTGCTTTCCCAATCCTCCCAAGCTCCGAGAGCCCAGATCCAGTTCTTCCTCAACTTCCCTTCCGACCTCAGCCATGGCGAGTTCGGGCTCCATGGGCAAGTGGGAGGCCTCCACGGTCACCGACCAGGATATCCGGGAGCTAAAGCTCGCCGGCTACCTCCCCGCCAACGTCTTCCACCGTGCTCCTGAAGCAAAACAGGTCGTTCCCACCCCTAAGCCAGGCGAAAGGGTGGTATTTGTCCCCCATTTCATTCGGGGACTGAGCTTCCCGCTCCACCCCTTCGTCAGGGGCCTCATGTTCTTCTACGGGTGGGACTTCCATGATCTTCCCCCGAATTCTATTATGCATATTTCGGCTTTCATCATCCTCTGCGAAGCCTTTCTGCGGGTCGAGCCACACTTCGGCCTGTGGCTCAAGGTCTTCAACGTCAAGCCGAAAACCGTTCCAGGTGAGCACGCAGACTGCGGAGGGGCGGTAATCAGCAAGCTCCCCCGCGTCGAGTGGCCAACTGGCACCTTCATCGACACAATCAAGATCTGGCAGAAGGAGTGGTTCTACATCACCGAGCCAAGGGACGAGAGCTAAGCGGCGCCTGTCGAGTTCAGATCCGGACCCCCCACGAGGTTGACCTCGTGTCTTAGGAAGGGCCTCGACTGGGGGTTGGATGCGGAGGTGAAGCTGCGGCAGAAGCGCATTACCTCGGTAATCGTGGCCAAGGTTGAGCTGGTCAATGTGATCCAGGTCATGCTCCACCGCCGCATCCTTCCTTGCCAGCGTCGGGCTTCCCCAATGTGGGCTTATCAGCCTGAGGACGAGCCCACCGTGCGCCAACTCTTCCGCACTACCTCTGAGAAGTTGTGGAAGGCATTATTCAAGCCTCGGAAAAGCTGGCTGGCCAAGGAAGAGGATTCGGGCCTACGCGCCGATAACCCACCTTCCCAGGTATGGTACAATTCTAGTCCACTGACTCTGTTTCTTTGGCAAAAAGACTGAACGCCTTCCTTCGTTTTTGCAGAAGTGGTTGAAGAAAACCGCGAGCGTTAACTGCCCGGTGCCACAACCCGAAGACCCCAGGTCGAAGTTGTTGTCGGTGATGCTCGTCGTGGCGCCATACACGGCGCCAAAGAAGAAGAAGAAGAAAAAAGAAGGTCTCCGCATCAGGGACCAGCCGGACGCTATGTCCGGGGAAACCCATGCCTCCTCTAGTCATGAGGAAGAGCATGAAGATGGGGGGAAGGCGTTTCCCCCCTCACAAGAAAAAGGGCGGCGTCGCCGGACGCCGCGGAGGCTGCTGCTCCTCCTGCCCTGAAGAGGGCGCGACGGGCGAGGTTGATCCTGCCCGACGACAGCTCGGACTCTGATACAGAGTCCGAGGACTTCGAGAGGGCTCCCCGAAGGAACTTAAGGGTCAAGCCCCCCGCCCAAAGGTATGAATCCGAAGAATCCCGGGTAATTTATGCAAAGTTTTCAATGTTTTAAACGCAAGGACATCTTTTAATCTGCAGCCCACCGCGCGTTCTCCCCACTGACCAAATATCGGATGGGGAGTCTCCGCCCACCGAACTGGTGGAGAGTGGGACTGCATCGCACCCCACACCTCCAGGGGCCGCGAAGGATGCCGCGGAGGTGTCATCCAGCCAGGCTCCGTTGGAGCCGAACACGGGCGGTGGGGGTGACCATGCCATGGCCGAGGTTGATGCCGCGGCCGCCGAAGGCCAGGGAGAGGAAACTCCCCAGGCTGCTGAGGACCAGGGGGAGAATATTCCCCTGGCCACCGAAGAAGAAGGGCGAAGGGATGCCCAGTCCCCTCCGAGGACGTCTCCGGAGCACGCTGTGCCTCCGGAGCTACCGACTCAGTCTCCGATCAGAGATCGGACTATCCGGTCACCACCGGTGCCACCGACAACTGGGTGGCCGGTCATGGAGGAGATGCTAGCAAGCGCCCCCATCTTCGAGGATCACCATACTCTTATGGGTGCGGTTTTACAAGGAATTCAGTCCATTGATAGCGGACTAAAAGAGGCCTTCAATGGTCTCTTGGCAGGCTTCAAGGTGGGTCACGTAATACCTTTTTCCCGAACAACTTTAATTTAAGTTTGTGCTATCTTTATATATGTAGTAGCCCCCGAGCCCCGGGTGGGTTTGCAAAAATGCACCCGGGGGTCAAATAATAATGAGTGAACAATAATGCACAAGACACCATTTAGTCCCGCAATGTTCTAAAAGCCCTTAAGAGGACCGAACATAGAGTTATATCCTTGACGGTTCGGGGGTTGGAACGCACATAACTGGATGCATTACTTTGTAGGCCTTGTCATCGGCGGCGGCCATTAATGCCGCTGAGCTAACTGAGCTAAATCGGAAGCTCAAGATCTCCGAAGAGGAGCTTGATAGCCTGAACAAGAGGTTCGACGAGGCACAAGGTAAGCTGAATTGTAACATCCGGGCTATATATTGGTAATGATCCGCACTGGTAACCCAGTGTAACTATTTATTTATTGCGTCCACAGCTTCAGCTGCGGAGGTCGAAAAACTCAAGGCCGAGCTCCAGAAAATGAAGCAAGAGGCCGCGGATGGGAAGGCGGTCGCCGAACAAGCAGCAGCCGCGCTCTCCACTTTGAAAGCTGCGAGTGCCAAGCATGAAGCCGGGGTGGAGGAGGTGCAGCAAGAGCTCAAGGATGCCGGCACGAAGTGCAAGGCCCTTGAGCAGAAAGGCAAGGAACAAGCCACCGAGCTGGCCGCGCTAAAATCCGAGCTCAAAAAGGAGCGGGTGGAGAGGCGGTCCTTTGAAGAGGAGGTTCGCCAAGTCGAGGCTATCACCAATGGTAAGCCGTATTCACTACAATACGCCGATACGTCTCCAACGTATCTATAATTTTTTATTGTTCCATGCTATTATATTATCTGTTTTGGATGTTTTATATGCATTAATATGCTATTTTATATTATTTTTGGGACTAACCTATTAACCTAGTGCCTAGTGCCAGTTTCTGTTTTTTTCCTTGTTTTTGAGTATTGCAGATAAGGAATATTAAACGGAGTCCAAACGGAATAAAATCTTCGCGATGATTTTTCTTGGACCAGATGAAACCTACCAAACTTGGAGAGGGGGTCAGGAGACCTGCCGGGAGGCGACAAGTCACCTGGGCGCGCCCCTGGGGGGGCGCGCCCCCCTGGCTTGTGGCCCCCCAGCAGGCCTTCCAACCCTAATTTTCCTCCTATAAATTCCCAAATATTCCCCCAATACCAAAGAGAGCCACGAAAATACTTTTCCGCCGCCAGAAGCCTCTGTTCCCGCGAGATCCCATCTTGGAGCCTTTTCCGGTAATCTGTCGGAGGGGGATTCGATCACGGAGGGCATCTACATCAACTCCATTGCCCCTCCGATGATGCGTGAGTAGTTCACCTCAAACCTTCGGGTCCATAGCTAGTAGCTAGATGGCTTCTTCTCTCTCTATGTTCTTCAATACCATGTTCTTCATGATCTTCATGGAGATCTATCCGATGTAATACTCTTTTGCGGTGTGTTTATCGAGATCCGATGAATTGTGGGTTTATGATCAGATTATCTATGAATATTATTTGAATCTTCTCTGAATTCTTATATGCATGATTTCATATCTTTGCAAGTCTCTTCGAGTTATTGGTTTGGTTTGGCCAACTAGATTGGTAATTCTTGCAATGGGAGAAGTGCTTAGTTTTGGGTTCAATCTTGCGGTGTCCTCACCCAGTGACAAAGTAGGGGTAGCGAGGCATGTATTTGTATTGTTGCCATCGAGGATTAAAAAGATGGGGTTTTCATCATATTGCTTGAGTCTATCCCTCTACATCATGTCATCTTACCTAATGCGTTACTCTGTTCTTCATGAACTTCATACTCTAGATGCACGCAGGAGTCGGTCGATGTGTGGAGTAATAGTAGTAGATGCAGAATCGTTTCGGTCTACTTGACACGGACGTGATGCCTATATGCATAATCATTGCCTTGGATATCGTCATAACTATGCGCTTTTCTATCAATTGCTTGACAGTAATTTGTTCACCCACCGTATTATTTTCCTTCAAGAGAGAAGCCTCTAGTGAAACCTATGGCCCCCGGGTCTATTTTCCATATTATATTTTCAGATCTATAAACCAAAAATACCAAAAATACTTTGCTGCAATCTTTTTACTTTTGTTTTACTTTCCGTTTTAGCAATCTTTTATATCTATCTCTATCAGATCTCATCCTTGCAAGTAACCGTGAAGGGATTGACAACCCCTTTATAGCGTTGGGTGCAAGTGTTTGATTGTTTGTGTAGGTGCAAAGATTGGGGACTTGCTTGTATCTCCTACTGGATTGATACCTTGGTTCTCAACAATTGAGGGAAATACTTATCTACTTTGCTGCATCACCCTTTCCTCTTCAAGGGAAAACCAACGCAAGCTCAAGAAGTAGCAAGAAGGATTTCTGGCGCCGTTGCCGGGGAGATCTACATCAAGCCTACCAAGTACCCACCACAAACTCATCTCTTGCATTTACATTATTTTCCATTTGCCTCTCGTTTTCCTCTCCCCCACTTCTAAAACGATTTTCAGAAGAAGAAAAAAACTAAAAAGATTTGCCTTTTTATTCGCCCTTCTTCCGTTCGTCTCTTCGTTTGCTTTTTGTTTGCTTGTGTGTTAAGATCGTTTGCTCGTCTTTATGGCTCAACCCAAAAGCTTTGATCCTTATCTTAGGAAGTTGGAAGATATTGAGAATAATGCTAAAGGTTTCATGTCGCTCCAATTTGACCATAATAGTTTCTTTAGAAACGAGCTTAAAGAACAAAAGGCTATGCTGGAATACATGAATAAAGAACTTGATGATATGACTAAGGAATTTTATGCTTTGAAATCTCAGTTTGCTCACCTTGAAGATTTAGTAGGCCAAATTTATGATAAATAGGCTACCTTAGTCAATAAAATGGTCGCGAAGCCAGAATCTTTAAATAATGGTGAAGATCTTAAAGTGATTGATGTGACTCCCATTGAATCTTTGTTTTCTCATACAAATCTTGATAAAGATGGGACTGGAGATAAGTCAACTTTAGTTAAAAGTCGTCCCAATGATTCGGAGTTTATAGATCCTAATGATAAGATTGATAAAAGTGGGATTGAAGAGGTCAAAACTTTAAATAGCAATGAACCCACTCTTTTGGATTTCAAGGACTTTAATTATGATAGTTGTTCTTTGATTGATTGTATTTCCTTGTTGCAATCCATGTTGAATTCTTCGCATGCTTATAATCAAAATAAAGCTTTTACTAAACATATCGTTGATGCTATGATGAAATCTTTTGAAGAAAAACTTGAGTTGGAAGTTTCTATACCTAGAAAGCTTTATGATGAGTGGGAACCTACTATTAAGATTAAAATTAAAGATTATGAGTGCCATGCTTTGTGTGATTTGGGTGCTAGCGTTTCCACGATTCCGAAAACTTTATGTGATGTGCTAGATTTCCATGAATTTGATGATTGCTCTTTAAATTTGCATCTAGCGGATTCCACTATTAAGAAACCTATGGGAAGAATTAATGATGTTCTTATTGTTGCAAATAGGAATTATGTGCCCATAGATTTCATTGTTCTTGATATAGATTGCAATCCTACATGTCCTATTATTCTTGGTAGACCTTTCCTTAGAACGATCGGTGCAATTATTGATATGAAAGAAGGAAACATTAGATTCCAATTTCCGCTAAGGAAAGGGATGGAACACTTTCCTAGAAAGAAAATAAAATTACCTTATGAATCTATTATGAGAGCTACCTATGGATTGCATACCAAAGATGACAATACCTAGATCTATTGCGTTATGCCTAGCTAGGGGCGTTAAACAATAGAGCTTGTTGGGAGGCAACCCAATTTTATTTTTATATGCTTGTTTTTGCTTCTGTTTTTTAGTGCTTTACACATTATTACCTCTGTAGTAATTGTGTTTTATTGTTTTAATTAGTGTTTGAGCCAAGTAAGACCTTTGGGATGGTCTATGGTGATTGTTGATTTGATTTTGCTGAAAAACAGAAACTTTTGCGCTCAGTACAGGAATTTTATAAATTCACCAGAGCGTCAAATGAGTCTGAAATTTTTACACAAGATTTATATACAAATTTCTCAGATTTTCCTAATTTTTCAGAATTTTTGAAATTACAGAAGTATTCGAAGTTTACAGATTGCTACAGACTGTTCTGTTTTTGACAGATTCTGTTTTCTTTGTGTTGTTTGCTTATTTTGATGTATCTATGGGTTGTATCGGGGGGTATGAACCATGGAGAAGTTAGAATACAGTAGATATTACACCAATATAAATAAATAACGAGTTCACAACAGTACCTAAAGTGGTGATTTATTTTTCTTATACTAACGGATCTCACGAGTTTTCTGTTGAGTTTTGTGTTGTGAAGTTTTCAAGTTTTGGGTAAAGATTTGATGGACTATGGAATAAGGAGTGGCAAGAGCCTAAGCTTGGGGATGCCCAAGGCACCCCCAAGAAATATTCAAGGATACCAAAGAGCCTAAGCTTGGGGATGCCCCGGAAGGCATCCCCTCTTTCGTCTTCAATCCATCGGTAAATTTACTTGAGGCTATATTTTTATTCACCACATGATATGTGTTTTGCTTGGAGCGTCTTGTATGATATGAGTCTTTGCTTTTTAGTTTGCCACAATCATCCTTGCTGCACACATCTTTTGAGAGAGACACGCATTAATCGTGAATTTATTAGAATACTCTATGTGCTTCACTTATATGTTTTGAGCTAGGCAATGTTGCTCTAGTGCTTCACTTATATCTTTTTAGAGCACGGTGATGTTTTATTTTATAGAAATAATTGAACTCTTGTACCTCACTTATATTATTTTGAGAGTATTTAAACAGCATGGTAATTGGTTTAGGTTATGAATTTAGTCCTAATATAATGGGCATCCAAGAGGGATATAATAAAAACTTTCATATAAAGTGCATTGAATACTATGAGAAGTTTGATTCCTTGCATATAGTTTTGAGATATAAAGATGGTGATATTAGAGTCATGCTAGTGAGTAATTGTGGATTGGTAGAAATACTTGTGTTAAAGTTTGTGATTCCCGTAGCATGCACGTATGGTGAACCGTTATGTAACGAAGTCGGAGCATGATTTGTTTAATGATTGTCATCCTTTGCGTGAGGGTCGGGAGCGCGCGATGGTTAACTCCTACCAACCTCTCCCCTAGGAGCATGTGTCTAATACTTTGCTTCGATAACTAATAGACTTTTGCAATAAGTATGTGAGTTCTTTATGACTAATGTGAGTCCATGGATTATACGCACTCTCACCCTTCCACCTTTGCTAGCCTCTCTAGTACCGCGCAACTTTCGCCGGTGCATTAAACCCACCATATACCTTTCCTCAAAACAGCCACCATAACTACCTATTATGGCATTTCCATAGTCATTCCGAGATATATTGCCATGCAACTTCCACCGTTCCGTTTATTATGACACGCACCATCATTTTCATATTACTTTGCATGATCGTAAGACAGCTAGCATGATGTTTTCATGGCTTGTCCGTTTTTTGATGTCATTTGCTAGGCTAGATCGTTGCACATCCCGGTACACCACCGGAAGCATTCATATAGAGTCATATTTTGTTTTAGGTATCGAGTTGTAATTCTTGAGTTGTAAGTAAATAAAAGTGTGATGATCACCATTATTAGAGCATTGTCCCATGAGAGAAAAGGATGATGGAAGCTATGATTCCCTCACAAGTTGGGACGAGTCTCCGGACTTTACAAATAATAAAAGAGGCCAATGAATCCCAAATAAAAAAATGAGGCCAAAGATGCCCACCAAAATAAATAAAAATGAGAGAAAGAGAGAAGGGACAATGCTACTATCTTTTTTCCACACTTGTGCTTCAAAGTAGCACCATGATCTTCATGATAGAGAGTCTCCTATTTTGTCACTTTCATATAACTAGTGGAATTTTTCATTGTAATGCACACCCACTTAGTTTCTTTTTGAGCTTTCATACACTTATAGCTCTAGTGTATCCGTTGCATGGCAATCCCTACTCACTCACATTGATATCTATTGATGGGCATCTCCATAGCCCGTTGATACGCCTAGTTGATGTGAGACTATCTTCTCCTTTTCCTCACAACCTCCACCATATTCTATTCCACCTATAGTGCTATATCCATGGCTCACGCTCATGTATTGCGTGAGAGTTGAAAAAGTTTGAGAACATAAAAGGTGTGAAACAATTGCTTGACTTGTCATCGGGGTTGTGCATGATTTAAATACTTTGTGTGGGGAAGATGGAGCATAGCCAGACCATATGATTTTGTAGGGATAACTTTCTTAGGCCATGTTATTTCGAAAGGACACAATTGCCTTGTTAGTATGCTTGAAGTATTATTGTTTTTATGTCAATATTAAACTTTTGTTTTGAATCTTACGGATCTGAATATTCATGCCGCAATAAAGAATATTACATGGATAAATATGTTAGGTAGCATTCCACATCAAAAATTCTGTTTTTATCATTTACCTACTCGAGGACGAGCAGGAATTAAGCTTGGGGATGCTTGATACGTCTCCAACGTATCTATACTTTTTGATTGTTCCATGCTATTATATTATCTGTTTTGGATGTTTTATATGCATTAATATGCTATTTTATATTATTTTTGGGACTAACCTATTAACCTAGTGCCTAGTGCCAGTTTCTGTTTTTTCCTTGTTTTTGAGTATTGCAGATAAGGAATATTAAACGGAGTCCAAACGGAATAAAATCTTCGCGATGATTTTTCTTGGACCAGAAGAAACCTACCAGACTTGGAGAGGGGGTCAGGAGACCTGCCGGGAGGCGACAAGCCACCTGGGCGTGCCCCTGGGGGGCGCGCCCCCTGGCTTGTGGCCCCCCAGCAGGCCTTCCAACCCTAATGTTCCTCCTATAAATTCCCAAATATTCCCCCAATACCAAAGAGAGCCACAAAAATACTTTTTCGCTGCCGGAAGCCTCTGTTCCCGTGAGATCCCATCTTGGAGCCTTTTCCGGTAATCTGCCGGAGGGGGATTCGATCACGGAGCGCATCTACATCAACTCCATTGCCCCTCCGATGATGCGTGAGTAGTTCACCTCAGACCTTCGGGTCCATAGCTAGTAGCTAGATGGCTTCTTCTCTCTCTATGTTGTGCAATACCATGTTCTTCATGATCTTCATGGAGATCTATCCGATGTAATACTCTTTTGCGGTGTGTTTGTCGAGATCTGATGAATTGTGGGTTTATGATCAGATTATCTATGAATATTATTTGAATCTTCTCTGAATTCTTATATGCATGATTTCATATCTTTGCAAGTCTCTTCGAGTTATTGGTTTGGCTTGGCCAACTAGATTGGTAATTCTTGCAATGGGAGAAGTGCTTAGTTTTGGGTTCAATCTTGCGGTGTCCTCACCCAGTGACAAAGTAGGGGTAGCGAGGCACGTATTTGTATTGTTGTCATCGAGGATAAAAAGATGGGGTTTTCATCATATTGCTTGAGTTTATCCCTCTACATCATGTCATCTTACCTAATGCGTTACTCAGTTCTTCATGAACTTAATACTCTAGATGCAGGTAGGAGTCGGTCGATGTGTGGAGTAATAGTAGTAGATGCAGAATTGTTTCGGTCTACTTGACACGAACGTGATGCCTATATGCATAATCATTGCCTTGGATATCGTCATAACTATGCGCTTTTCTATCAATTGCTTGACAGTAATTTGTTCACCCACCGTATTATTTTCCTTCAAGAGAGAAGCCTCTAGTGAAACCTATGGCCCCCGGGTCTATTTTCCATATTATACTTTCAGATCTATAAACCAAAAATACCAAAAATATTTGGCTGCAATCTTTTTACTTTTGTTTTACTTTTGTTTTACTTTTCGTTTTAGCAATCTTTTATATCTATCTCTATCAGATCTCATCCTTGCAAGTAACCATGAAGGGATTGACAACCCCTTTATAGCGTTGGGTGCAAGTGTTTGATTGTTTGTGTAGGTGCAAAGATTGGGGACTTGCTTGTATCTCCTACTGGATTGATACCTTGGTTCTCAACAACTGAGGGAAATACTTATCTACTTTGTTGCATCACCCTTTCCTCTTCAAGGGAAAACCAACGCAAGCTCAAGAAGTAGCATACGCCTTTGGTGGTAGCAAGTTTGCTTTGCTCACCCAGGTGTGGCGTTCCTCAGGCATCTGTGTGGATCTCCAAAAGAGTGCAGCGGACGCGAACAAGTTTTATGCTTCGCGGGCAGAGGATGATGAGGCCCGGCTATTCTGGGCGCAATTTGAGTCCCCCGAGCGCTCTCCTCACAAATGAAGCAATTGATGGAGCTGCACAGGATGGCGGAGCCGGCCATGAAGGACCTCTGCATCCGGTTGTGGCCTGAGGAGCCATTGCCGAGCAGCTACTTTGGCTTGGTGCAGAAGATATGCGATGCTGCGCCTCGGGTTGATGTGCTGAAGCGCTCTACATGCATCGAGGGAGCTCAGATGGCCTTTGCAAAGACCATGGTGCACTGGCCGAAGCTCCAGCCGACCAAGATGGCCACCGCACCTCCACCTCCTGACAAGGGGCATAGGCGCCCCGAGCTATACTTCTCCACAGTGATGGAGGGTGCTTGGGCAATAGAGGCCCAATGCTCCAAAGATGTTTTGTATGAATGAGCGCGTTGTAATATGTCCGAAGACTTTAACGCTTTATAATCAGTGTTGCATGGTTTATCATGTCTTATAAGTATTTAATTTTTATTTTGACTCCTATGTGGCCGGTTTAACTGAAAGTTGCGAGTCGTCGGCTTCAGCCCCCACGTAGATACTACGCGGGGTGTCTCTGTATCCACACTGTGACCCTTAGCCGAGGTATCGGTGCCCGAAGGCGGTAGTGCGAGGGGGACAAGGCAATCGGACTATGATGCTTTATCGCTTTCACTTAGCCGTAGGAGCGTAGGAAAAATGTGGGGGCTGGTCATCAGCCCCCAGTGTTTTGTGATGTTCCGATGTACTGGGGCCGAAGCCAGCATCACATGGTTTGTACTAGTACCAAACCCATCGTATAACACGGAATAACCGCTGTCGGATTATTAGTATGACACTTATGCTCGGATTTGCAGACCGGTTCTCGCTTACTATGATGGTTAGTTTTCGGCTTTCTCCCCTGAGGTGCTTGACCAGACGAGCTGGAAACACAATTGCAGTGGTTCTCCCTTCGCCCTTTTAGCCGAACGAGCGAAACGTAAGAGGGCAAACAAAGGAGCCGGGCAACCCAACTATTGACCCAAGACATAGTTCGGATCCGATGCTTATAAAGCAAAATCCAAGACGCCGAACACACGACCAGTTGTGCTGGGGTGATGCTCAGGGCAATTTTTTAAATTCAAGTCCCCGGTCTATTAGCCAGTTGCCTCATGATATATACCGAACAGTTGTCGCAAGAAGAGTTGATGAGGGAAGAACAGAGTAAATATAAAATACAACAAAATGGCCATGTATAATGGTCTTGTATTTGCTCAATAATTCTTATAGCTCCGATTGGCGAAGCAACTGTTTACAGGTATTTGAAGATAAAATATAAAATTTACAGAGGGGAGGTTGTACCAGGGGTCTTCGATTGGTGGCATGACGTCCTCGATGTGCCCTGTCGCCTGTCCATTCATATTCCTCTGTGGGAGTTGCATCCCTTTAAGGGTGATGCTGTCACCGAGCGGACCTTGGGAAGAAGGTCTTGAGAAGTCGCCGAAGTGTGGTTGAGCTTTACGCTTTAGCATGTCCTTGATGGTACCTGTGTTGTGTCCGAGGACGTGTACTGGTAATGGTTTGGTCCAGCCGAACACTTACCCTTTGATGGTTGTTCCCCACTGCTGCCCATGGAATCTTGAGTGCGAAGTTGTGCCTTCTTGGCACGTGTTTGACGGTCGTTAGGGCTGTGCAATGGGGGGTGTGTCCCTATTTCTGGGGAGAAGAAGAATCTGGGAGTTCGGATTGAAACCGAGCTTGTTTGTCGACCTTACGGGCCTTTATGGCAGATTTAGGTGTTTGCCTACCATCCTCGTAATGGAATTCGGCCGCCAGGGCCAATGCATGTTCCTCAGTTTGGAGGGAACGCTCTGTGTTGCCGTTGACAGTGATGACCCCCTTGGGCCCGGGCATCTTGAGCTTGAGGTATGCGTAGTGTGGGACGGCGTTAAAGCGAGCGAACGCTATACGGCCCAGCAGGGCGTGATAGCCGCTGCGGAAAGGTACGATGTCGAAGATCAAGTCCTCGCTACGGAAGTTATCGGGCGAGCCGAACACCACTTCTAGGCTCACAGAGCCCGTGCACCGGGCCTCGACGCCTGGGATCACGCCTTTAAAGGTAGTGTTGCTGGGTTTGATCCTTGATGGATCTATACCCATCTTTTGCACCGTATCTGAGTAAATCAGATTTAGGCTACTTCCTCCGTCCATTAGGACTTTAGTGAGGTGATACCCATCGATAATGGGGTCTAAGACGGGGGCCGCCGACCCCCCATGACGGATGCTGGTCGGGTGATCTCGTCGATCAAAGGTGATCGGATAGGCCGACCATGGGTTAAACTTCGAGGCTACAGGCTCTACGGCGTAGACCTCTCGAAGGGCGTGCTTCCTTTCCTTTTTAGGTATATGAGTGGCATATATCATGTTCATAGTCTTTACCTCTGGAGGGAACTGCTTCTGACCTCCATTGTTCGGACCGCGGGGCTCCTCGTCGTCCTCGCTGCGTGGGCCTTTGCCCTGCTCCTCGGCTACGAGTTTGCCGGCCTGTTTGAACACCCAACAGTTACGGTTGGTGTGGTTGGCGGGCTTGTCTGAACTGCCATGGATCTGGCAAGGCCTCTCCATGATTTTGTCCAGCGGGGTGGGTCTGTCGCGATTGCCTTTAGGAGGCTTCTTTCGCTGCCCGGATCGAGGGTTGCGGAAGCCGGCGTTAACGGCCGTGTCATCGGCGTTGCTAGTGCTATGCCGGTGTTTGTTTTTGTTGCGTCGTGGTTTTCCATTTCCATCCCGAACTTCGGAGGTGCCGGGGTCTTCGGGGTTGTGGCTTCGTCTCGCAAGCCAGTTATCCCCGCCCGCGCAAAAGCGGGTCATGAGTGATGTAAGGGCGGACATGGTCCTAGGTTTATCCTGACCGAGCTGGCGAGCCAGCCATTCGTCCCGAATATTGTGCCTGAAAGAGGCTATAGCCTCGGCATCTGGGCAATCGACGATCTGGTTTTTCTTGGTCAGGAACCGATTCCAGAATTGTCGAGCGGACTCTCCTGCTTTTTGGACGACATTGCTTAGGTCGGACGAGTCCGGAGGCCGTACATAGGTGCCCTGGAAGTTAGATCGGAATGCATCCTCGAGATCCTCCCAGCTCCCGATAGAATTTTCGAGGAGGCTGTTCAACCAGTGCCGAGCTGGCCCCTTAAGTTTGAGGGGCAAATATTTGATGGCGTGGAGATCATCTCCTCGTGCCATGTGAATGTGGAGGAGGAAATCCTCAATCCACACTGCTGGGTCAGTTGTTCCGTCGTATTGCTCTATGTTTACGGGTTTAAACCCTTCCGGGAACTGATGCTGCATCACCTCATCGATGAAGCACAGTGGGTGTGCAGCGCCTCTGACCCGGGCTATGTCACGCCGGTAGTCGGCGTCTATTCTAGCCCGGTTTTGTTCCCGAGCTCTGTTGTTTCGGTCGAGCCAGGGCCGGTACCTGTCCTGTCTATCAGGGGAGTACCGTCTAGATCCGTAGATGGATCTCGCACGGCCTGTTCTACAATCTAGGTCATGTCGCGGGTCGTACCTGTCCTCAGGCTCCATGGGCTCCTTTCCCCTTCTGCGGGGTATCGCCGGCCTATAACCGGTGTCGACGGCCGTCCTGTCTCGTTCGCGGGGAGGGCGGTCCGGCTGGTCGTATGGAGTGTGCTTGGGGGACGGCGTATTAGGGAGCTCGTCATCAAATTGTGGCAGCAGCCGTCGGCGTGGATAGCTCTTGGGCTGGTCCGATAGACTAGTGCCGTATCCTTCCTCGGCTGACAGGACCCTCATCCATCTATCATTGAGGGTATCTTGTTCGGCCTTAAGCTACCGTTCTTTTGCTTTTAGGATTCAGGCCGTAGTGATGAGCTGTTGCCTAAACCGTTCCTGATCCTCAAGGTCTTCGGGGACAAAAAAGTCCTCGGCTTCCGGGCTATCCTCCTCTTCTACAGGGGGGAGGTAGTTATCATCCTCGGAATCGTTTGGATCCTCGGGGTCACGCTGATCCTCCGGCCTTTCCTGGTCCTCTAGCGGCTGTTCGGGGATATCGAGGTCACCGAGGTCTTCCGGGGTATCGTTTTCCCCAGTGCCAGCAATAGCTTCCCTTCCCTTTTTGGTCTTTGATCGTTTGCGCGATTTCCGGCGCCTTGATGGCACTTCACCCGATTTGTCACCATTATTTGCGGGTGTGCGCTCGCCGTTATCGGCTGGAGTATCCACCATGTAGACGTCGTAGGTGGAGGTGGCAGTCCATCTCCCGGTGTTGACGGGGGTGGGAGCACGATCCTCTTTCTCCATGTCTTCTGCCTCCTCGGAGGCGTAGTCCAACATATCGGTTAAGTCTTCGATAGTGGCTACGAAGTGGGTGGTGGGTGGGACGAAAAATCTTCTTGACCTGCCTCAAGGCCGATCTGAGCATGGATCGGGGTTGGGTCGTCAGTAATTTTCATCGATAAGATCCGATCTAGAGCTTCGTTGAGTGTCGAGAGCTCGATCGGGTCAATCTGCCCGGCGCGTTCGAAGTTAACCTTCGATGCATCCGTATGAGAAGTGTATTTGGCAAGAGTTGATGCCCGGCCATCTGGCGCTATAGCCGGATCCGGATTGAAATCTAGATCATCATCGGGGCGGGTCCTGTGGACGGGATCAGAAGTGAAATCCGAGGTTAAGGCCTCGGAGTCCTCGGGCGTGTCGGGTAAGACTGCGAGCCCGGTGAGCGAAAGGTCGCCCCGAGAGTCTACGGAGAACTCTAGGTTCCTGAATCTGACCTCTTGATTGGGGGCGAAACTCCCGACCCGGCCCAGACGGTCGGTCGGGTCAGCGTGCAGCACAATGCTGCCGAAAGCAAAGATCTGTCCAGGGACAAAGGAGTCCATGCTCCGGACTTCTTCATTGATGACAACACGAGCCATCGATTCCTTTGGTGATCACAGTGGAACTCTCAATGAAAGCACCAATGTCGGTGTCAAAACCGGCGGATCTCGGGTAGGGGGTCCCGAGCTGTGAGTCAAGGATCGATGGTAACAAAGGGACGAAGGAGACGATGTTTACCCAGGTTTGGGCCCTCCTATGGAGGTAAAACCCTACGTCCTGCTCGATTATATTGATGGTATGAAGGTTACAGAGTTGATCTACCTCGAGATCGACTAGCTAAAACCCTAGATGAGTTTCTCTGCCTTACAGTCTAAAACCCTCTCGGTTTATATAGACACCGAGGGGTACCTAGGGTTTACACATGATAGGTCTCCTGCCGAGGATGGAAATGTTGATTTCCTCATCTTGACTTGGAGTGCACGACGCGCCTTCGGGTCTTCCTTCTGGAACGTGGGATCTCAATGTATCCGGCCCTTCCTGTGATAGCTAGAGAGCAGCCCATTGAGCCGACCCATTGGGAGATAGGCCAGCAGCCCGAGGAGCCCTTAGTCCAGGACTCCCTAACCTCCCCCCCCCCCCGCTACAGCTAAGACGCCAGGTGACTTTTTGGTTTGTGCAAGTTAAGTGCCCTCCATTCGATGCATTACACTCAAGTTGGCGCCTCTTCGTTATGTAACAAACCCGGTTAACTTTCGTTGAGTTTTTGTTGCTTGCTTAACCTTGAGCTTCGATGCCCCGTCGTTGTCTCGAATCGTTGCTCCCTCGCAACTTCCCCCTCAATCGTCCCATGACCGAGGGCTGGACACGGCGTCTGTGCTTGGGTACGTCCCTGCAGCACCGAGAAATCCAAGCGATCGAGCTCTGGCTCACGGGCTGGCCCCCCGTGGACGTCACGTCACCAGGATCCTTGTGTCTTGCCCTCCCTTGGAACCGTCATGGGTGAGCTGGTGGGGACGCGGTTCGACTCGTGCCGTCGGTGGTTGGGTGCTCCGCCGCCTCGGGCGCCGCACCTCGGCGATCACCCGGTGCGCGTTGCACTCATATCGCAAGGGATGAGAACGCGCAGCCACGCCAAAAGCCGGGCACGAACCGCCCGAGGCATCAAGAACGGCCCCCCTGAGCCCCGCGCTTGGAGCTCCCGACTCCTCCTTTTATCGCCGCCCGTGACCCTCTCACGTAAGAATGAGGTTGGGGTTGTACACGCCCCGGAGCCTCCCGGAGCGCCACCCCTTGGCCTCAGGAGGACTGCCGCCCATGCCCAAGTGGAAGCCCCATGCTCCACGCTGGCGGAACTATCGAACCGCGACTATGCCCACGCCCAAGTGGAAGCCCCATACTCCGCGATGGCGGAACTGTCGAACCGCGGCAATGCCCACGCCCAAGTGGAAGCCCCATGCTCCGCGCTGGCGGAACTGTCGAACCGCGACTATGCCCACGCCCAAGTGGAAGCCCCATGCTCCCCGCTGGCGGAACTGTCGAACCGTGACTATGCCCACACCCAAGTGGAAGCCCCATGCTCCACACTGGCGAAACTGCCAAACCGCGACTATGCCCACGCCTAGTGGAAGCCCCATGCTCCGCGCTGGCAGAACGACCAAGTTACAATCGTGCCCGCGCTCCGATGGAAGCCCCGGGACAAATCGGGTCGGGCGCTGTGATCGGCGACCCCCCTCCCGCAGTGCATGCTCGCCAACCTCCCTTGGGCCTCACGTGAGCGGGGGATGGGCACGGTCATGCTCGGTTGGACCCAAGGGCCGAACCCCGGCTCTGGGGCCTACCCCCGCGCACCTAACCCACCGAGGCCTTGGGTGATTGGTCTCCTCACGCGACGCCCAAGTGCAAGATGACAAGCGCGCGGCGTCTGGAGCCCCTCGCGCTGGCCGGGCGGTGGACAAAGGCCTAAATGCTAAAGCCCCTCGGGAATCGCCGCCTCGACGTACCCCTCGTGCATTGAGGGCGGAAGCCCCGAGCACCGCGCCTCAAGGGCCCCCGCCAGCTCAGAAGCTCCCCAGCCCCAACGCCTGGGGCGCATGCAAGGGCGGGGACCTGACGATGCAAGGCTCGCTCGGGGGCTGGGTCCTAGCGACGCGAGGCCCGAGGGCCATAGAAAGGAAAGCATAAGACCTCACAGAAGGAGCAATAACGCATCATACATAACAGGCGGCTACTGCCTAACGCAAAAGTACCCCACAAATGTCTTCACGCCCCCACGGGGCCAGGCAGTTCATGGTGCAACAGAAAAGAAACATAAAAACTCAGGCAGATGAGGCGTTGTCTTCATCATGGCTGCTGGAGAAGTCTGTGCCAAGGCTGCCGCTCCCCTCGAAGGGTGCGACCCAAACGAACCGCTCAACCAAGGACTCCATGTGTCTGTGCACCTCCTCCCCGAGGAATCCCCGAAGCTCCGCAGGCACTGGCTCCACTACGTGGGAGAAGTCGAAAGCAGAGTCGAGGTGGTGAAGGTTGGAGAAGACACGCGTCATCGCGCAGTCCAGGAGATCGCGGGCGCCCGACTCAAGGTCCTCGTCCACCTTGGAGACGCCCGACTCCAGCGCCTCTACTACCTTGACAAAAGAAGTCGAGGTAGCCCCCGTCGCTGTGCGCACACGGCAGCTCCCGGACGTCTCCGATGAAGCGGCGGAGCACGCCGCTAGCGCGCTGGGCAAGGTCCAAGAACTGCCTAGCATGCTGCGCCTCCATCATCCGCACCCGCGCCTCATCGTCCTTAGCCCTTTGCACAGCGTCGGCGGCTTCACTGACTTGGGCCTGCAACGACGCCAGCTCTGCCTCGATGTCCCCTTGCCCTTGAGGGCAGCCTGGAGGTCAGCCTCGGTGCCCTGCAGCTGGGTCTTGAGCTCGTTCACCTCCTCCAGTAGCGCGTCACGTCGGAACTGAAAGAGGTTTTCCTACTCCGCCAACTTACTGCGGTACTCCTCCAGGGCGGCCTCTCGCTCCCGAGCAACCCGCGCATCGGTATCGGCGCTGCTTGCGGCCTCCCTCCTCTCGAGCTGGGCGAGGGCCTTGACGCGCGTCGCCTCGAAGCGGCCTTTTCGGCAAGGACGTGACCCTCCAAGGTCTCGAGGCATTCATGCTCGGCCTCCTGGTCGATGGCAGTCCGGTCAGCCTCCCGTTCGCGGAGAGCCACATAGGCCTCCTGCCCGACGACGGTCGCCTCCCTCCGGGCCAGCTCCGCTTCGCGCGTAGCGTCATGGGGAGCGGGCGTATTGGCAGTAGCCGCGTGCCCCCAAGGCCCCGCCACGGCTCCGGGTTGGCTAGCGGCCCCTCCAGATCCCACTAAGCCGAACGCTGGGGCTGAGGCCTCACCGGCAAGCAGCGCGCGAGGAGGCGCCTCAGGCGAAGCACCCCTCTTCCTCTTAAGTACGGGCACCCTGAGGAGTTCAGCTGTCAGGTTCACTAGCCCAAGCAATACATACAAGGGAAATCTGGGACGTTAATGCACTTACTCGTCGCCGACGGCCCAGTGTCATCGCATCGGGGTTGGCCTTGGGCGTCGACTCCCACTGCTTCCAGGGGAGGAGGGTGATGCCGAGGGCCCTGCCTGTGCTCCGGTGCCCATGGTGATCCTTTTGGATGCCATGGCAAGAGAAAGAAAGAGGGAGATAGTGTTCGTGTAGGGAAGGAGGAGCGACGCAGAAGGGGGAGCGTTTGGGAGAAGACGAGCAATGGTGGGTGCGTCCGACGCGCATGGCGTTTTTCTAGGCAGGAGCGCAGTCCCTGGGGCAGTTGCCGAGGCGTCATGGGAAAGTGGAAGCGTCGCACGCTCTATCATGCGCCATGCATCGTGCCTGGCCCGCAGGCGGTTAGGGCCCGCATTGTTTCGCTCCTCAACTGGCGGAGCGGAGCACTCCGCGAGCCCGAGGCTACTGTCGGGACCCTGGGACCGGGGGTACCCAGGCCCGTATGCGTGCAACCTAGGACGAGTCATGCATTGTGGGCCCGTAGAGGCCTGCCCCAGGACTTCGCGAGCCAGACCCTCGCGAGGGCCCCTGCCTCGGCAGGCACATGGCTTCGGGCATCGCCAGGGACCTCGCGGAACCCTCTGATACTCGTGATCTACGTTGGGTTTTCCGTGAAGAGGAACGGGTTATCGCAGCCCAAAGTGGGTAAGTATTTCCCTTAGTTATGAAACCAAGGCTTATCGAACTAATAGGAATACCAATCCTCAACCGTCTTCAGCAGCCGCACAAAAAAGAACAAACAAGTTGCATCCAACGCCGACAAGACGGTTGTCAATCCCCTTGATCTCGTTATTTGCAAGCAAGTGAGTTGTGTAGATAATTGTAGATAATTGTAAATTGCAAAATAAAATAAAAGCAAATAAATAACAGCAAGGTAATGAAAGCGTTTGTGAATATATAAGTGAATAGACCTGGGGGCGTAGAGTTCTCTAGTGGCATCTCTCATAGAAATAGCATACGGTGGGTAAACAAATTACTGTTGGGCAATTGATAGAAAAGCAAATAGTTATGCCATTTTCACGGCAATGATCATGTGTATATAGGCATCACGTCCATAAGCAAATAGGCCGACTCCTGCCTACACCTATTACTATTACTCCACCCATCGACCGCTATCCAGCATGCATCTAGAGTATTAAGTAAAACAGAGTAATGCTTGGCGAACAATGACATGATGTAGACAAAGTAAACTCAATCAATATGAATAAACCCCATCGTTTTATCCTTAGTAGTAGCAACACAAAGACGCAACTTGTCCCCTTCTATCACTGGGATATAGAAACTCGCCACGTTGAACCTACTACAACGCACCACTCCCACCGAAGAAATATCAATCTAGATGGCCAAACTATCTCAATAGATCGGAGAGCATTACGAAGCTATGATGATCGTGCAAATAAGAATATTAGTATTCAGGTTTGACTCAAATCCTTTTCATGAATAATCTGAACATAAACTCACAATTCATCGGATCCCAACAAACACACCATACAAAGGGATTACATCGGATAGATCAAGGCAAAGATGCGATGAATATTGTATTGAAGATCGAGAGAGAAAGAGAGATTGCCATCTAGGTACTACCTACGAACCTGTAGGTCTATAGTGAACTACTCACACATCGTGGTGAGGGCAGCAAGGTTGATGAAGAGGCCCTCCGTGATCGATCTCCCCTCCGGCAGGGTGCCGGAACGGAGGTGTAGATGGCCTCCCGTCAGAACAGAGACTTGCGGCGGCGGAAAAAGTGTTTCGGGAGCGCTTCTAATGTTTTTAGGGTAAAAAAGAATTTATAGGCCAAAGAGGGGCGTCGGGAGGCGCACGGGGGTGGCACAAGCCATCAGGGCGCCCCCTGGTGGTCGCGCCCCGTTGGCGTGTGGGCCCCTCGTGGCTCTCCCGGCCTCCTCCCGAAGCTTCCAGGTCTTCTTTTGGTCCAGAAAAAAGCATAAAAAAGTTTTGTGACAATTGGACTTCGTTTCGTACTGTAAACCTGAAAGGTCAAAAACACGTCGAAAACAGCAACTGGCATTGGGCACTTGGTCAATAGGTTAGTGCTCAAAAATATTGTAAATTGGTAAATAAATGCCCAAAAAGTATCCTAGAATGATAATATATTAGCATGGAACAATCAAAAAGTATAGATACCTTGGAGACGTATCAGCATCCCCAAGTTTAATTCCTGCTCGTCCTCGAGTAGGTAAATGATAAAAACAGAATTTTTGATTTGACATGCTGCCCATTATGTAATCTTTTGTATGTGTGCTCATTGAGAAATGATGAATTAACAAACAGCAGCATAGTAATATTTATAAGTATAAGAAACAAAATCATTGATTTTTTGTGACGCCCCCAATTTGACCGTACGCTAATCATACACGCAGACGCGTACGACCAAGATTAGGGACTCACGAATCAATATCACAACACAACTCTAAACTCAAATAATAAGCATAAATCATCATATTACAAGCCAGGGGTCACGAGGACCCGAATACATAAGTCATACACACAAAAGATATCTGAGTACAGACATAGTTAGTCAAGTTTTGCCTTAAGAAGGCTAGCACAAACAACGATACAGATCGAAAAGGCGCAGGCCTCCTGCCTGGGAACCTCCTAACTACTCCTGGTCGGCTGGATCAACCCAGTAGTAAGTGTCGTCGGGACCCTCCTGGTAGTAAGCTCCGGCGGTGGCGTCTGGCTCCTGGGCTCCATCGTCTGATGTATCATCATATAGGTATGGGGGAAAAGAATAGCAGAGCAACCGTGAGTACTCATCCAAAGTACTCGCAAGACTGACATCAGAACTATGCTAAGTATGCATTGGTATCAAATGAAAAGGCTGTATTTGTGGACTATATAGCAGAAATGCCAGAGGAGAGAGAAAGGCCTAGCCTATCGAAGACTAGCATCTTCAAGCAGTCTTGCAGCATCAGAAGAGAGTAGATAGTAGTAGCATACATGTTGTCATACAGTAGCAATGTCCTGAGATCCTTTCTCGACACCCTGCGAGAAAGCGATCCCGAGAGCAGTATTAACAGTTTATCATGTATCATCATCTCTTTATAGTTGTCATGGATCCGGGCACAACTCCAAGCGTCCTGTTACCGTGGACACGGCTATTCGAATAGATATCTTCCCTGCAGGGGTGCACTACTGTTACCCAACACGCTCGATTACCTCCGGCCGGATACACTTGCTGGGTAATACCCGGCCTCGGGTGATCGACACAACGCAGCCCGACCTAGAGCTCAGCAGAGAGGCCAACACGCCGGTCTAAATCCTAAGCACGGAGAGGTCTTGGGCCATCGCCCTCCGCACTCCTGCACGTTGCGTGGGTGGTCGGGGTGCAGGCGCGACACTGAACAACCCAGTGAAGTACCAGCCCAATCCCGACGATCAGCCCGCAAAGTAACCTGTGACGTCTGAAGAGCTTTCGGCTGATACTACGCTGCAGAGGGCCCCATTAAACCATTATCCCACGTGGTGGTAGTGCGAAATGGGCACGACGACCCACTCAGATCAAATACCCAGTTCCGTTAGGCGTATTTAGTATCGCGCGGGTGCTCTTGGAGCCGACCCGTCTTTAATGATATTCGCTCGCGGGCACCCTTGGGGCCAGCCCGACTTTACATTTCCCCGCGGGTACCTCTCGAGGTGGACCCGCCTGTAACAAAGGTCAAGTAACCGTGTGTCCAAGTATCGAGGAGGAATCCGAGGAATCACCCTCGATGGATTCCCACTCGAGGAGTTGCGCGACGGTAGCTTAGCGGAGGTGATGTAAGAGGAATCACCCTCGATAACACACATCCGGGAAGCTATTCTACAGAGGCACCATCGAAAGTGAGCTAAGAGGTATCACCCTCGGCACTCGATGCCAACTCTGCAGTGTCGAGCAATTTAGGGGGTGTGCGGTGATGTGCTGTCTTCAGTCCAGCAGTCTTCAGTCACTAAAGCGGAGCAACTACAGCAAGGGAGAGGGGCCACAGATGGTTTCCATCCAACCTATACTAAGCAGTTTGGATAACAGGGCAGGTATCAATTAACAGTTATCAAAAACAGGCTATGCATCAGAAATAGGATAAAGCAGTAGCAGCGGCAATTTCTAATGCAAGCAGGAGGGAGAAGGAATTGGGTGACAAAGGCATGCGTCAAGGGGGTTTGCTTGCCTGGTTGCTCTGCGGCAAAGGCGGGATCGTCGGACGGCTGGTCGTCGGGGGTGTAGTCGAACTCTGAAGCAGCGGCGTCGGCGGGCACCAGGTCTAACGAGAGAGAAGGGGGAGAGGAAACAATAAATCCACAGCAAAATACAATCACTATGCGTGACATGCCTAGAATGATATGCAGATGTGCTACTGCCTATCTATATGATTTAGATAACTCTTGGGAATTAATAAAAATTTAATTGGATTTGATTTATTAAAGTGGTGCACTATTCATCTACTGCAAACGGTCAAAAAGTTCCATGTTCAGATAGCTAGAGGCATGTGACAGATGAATGGATGGCATATTTGGATTCGTGGCATTTTTCTGATCAACTTTCATATATAAATTATTTTCATCTGACTTACGGATTAAAAGATATGAATTTTTAAAGTTTTAAATATTTTCTGAATTTATTTTAATTATTTAATTCGAATTATCCAGAATAGTGTTGGGATGACGTCAGCATGATGCAATGCTGACGTCAGCAGTCAACAGGGGCTGACCAGGTCAAACCCTGACCAGTGGGTCCCACACGTCATAGACTGTAGCTAATTTCATTTTAATTTACTCTAAACAGAGTCTAATTAACAGAGTGGGGCCCATATGTCAGTGAGTGTTTTAACTAAACTAATTATTTTAATTAATCTAATTAGTGATTAGGCTAGCTGACAGGGGGGACCCACCTGTCATAGACACAGGGGTGAGGGGCCCCACCTGCCAGTGACTGGGCAGCCCAGTCAGCCGAGTTGACCGAGTCAACTCGGTCAACTGGGGCCAGCGGGGCCCAGAGGCAGTGACCCAGAGGCGGGCCCGACCACGCCACGTCGGCGGTGGCCGGCGGCAAGCCGCCGGCGACCATATCAGCGGCGGCGCACGTCGGGAGCGGCCGGAAAACGCGCACAGGGCGCCGTTTTGGACGCGGCCAGCCGCGTTCGAACGGCTGGTCGACGCCGCGTCGAACGGTGGTGGTGGGAGCGGCTGAGGCGGCCTGTGGCGAGCGGTAGGATCTCGCCGGCGGCGAGGCGTTCGGACGGGCGACGGGGACGAGGCTACGGTGCGCTTTCGAGCGAACGGAGAGGACAGGAAGGTGCTACGCGGTGCGGCGGATCAAACGGGCGCATGACCGGGACCATTTGGTCACCGGAGTGACGCCGGCGACGAGGACAGGCGGCGGCGCTGTCGGACTACGGCGAAATCGACGGCTACGGCGAGCTAGCGACCATGAGAAGGGGCAGGGGAGGAAGGCGAGGCTCACCGTGAGGTGTAGCCGTTCAAAGCGTGCTCGGGGAGGGCTCGGAGTAGCCGGAATCGACGGCGAAGCTCGTCGGAGCAGAGGAGGAAGAAGAGCTCGGGCGCGTCGATGCAGGGACTCCGGGGCTCGAGCGCGTGGTCGAGGAGGTAGAGGAGGTCACGGCAGAGCTCGAGGACGACTCGGCGGGGCACGGGAGGCGGTGTGGCCGCGGGATCAACGGCGGCAGCGTCGGCGACACTGCGGGAGAGGAGGGGATCGAGAGAGAGAGGGCGAGGGGGAATGAATGGATGGGCTAGGGTTGCGAGGGAGGCGACGAGGGTCACGGGGACGTCTTAACGGCGACGGGGAGCCGCGGGATGGGCGATAGCGCGACGACGACGGCCGGATGCTCTCGGACGGCGACACGCAGGCGAGAGGAGGACGACGGCCGGCTGGTGGGCTGGGCTGTGCACTGTGCACTCACAGCCCAGCGCCACAGTAACAGGTAGCCCCTTCTCTTTTTCTTTTCTAATTCTTTTCTTTTTCTCTGTTTTGCAAATTGTGAGGCCATCAAATGATTTTCAACAGATGAGTGACTTAGCCCAAAATTATCAGTAGATTATTCTTATCCAACAAAAATTGGTTTGGACAATTTACAACTTCACTTTAATTCCCATTAAATTATTTAGTGTTAGAAGTTGCTGTTTTGTTACCGTTTTTAAACAGTTAGGGGCATTTCTAGAATTATGGTGATGTTGTTTTCCTCAAGACAATTAGTTATGATTTATGTGTCATTTAATGAACATTTTAGTTGCTGGTTTGAACAACTTTTATTTTCCGCTTAAGATTTAATTTGAAATTTGAATTAGAATTTGAAATGAGATATGATGCAAATGATGCTCAAGCATGGTTAATCATGATGACATGGCACTGTCAAAGGAGTGATTACTGTAGCTATTACATGGGGGCGTTACATTTTTCAAAGTATACGATCCTAAAAGAATGTTTACCCCTACTCATCTTATTATATTAGCAAGGCATGACTCCGTATTCACCACATGAATACAAATATTAAGCACCACGGTGTCCAAGTTAGGCAATTGGATCGTACTTTTTCAATATGCATCAACTTTTTATTCTTCACGCAATACATGAGTGTGAACCATTTGGACATAGCATATAGGTGGAATAGAGTATGATGGTAGATATCAAAAGGGTAAAAGGCGGAAAAGATAGTCTCACATTAACTAGGCGTACCAACGAGCTATGGAGATGCTCATTGATAGATAACAATGCAAGGAGTAGGGATTGCCATGCAAACGATGCACTAGAGCTATAAGTGTATGAAAGCTCAACTGAAGCTAAGTGGGGTGTGCATCCAACTTGCTTGCTCATGAAGACCTCGGGCATTTGAGGAAGCCCATCATCGGAATATACAAGCCAAGTTTAATATGAAAAGGTAATTCCCACGAGCATATGGAAGTGACAACATAGGAGACTCTCTATATGAAGAACATGATGCCACTTTGGGGCACAAGTGTGGTAAAGGATGGTAGCAAAGTCCCTTCTCTCTTTCTCTCTCATTTATTTTTTTATTTTTATCTTTTTCATGGTGGACTTTTCTCTTTTTTTGGCCTCCCCCATTCATATTTTTTTATATGGTGGGCTCATTTGGCCTCCCCCATTTTTATTTTATTTTTCGTCCGGAGTGGGGGAATCATAGTCTCCATCATTCTTTCCTCACTGGGACAATGCTCTAATAATGATGATCATCACACTTTTATTTACTTACAACTCAATATGAAGAACTGATAGGAAGATATGACTCTATATGAATGCCTCTGACAGTGTACCAGGATGTGCAATGATGTAGCATGACATGTATCAAAAATATGATGAACAGTGGCTTTGCCACAAATACTATGCCAGCTCTATATGATCATGCAAAGCAATATGATGATGAACGAACTAGTCATGTGAAGTGATCATGGAATTTGCATGGCGATATATCTCGGAATGGCTATGGAAATGCCATAATAGGTAGGTATGGTGGCTGTTTTGAGGAAGATATAATGAGGCTTATGTGCAATAGAGCATATCATGTCACGGGGTTTGGATGCACCGGCGAAAGTTGCACCGAGCCTCGAGGTGAGAATGGGCTATGCACGGTGCCGAAGAGGCTAGCAAATATGAGATGGTGAGAATGCGTATGTCCATGGTGTCACACTAGTCATAAAGAACTCACATACTTATTGCAAAGTTTTATTAGTTTAATTACAAATCAAAGTACTCCTTGCATGCCCCGGGGGAGGAGGTTGGTAGGAGTTAACCATCGTGCGCCCCCGACTCGAAACAACACTAGGATTTCAACGAGGAATAAAAATGCTCACACATCATCACCATGCCTCTTTAATTTTTAGATGAATAACAAGTTAACACCTCTTAATCTCGACACTTCTATGAATCAACAATTGTGGACTCACACCCTTTTCATATTACTACATCAATGTCATTAACTCGCAACTTCTCTATATGTGCTACATGATGATTTTGATTATCATTCATTGAATACCTACTGTTTTTGGACTAGTCTTATGACCCATGCAAATTATCGTCACTATTTATTCAGCTCTCAAACAAATATATGTGAAGAACGAGAGCATATTATTTCTATAAAATTTACATGCCACTGTGCTCAAAAAGATATAAGTGAAGCACTAGAGCAACTGCCAAGCTCAAAAGATATAAGTGAAGCACATAGAGTATTCTAGCAAATTATCATGAATGTGTGTATCTCTAAAATAGGTGTGTCCAGCAAATGATGATTGTGACAAACTGAAAGTAAAAACAAACAAAAGCAAACGACGCTCCAAGCAAAACACATATCATGTGATGAATAAAAATATAGCTCCAAGTGACATACCGATGGATTGAGACGAAAGAGGGGATGCCTTTCGGGGCATCCCCAAGCTTAGATGCTTAAGTCTCCTTAGAATTGTACTTGGGGTGCCTTGGGCATCCCCAAGCTTAGGCTCTTGCTACTCCTTATTCCGTGGTCCATCGTGATCACACCCAAAACTTGAAAACTTCAATCACACAAAACTCAACAAAACTTCATGAGATCCATTAGTATAAGCAACATATTGCATGCCTTAGGTACTGTGATAAATTGATTATTAATTAAAATTTTCATAATAGGTACTGTATTCTAACTTCTCCATGGCTTATACCCCCCGATATAATCCATAGCATAATCAAAACAAGCAAACTATGCAAGCAAAACAGAATCTGTTTAAAACAGAACAGTCTGTAGCAATCTGTAAATAGCCCATACTTGTGTAACTCTAAAAATTCTGAAAAATGAGGACAACATAAAGAATTTGTATATAAATACTGTGTAAAAATTTCAGATCATTATCACGCTCCAGTAAAAAAATAAAATTCCTGTACTGGAGTCAAAGTTTCTGTTATGTTTCAGCATCGTTTCTACTCATCTCATGAGTCATCCCAAAGGCTTTACTTGGCACAAACACTAATTAAAACATAATCATTACAGAGGCAACAATAATGTTATGTCAAAATAACAGAAATGAAAAACAAAAATAAAGATACATATTGGGTTGCCTCCCAACAAGCGCTATTGTTTTATGCCCCCAGCTAGGCATAATGCATAGTTTTCAAGTGTTGGACCCCTTCATGTCCTTCAAAACTAGCTCTTCCAAAATCTTACTTAATAAATCACCCTTCTCAAAGTTGGTGGAAGAGCCCAAGTGTTCAAAGGAATTTATAAAATCATTACTAACTTCATTGCTAACAGCATTTTCATCATAAGGATCCTCACAAAGAGCATGGATTTCATTACTAATAGGTTCTCTAATAATATTTTCATGTCAATCCTTACTAAAACCTTCATTAATTCCCTTAGCAATCCATTCAAATTTATCACACGTGTGGAGGAATAGGGATTGTGTCAACTCTTCGGGAAGGACATTCCTTCTCATATTCTCATCAAATCCTTGATAATCATTAGATTCCAACATACGCAAACATCTCTATTATGGAAGATTACTTCTATAGGAGGATGTTCAGATTTTATTCCATAGAGGGCAAAGATATATTTAGCTTCACGCATAATATAATCAAATTCATGCATAAGGATATTAGTAGTAAATTTTTTAATCTCAGGATTGTCTATGCTAGGAAGTCCCAAAAATATCTTTTAAAGCATAGGATGGAGGTGCACAAATTTCCTTTCCAATTTCAATATAAGCATAGAAATAGCATTCTCATAAAAATTTGTTTCATCATGTATAGATCCTTTAATGAGTGGGGATACTATTGAATGTTCAAAGAATGCTTGAATAACATGCTTTCCAATGATATTCCCACTACCCACATGATAAATTTTTGAATTTAGGTTAGTGTCAGTGTTGGTAATGGGGACTTGACTTTTAGGAGGATCATAAGTGGAATCAATAAAAAAATTGTCTTTCTTCATCCAAGTTACTAGCACCACCTTCACTAGCGCTTTCAATGATAACTTTCTCGAATTCAGACATGATAGCAACTTTCAAGCAAGCAAGCAAGCAAATAGAAGTAAACTAGTAACTAGCAAAGATAAATATTTTGTATTTTTGTTTTTTATGAGACAAACTAAATATAATAGAAAATAAAAAGAAGAACAAGTGAATGAAAATTTGTGCGAAGTTACTTGATAGTTGGTGATGGTATTCCCCGGTAACGACGCCAGAAATCCTTCGTGATACTCGTGATCTGCGTTGGGTTTTCCGTGAAGAGGAACGGGTTATCGCAGCACAAAGTGGGTAAGTATTTCCCTCAATTATGAAACCAAGGTTTATCGAACCAATAGGAATACCAATCCTCAACCGTCTTCAACGGCTGCACACAAAAGAACAAACAACTTGCACCCAGCGCCGGCAAGAGGGTTGTCAATCCCCTTGATCTCGTTATTTGCAAGCAAGTGAGTTGTGTAGATAACTGTAGATAATTGTAAATTTCAAAATAAAATAAAAGCAAATAAATAACAGCAAGGTAATGAAAGCGTTTGTGAATATATATAAGTGAATATACCCGGGGGCCATAGAGTTCTCTAGTGGCATCTCTCATAGAAATAACATACGGTGGGTAAACAAATTACTGTTGGGCAATTGATAGAATAAAAGCGAATAGTTACACGATTTTCACGGCAATGATCATGTGTATATAGGCATCATGTACATAAGCAAATAGGCCGACTCCTTCCTGCACCTATTACTATTACTCCACCCATCGACCGCTATCCAGCATGCATCTAGAGTATTAAGTAAAACAGAGTAATGCTTAGAGAACAATGACATGATGTAGACAAAGTAAACTCAATCAATATGAATAAACCCCATCGTTTTATCCTTAGTAGCAGCAACACAAAGACACAATTTGTCCCCTTTTGTCACTAGGATATAGAAACTCGTCAGGTTGAACCTACTACAACGCACCACTCCCACCGAAGAAATATCAATCTAGTTGGCCAAACTATCTCAATAGATCGGAGAGCATTACGAAGCTATGATGATCATGCAAATAAGAATCTTAGTATTCAGGTTTGACTCAAATACTTTTCATGAATAATCTGAACATAAACTCACAATTCATCAGGTCCCAACAAACACACCATACAAAGGGATTACATCGGATAGATCAAGGCAAAGATGCGATGAACATTGTATTGAAGATCGAGAGAGAGAGAGAGAGAGAGAGAGAGATTGCCATCTAGGTACTACCTACGGACCCGTAGGTCTATGGTGAACTACTCACACATCATGGTGAGGGCAGCAAGGTTGATGAAGAGGCCCTCCATGATCGATCTCCCCTCCGGCAGGGTGCCAAAACGGAGGTGTAGATGGCCTCCCATCGGAACAGAGACTTGCGGTGGCGGAAAAAGTGTTTCGGGAGTGCTTCTGATGTTTTTAGGGTAAATAAGAATTTATAGGCCAGAGAGGGGCGTCAGGAGGCGCACGGGGGAGGCACAAGCCATCAGGGCGCGCCCCCTGGTGGCGCGCCCTGTTAGCTTGTGGGCCCCTCGTGGATCTCCCGGCCTCCTCCCAAAGCTTCCAGGTCTTCTTTCGGTCCAGAAAAAATCATAAAAAAGTTTCGTGGCAATTGGACTTCGTTTGGTACTGTAAACCTGGAAAGTCAAAAACACGCAGAAAACAGTAACTGGCACTGGGCACTAGGTCAATAGGTTAGTGCTCAAAAATATTATAAATTCGTAAACAAATTCCCAAAAAGTATCCTAGAATGATAATATATTAGCATGGAACAATAAAAAATTATAGATACGTTGGAGACGTATCACCCTCCTCGTGAGGCCACCTCCCGAAGCTACCGACAGGGCCCTCGCTAAGCGCACCTGGCAAGGGTGGCTCAGCGGAGCCGCCCGGCCCTGTGCTTTCACATGGGTGACGCATGTCACGCCAGGCGATGCCAGGAGTTGTGCTGGCGGTCGCGGATGCAAAGGTTTTCCTCTTTTGTGCTAAGGGAGCGAGGCCAGCTTGCCGGTTCCCAAAGCATCCCCAAAGGTTTCCCCTTTGGTGAAAGAAGACCGAGGTTGGAGGCTCGCCGGGACGACGGTCATCCCCGAGCCCACCGGCGCGTCACGACAGCGAGCTTTAGCAGGCGTGGACTGCTTTTGTCAGGATGGCCTGTGATCTTGTCCCCTTTCAAACGGCTCACCGTGGCAACCCTTCCCGCCTTGTAATTTCGGGGAAAGAGGACCATGGGCCAGTATAAAAGAGGGCAGGCCTCGACCGTAGAAGGGGATCGAGCCCAGACGAGCAAGAACTCTCCCCTGTAACCTCTCGTATCTCCAAGCAATCGAGATAAGCAGGAGTAGGGTCTTACACCGCGAGGTGGCCCGAACCTAGGTAATTGTTGTGTCTGTGTTCTTCTTCCTTAGTTCGTTCTCGCCGCTGCATCGCCGGGGGCTCGTGAGGTAGCATAGGGCTGGTGAGCAAGCGCACCCCAGAGTTCGAACCATATTGGGTCCCCGGAGCCCCGATTCCGACAAACATTATATCTGGATCTTGTTTATTACAAGACGGTTATTCATTTAAATTAGAGAATAATGGTTGTCCTATTTATATGATTAATATCTTTTATGGTCATGCACCCAATGTGAATGGTTTATTCTTGTTGAATCTCGATAGTAGTGATACACACATTCATAACATTGATGACAAAAGATGCAATTGTGGCATTGCCGCTTAGGTCATATTGGTGTAAAACGCATGAAAAAGCTCCATGCTGATGGACTTTTGGAATCACTCGGTTTTGAATCGCTTGATACATGCAAACCATGCCTCATGGGAAAGATGACGAAAACCCTGTTCTCCGGTACAATGGAGCAGGCAAGTGACTTGTTGGAAATCATACATACTAATGTGTGCGGTCCGATGAGTGTTGAGGCGCGCGGTGGATATCGTTATTTTCTTACCTTCACTAGTGATTTGAGTAGATATGGGTATATTTACTTATTGAAACACAAGTCTGAAACATTTGAAAAGTTCAAGAAATTTCAGAGTAAAGTAGAGAATCATCGTAAAAAGAAGATAAAGTTTCTACGATCTGATCGTGGCGGTGAATATCTGAGTTATGAGTTTGGCATGCATTTAAGACAGTGTGGAATTGTTTCACAGCTTACGCCACCTGGAACACCACTACATAATGGTGTGCCTGAGTGTCGTAATCGTACTCTATTGGATATGGTGCGATCTATGATGTCTCTTACTGATCTACCACTATCGTTTTGGAGATATGCATTAGAGACTGCTGCATTCACTTTAAATAGGGCACCATCAAAATTCGTTGAGACGACACCGTATGAATTATGGTTTGGCAAGAAACCTAATCTGTCGTTTCTTAAAGTTTGGGGCTGCGACGCTTATGTGAAAAAGGCTTCAACCTGATAAGCTCGAACCCAAAGCAGACAAGTGCGTCTTCATAGGATACCCTAAGGAAACAATTGGGTACACCTTCTATCTCATATCCGAAGGCAAGGTCTTTGTTGCCAAGAATGGATCCTTTCTAGAGAAGGAGTTTCTCTCGAAAGAATTGAGTGGGAGGAAGGTAGAACTTGATGAGGTTGTTGAACCGTCACTTCGGTTGGAGAGTAGCACGACGCAGAAAGATGTTTCTGTGGTGCCTACGCCAAGTGAAGAGCAAGCTAATGATGATGATCATGAAGCTTCAGGTCAAGTCACTACCAAACCTCGTAGGTCGACAAGGACTCGTACCGCCCCTGAGTGGTACGAAAATCCTGTCTTGGAGGTCATGTTGTTAGACAATAGTGAACCTACGAGCTATGAAGAATCGATGGTGGGCCCGAATTCCAACAAATAGCTAGAGGCCATGAAATCCGAGATAGGATCCATGTATGAGAACAAAGCATGGACTTTGGAGGACTTACCATATGATCGTAAGGCCATACAAAATAAATGGATCTTTAAGAAAAAGACGGATGCGAACGATAATATCACCGTCTATAAAGCTCGACTTGTTGCAAAAGGGTTTTCACAAGTTCAAGGAGTTGACTGTGATGAGACTTTCTCTCCCTTAGCGATGCTTAAGTCCGTCAGGATTATGTTAGCAACAACTGCATTTTTCGATTACGAGATCTGGTAGATGGATGTCAAAACAGTGTTCCATAATGGTTTCCTTAAGGAAGAGTTGTATACGACGCAACCAGAAGGTTTTGTCGATCCTGAAAATGCTGACAAAGTGTGCAAGCTCCAGCGATCCATTTATGGATAGGTGCAAGCATCTTGGAGTTGGAATCTTCACTTTGATGAGGTGATCAAGGCGTTTGGGTTCATACAAGTTTATGGAGAAGCTTGTATTTACAAGAAAGTGAGTGGGAGCTCTATAGCGTTTCTAATATTATATGTGGATGACATATTACTGATTGGAAACAATATAGAACTTTTGGAAAGCATGAAGATATATTTGAACAAGAGTTTTTCAATGAAAGACCTCGGAGAAGCTGCTTACGTATTAGGCATCAAGATCTATATAGATCAATACGCTTGATAGGACTTTCACAAAGCACATACCTTGATAAGGTTTTGAAGAAGTTCAAAATGGATCAGTCCAAGAAAGGGTTCTTGCCTGTCTTACAAGGTGTGAAGTTGAGTAAGACTCAATGTCCAGCGACTATAGAGGATAGAGAAAAGATGAGTGTTATCCCCTATGCCTCAGCCATAGGCTCTATCACGTATGCAATGTTGTGCACAAGACCAGATGTCAGCCTTGCCGTAAGTATGACCGGAAGGTTTCAAAGTGATCCAGGAGTGGAACACTGGACAACGGTCAAAAATATCCTTAAGTACCTGAAGAGGACTAAGGATATGTTTCTCGTTTATGGAGGTGATCAGGAGCTCATCGTAAAGGGTTACGTCGATGCTAGCTTCGACATAGATCCGGATGACTCTAAGTCTCAAACCGGATACATATTTATTCTGAATGGTGGAGCAGTAAGCTGGTGCAGTTCCAAGCAAAGCGTGGTAGCAGATTCTACATGTGAAGCGGAGTACATAGCCGTTTCGGAAGTAGCGAAGGAAGGTGTCTGGATGAAACAGTTCATGACGGATCTTGGAGTCATGTCCGGTGCACTGGATCTGATGACTCTTTTTTTTGGCAACACTGGTGCTATTGCTCTAGCCAAGGAGCCAGGTTTCACAAAAGGACCAGACACATAAAGCGCTGCTTCAATTCCATCCGCGATTACATCAAAGAGGAGGACATAAACATTTGCAAAGTACATACGGATCTGAATGTTGCAAACCCGTTGACTAAACCTCTTCCACGGGCAAAACATGATCAACACCAGAACTCTATGGGTGTTAGATTCATTACAATGTAAAGCTAGATTATTGACTCTAGTGCAAGTGGGAGACTGTTGGAAATATGCCCTAGAGGCAATAATAAAGTGGTTATTATCATATTTCCTTGTTCATGATAATTGTTTATTATCCATGCTATAATTCTATTGATCGGAAACTTATATACATGTCTGGATACATAGACAACACGGTGTCCCTAGTGAGCCTCTACTAGACTAGCTCGTTGATCAAAGATGGTTAAGGTTTCCTAACCATGGACATGAGTTGTCATTTGATAACGGGATCACATCATTAGGAGAATGATGTGATGGACAAGACCCAACCGTAAGCATAGAATTTGATCGTATAGTTCATTGATATTGCTTTCTTCATGTCAAGTATCTGTTCCTATGACCATGAGATCATGCAACTCCCTGACACCGGAGGAATGCCTTGTGTGTATCAAATGTCACTTCATAACTGGGTGATCATAAAGGTACTCTATAGGTATCTCCGAGGGTGTCTGTTGGGTTGGCATGGATCAAGACTGGGATTTGTCACTCCGTATGACAGAGAGGTATTTATAGGCCCACTCGGTAATACAACATCACAAGAGCTTGCAAGCAATGTGACTAAGGACTTAGTCACGGGATCTTATATTACGGAACGAGTAAAGAGACTTGCCGGTAACGAGATTGAACTAGGTATGGAGATACCGACGATCGAATCTCCGGCAAGTAACATACCGATGGACAACGCGAACTGCATACGGGATTGACGGAATCCTTGACATCATGGTTCGACCGATAAAGATCTTCATAGAATATGTAGGAACCAATATGGGCATCCAGGTCCTGCTATTGGTTATTGACCGGAGAGGTGTCTCGGTCATGTCTACATGATTCTCGAACCCGTAAGGTCCGCACGCTTAACGTTCGATGACGATATGGTATTAATGAGTTATGTATGTTGGTGACCAAAAGTTGTTCGGAGTCCCGGATGAGATCTCGGACGTCACGAGGAGTTCCGGAATGGTCCGTAGGTAAAGATTCATATATGGGAAGTTGGTATTCGGGTTCCGGAATAGTTTTGGGATTTACCGGATTTCGTCGGAAGTGCCGGAAGGAGTTCTGAGGGTCCACCGGGAGGGTCCACCTGCTCTGGAGGGGCCCATGGGCTGAGAGGGAGGCGCACCAGCCCCTAGTGGGTTGGGCTCCCCACCTCCCATAAGGCCCATGCGACCAAGGGCTAGGGCTAGCCCAAGGGTGGCCGCCGCCCCCTTGCCTTGGGGGCCAAGGCAGCCTCTTGACCGCCGCCCCAAACCCTAGGGGAAACCCTAGGGCGGCCGCACCTTAACCCCTCCCCTTATATATATGAGAGGAGAGGGAGGGCAACCGCACCACAAGCCATGACGCAGCCCTCCCTCTCTCTAGATTGATTTCTCCCTCGTTAGTGTCGTGGTAGCGCTTGGCGAAGCCCTACCGGGACAGCTCCACCACCACCGCCACCACGCCATTGTGCTGCCTGAGAACTCATCCACCACTCCGCCCTCGCTCGCTGGATCGAGGAGGCGGAGACGTCATCGAGCTGTACGTGTGCTGAACGCGGAGGTGTCGTCCGTTCGGCGCTAGATCGGGACGAATCGTGATTGTATCGCGAAGACGTACGACTACATCAACCACGTTTCTTAACGCTTCCGCTTAGCGATCTACAAGGGTATGTGGATGCACTCCCCTCTCGTAGCTATACATCTCCATAGATAGATCTTGGGTTCATAGAATTTTTTTGTTTCCCATGCAACGTTCCCCAACAAACGGATGAAACAGACTTATGTTCAACCGCCTACGGTCGAAACACGGTCCTGTTCAATGGGAGGCATCTGGTGTACCACAAAACGGAGGAAACAGACTTCTATTCAACCGGCTACGGTCGAAACGGTGTCCAGGGGTGTGGCGTACCACAAAGCGGGACTCCACGGTCTGTTGTTCATCCACCCTCTACTTCCTCTAACCTCCATAGGGTCATGTTCATCCACTCCCAACCGATTGGGGTACGGTGTACCGGGACACGGCCTCCTTAGGGTCCAGTTCATCCAACGACAACCGTATACTACCACGGGTCCTGTTCATCTAACCCTCACCTGCTGGGGTAGGACGTATGAGCGGGCGGCAACAATGGGAACTTTTCATCCATAGACAACCAACCAGCTAGGTCAACTCACCAGGTCTCGCGCAAGGGGCTCAATCGATGCAAGTCTCGACTTGTTCTACTACACATTTTGCTCGGGTTCATTTAGCGCACGCCTCACAAAATGCACGTATGAGAGAAACGTGGAAACCACACTACATCGCTCGGCCCTGACCACCTATCGATTGCCCACCGTAACCGGGAAATCCCCAAAAATTTCCTCGCCCTCACTTCTACCATGATTTTTGTTATGTCATGGACGACCCAAAGAATGTCATGCAGGTGCATCTCCTGTCCGCCCAGAATGAAAAGCCCATTTTGTGTCATAATTGTTGTCATAGATGTAGGAACCCACCACATCTATGATGATATGTGTTTTTGCCACAATTATCATCATGGAAGTGTCATATCCATGATATTAAAAGTTGTCGTACGGGCCATAATGTCACAAAAGTGTCTTTTTATAGTGAGAGGCACGACCGTGCCTATGGTTGATAAAGATCCGTGCCCCTTGTACCTTCACGAACCATGCCTGTATGACTGTATGTATCAGAGCAAACATTTTGGAACACAGAAGCACGATCGTGACTATGCTAAATGTAGAACCGTGCCTTCACTAGCTTCACGATCGTAACTCTCTGAGTAAGCATGACATCGGAAAACATTTGGAACACAGAGGAACGATCATGCCTCTGCTTTATGTATAACCGTTCACTCAGAGAGTCGTGGCCATGACTTTAGGAGAGGCACGGTTATACATGATGAAAAGGCACACCTATGCCATTGTGTTTCAAATTGCACAAGGAAACAAAAGGTGTTGTCGTGCAGTCCCCTGATGTCTACTACGCAACCTTCTTCTTGTAGACTCGTGTTGGGCCTCCAAGCGCAGAGTTTTGTAGGACAGTAGCAAATTTCCCTCAAGTGGATGACCTAAGGTTTATCAATCCGTGGGAGGCGTAGGATGAAGATGGTCTCTCTCAAACAACCCTGCAACCAAATAACAAAGAGTCTCTTGTGTCCCCAACACACCCAATACAATGGCAAATTGTATAGGTGCACTAGTTCGGCGAAGAGATGGTGATACAAGTGCAATATGGATGGTAGATATGGGTTTTTGTAATCTGAAAATATAAAAACAGCAAGGTAACTAATGATAAAAGTGAGCACAAACGGTATTGCAATGCTTGGAAACAAGGCCTAGGGTTCATACTTTCACTAGTGCAAGTTCTCTCAACAATACTAACATAGTTGAATCATATGTAAATCCCTCACGTGCGACAAAGAGTTCACTCCAAAGTCACAAATAGCGGAGAACAAACGAAGAAATTATTGTAGGGTACGAAACCACCTCAAAGTTATCTTTTCCGATCAATCGTATGAGCTATCCCTATAAGTGTCACGAACAGCCCTAGAGTTCGTACTAAAATAACACCTTAAGATACACATCAACCAAAACCCTAATGTCACCTAGATACTCCAATGTCACCACGAGTACCCATGGACTTGATTATACGATATGCATCACACAATTTCAGATTCATCATGTTCAATCCAACACAAAGAACTTCAAAGAGTGCCCCAAAGTTTCTACCGGAGAGCCAAGACAAAAACATGTGCCAACCCCTATGCATAGATTCCCATGGTCACGGAACCCGCAAGTTGATCACCAAAACATACATCAAGTGGATCAATAGAACATCCCATTGTCACCACGGATATCCCATCGCAAGACATACATCAAGTGTTCTCAAATCCTTAAAGACTCAATCCAATAAGAAAACTTCAAAGGGAAAACTCAATTCATCACAAGAAGATAGAGAGGGGAAAACTCCATATGATTCATCTATATCAATAAAGCTCGCAGTACATCAAGATCATGTCATCTCAAGAACACGAGAGAGAGAGAGATCAAACACATAGCTACTGGTACATACCCTCAGCCCCGAGGGTGAACTACTCCCTCCTCGTCATGGAGAACGCCGGGATGATGAAGATGGCCTCCGGTGATGGTTTCCCCCTCCGACAGGGTGCCGGAACGGGCTCCCGATTGGTTTTTCATGGCTACAGAGGCTTCTGGCGACGGAACTCCTGATCTAGGTTTCTTTCTGGGGGTTTCTCTATTTATAGGAATTTTTGGCGGCGGAAACAAGTCCAGGGGGGGCACGAGGTGACGACAAGCCAGGGGGGCGCGCCCTAGGGGGGGGGGGGCCCAGGATTGTGGTGGCCTCGTGGCTCTTCTGGCCCAACTCCAATGCTGCCTGGGCTTCTTCTGGTCCATAAAAAATCACCGTAGATTTTTATTCCGTTTGGGCTCCGTTTGATATTCCTTTTCTGTAAAACTCAAAAACACGGAAAAACAGAAACTGGCACTGGGCTCTAGGTTAATAGGTTAGTCCCAAAAATAATATAAAGTTGTAGTAAAATGATTGTAAAACATCCAAGAATGATAATAGAACAGCATGGAACAAGCAAAAATTATAGATACGTTGGAGATGTATCAGCATCCCCAAGCTTAATTCCTGCTCGTCCTCGAGTAGGTAAATGATAAAAAATAGAATTTTTGATGTGGAATGCTGCCTAACATGCTCATCATATTCTTATCTTCTTTGTATAGCATGGACATTTGGACTTGTAAATGATTCAAAGTAATAGTCTAGTTTTAACATAATGACTTCAATACTCAAGCATGTCAACAAGCAACCATGTCTTTCAAAATATCAACACTAAAGAAAGTTATCCCTAGCCCATCATGCTCAATCATTGATCCATTCATGAAACACACTCAAATATTAGCTATGCCCAATGCTCAAGTACGATCATAGTGCCCCCTAGTTGGTGCTTATAAGAGAAGATGGAGACTCAAAGCAAAAATAAAAATTGCATAAAGTAAATAGATAGGCCCTTCGCAGAGGGAAGTAGGGAATTGTAGAGGTGCCAGAGCTCAAGGTTTAAATTGAGAGAGAAAAATATTTTGAGTGGCATGCTTTTCCTGTCAACGAAAACGACAAAGTAGCTCACAATACTTTCCATGCTAGATACATTATAGGCGGTTCCCAAACAGAATAGTAAAGTTTTTACTCCCCCTCCACCAATCAATCACACTCCACGGCGAGCCGAATCCACGGGTACCGTCCATACAAACAACAATCCTGGGGTAGTTTTGTTTCATTTTTTATTTATTTAAATTTTGAGCATGGGACTGGGCATCCCGAATACCAGCCACTTTCTTGTGAATGATAGTGAATAAACACATATCGTGAGAATAACACACCTAGCATGGAAAAATATTGGATACTCCCCACCGTTTCATGAGCGGTACGGGCACACAAAAGAGAAAATTTATTTTGAAAATTTAGAGATGGCACATACAAATTTGCTTGGAACGGCATGGAAATACCGCATATAGGTAGGTATGGTGGACTCATAAGGCAAAACTTGGTTTAAGGATTTTGGATGCACAAGTAGTATTTCTACTTAGTACAAATGAAGGCTAGCAAATAGATTGGGAAGCAACCAAACCAAGTAACGAAAAATCACATAAGTGAGCATTGAGTCATAACTAACACTGAATAATGCACCACAAGTAGGATGTAACTTCATTGCATAACTATTGACTTTTGTGCATGCATAGGGAATCACAAACCTTAACACCAATATTCCTACTAAAGCATAATTATTCACTAACATGACTCACATATTACTATCATCATGTTTCAAAACTATTACAAGGAATCAAGTTTAATTTGTCCCATGACCTTCATGAAAGTTTTTATTATATCCTCCTTGGATATCTATCACTTTGGGACTAGTTTCATATGTTGCCATGCCTTTTTGGCAAGCTCAAACAAATTTAAGTGAAGTACAAGAGCATAAAAATTTCATCTCTCAAAAAGGTATAAGTGAAGCATGAGAGGAAATGATAAGCTACTCTCAAAAGATATAAGTGAAGATCAACGAGTAGTCAAACAATTAAGTAGCTATGTGAGGACTTTCTCTCTCTTTCTCAATAAATATTTTCAGATCTGAGTATAATATTAAATAGCAAGCAAAAGAAAAATAGCACTCCAAGAATAGCACACATCATGTGAACGAATAAAAATTTAGGCTCAACATAGGCTAACCGATAATTGTTGATGAAGAGAGGTGGGATGCGTAGCATCCCCAAGCTTAGATGCTTGAGACTTCTTGAAATATTTACTTGGGGTGCCTTGGGCATCCCCAAGCTTGAGATTTTGTATCTCGTTCAATCCTCTCATATCATGGTTTCACCTATTCTCAAAAACTTCATCCACACAAAACTCAAAAAGAACTCGTGAGATAGGTTAGTACACATAAGAACAAATCAACACTTCATGTACTGCCAAGACAAGTTGCACAATAATTTCCAAACATCATCTACTGTTTACTATCGTTTCCACAATTTATACCTACCAATATAGGCTATGGAAACTATAGGATAAGTAGATAACAAAACTATGACAGCGATCTGTCCAAACAGAACAGTCTGTAGCAATTTATGAAAACAGTGTACTTCTGTAACTCAAAAAATTCTGAAAATTTAGTACATACTATAAAATTTATATGACAACACTGTGTAAAAATTTCATAAACTTTCCACATTCCAGTAAAATATGAAAATTCAAACACTACAGCCCAAGTTTCTGTTTTTACACAGCACACATCAAAACATGCAATGCAAGCATCCTAAGGCAATTCTTGGAACTTTTTATTGAAAAACAATATTATAAATAACTCCTAACAGAGAACAATAAAATAAAATGATGCTCCAAGCAAAACTCATATTATGTCACGAATAAAAATATAGCTCCAAGTAAGATATACCGATAATGTTGAAGACGAAAGAGGGGATGCCTTCCGGGGCATCCCCAAGCTTAGGCACTTGAGTCTTCCATGGATATTACCTTGGGGGTGCCTTGGGAATCCCCAAGCTTAGGTTCTTGTCACTCCTTATTCTCCTCATATAGGTGTCTCACCCAAAACTTAAAAACTTCAATCACACAAAACTTAACGGAACTTCGTGAGAAGGGTTAGTATAATAAATAAAGATAATTCACTTAGGTACTGTCAAGACAAGATTAATAATTGTTCTCACATAATAACTACTGTATTCTATCATTCCCATAATTTATATCACTGAATATAAGCTATGGGAACACTAAAACAAGCAAACTATGCATGCAAAACAGAATCTGTCAAAAACAGAACAGTCTGTGAAGATCTGTAGTATAACCATACTTCCCTGTCTCTAAAAATTCTGAAAAAATAGGAAGACCTGGGAAATTTGTATATAAAGACTGTGTAAAAAATTCAGATCAAAATCACGTTCCAGTGAATTTACAAAATTCCTGGACTGAGAGCAAAAGTTTCTGTTTTTGCACAGAATCAAGTCAACTATCATCCACACTATCCCAAAGGCTTTACTTGGCACTTTATTGAAACAAAAGCAATAAAACATGATTATACAGTAGCTTAATCATGTGGACACACAAAAACAGAAAGGAAAAGTGTTGGGTTGTCTCCCAACAAGAGCTTTTCTTTAAAGCCTTTTAGCTAGGCATGATGATTTCAATGATGCTCACATAAAAGATAAGAATTGAAACATGCAAGAGAGCATCATGAAGCATATGAATAGCACATTTAAGTCTAACCCACTTCCTATGCATAGGGATTTTGTGAGCAAACAATTTATGGGAGCAAGAATCTACTAGGATAGGAAGGCAAAACAAGCATAACTTCAAAACTTTGAACACATAGAGAGGAAACTTGATATTATTGCAATATGTAGAAGCATAAGGTCCTCTCTCATAATAATTTTCAGTAGCATCATGAATGAATTCAACAATATAACCAGCACATAAAGCATTCTTTTCATGATCCACAAGCATAGAAATTTTACTACTCACCACATAAGCAAATTTATTCTCATCAATAGTAGTGGGAGCAAACTCAACAAAATAACTATCATGTGAAGCATAATCCAATTGAAAATTAAAATCATGATGACAAGTTTCATGGTTATCATTATTCTTTATAGCATACACGTCATCACAATAATCATCATAAATAGTAGGCATGCTTTCATCATAATAAATTTGCTCATCAAAACTTGGGGGACTAAACATATCATCTTCATCAAACATATCATCCCCAAGCTTGTGGCTTTGCATATCATTAGCATCATGGATATTCAAGGAATTCATACTAACAACATTGCAATCATGCTCATCACTCAAAGATTTAGTGCCAAACATTTTAATAACTTCTTCTTCTAACACTTGAGCACAATTTTCCTTTCCATCATTTTCACGAAAGACATTAAAAAGATGAAGCATATGAGGCAACCTCAATTCCATTTTTTTGTAGTTTTCTTTTATAAAACCAAACTAGTAAAAAACAAGAAACTAAAAGATTTAATTGCAAGATCTAAAGATATACCTTCAAGCACTCACCTCCCCGGCAACGGCGCCAGAAAAGAGTGTGATGTCTACTATGCAACCTTCTTCTTGTAGACTCGTGTTGGGCCTCCAAGCGCAGAGTTTTGTAGGACAGTAGCAAATTTCCCTCAAGTGGATAACCTAATGTTTATCAATCCGTGGGAGGCGTAGGATGAAGATGGTCTCTCTCAAACAACCCTGCAACCAAATAACAAAGAGTCTCTTGTGTCCCCAACACACCCAATACAATGGCAAATTGTATAGGTGCACTAGTTCGGCGAAGAGATGGTGATACAAGTGCAATATGGATGGTAGATATGGGTTTTTGTAATCTGAAAATATAAAAACAGCAAGGTAACTAATGATAAAAGTGAGCACAAACGGTATTGCAATGCTTGGAAACAAGGCCTAGGGTTCATACTTTCACTAGTGCAAGTTCTCTCAACAATACTAACATAGTTGAATCATATGTAAATCCCTCACGTGCGACAAAGAGTTCACTCCAAAGTCACAAATAGCGGAGAACAAACGAAGAAATTATTGTAGGGTACGAAACCACCTCAAAGTTATCTTTTCCGATCAATCGTATGAGCTATCCCTATAAGTGTCACGAACAGCCCTAGAGTTCGTACTAAATAACACCTTAAGATACACATCAACCAAAACCCTAATGTCACCTAGATACTCCAATGTCACCACGAGTACCCATGGGCTTGATTATACGATATGCATCACATAATTTCAGATTCATCATGTTCAATCCAACACAAAGAACTTCAAAGAGTGTCCCAAAGTTTCTACCAGAGAGCCAAGACGAAAACATGTGCCAACCCCTATGCATAGATTCCCATGGTCACGGAACCCGCAAGTTGATCACCAAAACATACATCAAGTGGATCAATAGAACATCCCATTGTCACCACGGATATCCCATCGCAAGACATACATCAAGTGTTCTCAAATCCTTAAAGACTCAATCCGATAAGAAAACTTCAAAGGGAAAACTCAATTCATCACAAGAAGATAGAGAGGGGAAAACTCCATATGATTCATCTATATCAATAAAGCTCGCGGTACATCAAGATCGTGTCATCTCAAGAACACGAGAGAGAGAGATCAAACACATAGCTACTGGTACATACCCTCAGCCCCGAGGGTGAACTACTCCCTCCTCGTCATGGAGACCGCCGGGATGATGAAGATGGCCTCCGGTGATGGTTTCCCCCTCCGGCAGGGTGCCGGAACGGGCTCCCGATTGGTTTTTCGTGGCTACAGAGGCTTCTGGCGGCGGAACTCCCGATCTAGGTTTCTTTCTGGAGGTTTCTCTATTTATAGGAATTTTTGGCGGCGGAAACAAGTCCAGGGGGGCTACGAGGTGACGACAAGCCAGGGGGCGCGCCCTAAGGGGGGCGCCCCCCAGGCTTGTGGTGGCCTCGTGGCTCTTCTGGCCCAACTCCAATGCTGCCTGGGCTTCTTCTGGTCCATAAAAAATCACCATAGATTTTTATTCCGTTTGGGCTTCGTTTGATATTCCTTTTCTGTAAAACTCAAAACCACGGAAAAACAGAAACTGGCACTAGGCTCTAGGTTAATAGGTTAGTCCCAAAAATAATATAAAGTTGTAGTAAAATGATTGTAAAACATCCAAGAATGATAATATAACAGCATGGAACAAGCAAAAATTATAGATACGTTGGAGACGTATCATTCCCTAGAAACAATTTTCTTAGAGATAAAATAATTCAAGTTCCTCAAAACTAATATGAGGAAGCACTGTATGTGCATCCACGTACCACTATCCATAGAACCATGCCGAATAGGTGAGTTTTATGATTTTTATATTTGGATAACACAATATACTACAATATATTATAAACAACATCTGAGATTGTGGGAGATATGCCCTAGAGGCAATAATAAAGGTTATTGATTATCTCCCTGTTCATAATTAGGTTTATGTTCCATGCTATAACTGCTATGGTTCTCGAGTCTACAATAACCACGAGGCTCGGAGGAAGACTCATATGCACGTGTGGAATAATAAACGGTAAAATGTATTCATAGTCTGGCCTCTAAGACTAGCTCAAGTGTTGCATGATGGTTCTGTTTTCCTGATCATGGGCATGGCTATGCCGGCAACTTTGAGGGCACAATGTTAGAAGAACATTTGTGTTGAATCGACCCGAATTGATGTTATGCTATGAGATACATTCGTCACAAGTTAAATGGCTAATAACACAGAGATGGTTAATGTTTGCATGATTCCTTAGACCATGAGAGTATCGAGTTTCTTCATGCTTGCTTCATGAACTTTGGGGTTTGTTAAACGTCATCCGTAAGTGGGTGGCTATTACGGCGGCTTACGGGTTCATGGAAAAGTGTGTCAAGTAACTTGATAGCTCAAGATTGGGATTTTCTCCTCCGACGATGGAGAGATATCTCTGGGCCCTCTCGGTATTACGGTATCCATCATCGTCTGGCCAGACACAGGGTGATTTGATCACAGGGATGCCGGAACACGGTAACGAGAAAAGAGAACAATACCGGTAACGGGGTAACTGGCATAGTGGACAAGTTGTTGATCCACGGGGATGCCAACATGTCTCACCTCGGGTATTTGTAACATATCGCGAAGCAACAGGAATAGCACACGGCAACTGGAGGTTCACTCGAATATTCATTCGTGTGGGTATAGGGGTCAATATGGGTGTCCACGGCTCCGATGTTGATCATTGATCGGAAGGGGTTCCGGGTCATGTCTATACTTCACCGAACCTATAGGGTCACACGCTTAAGGGTCATCTATCTGCTGAATACTAGACAGGGAGTCTGAGAGAAAGTTTCCGGAAAAAGTTTTCGGAGACAGCGGAAAAGTTCCGAAGAGAGAGGTCACCGGATGAGTTCCGGTGAAACTGAAAAGTTGTTTCAGGGGATACCATAAAGTCAAATTGGTTTCGGCACATGCCTGATAATTCTTGGAGGGTGCCAGAATCGTTCTGGAAACTTTCTGGAATTTTTCGGGATGAAAACCGGAAATGTTCCGGAGCTGCCGGAACCGCTTCAGATGCTTTTCGCAGATGAAAATCACTAAACCGGAATTGTTTCGGAACGCGTTGAAAATTATTTTAGTGGGTACTGGAAATGTTCTAAGCCCACATAAATATTTTCAGTTCGAACAGACGCTGAAAAATGTCGTCGTGAATAGTGAAATCAGCTTTATGGTTACTTTTTGGAAAGCCACCTTTTTGGGCTTTTGCTGCAAAATATCTTGGAGATGACATGGATGGATGTGGCTGAAATTTCAGCCCCTCCACCCCTCCTTCTCCTATAAATAGAGGTGGAGGGGGCAGCCCAAAACTCATCCCTTCTCACATACAAGTGCCATGCATGATCTGGCTTTCTTTCTCCCTCCCAGCGAAATAGTTTCGTAGAGCTGAAAGGCTGTCTGGGTTCCGGTGGGAACTAGTTCTGGACGGCAAAGCCCTGCCGGATAGATGACACTGTATGTGTGCAACTCTGTAGAGAGATCGTAGTTTCGGTCTTAGTTCGAGAGTGCCTCCCGAAGGGCTGTCCGAGTGACTGTCCGAGTTTCGATGGTCCTCCCGAAGGGCTGTCCGTGACACCATCTAGGGGACTGTCCGACCGCCTCCCGGAGGGCTGTCCGTGGGGCGGATGAGGGTATACATCCTCGCGGTTGGGAGGTTGTAAATCCTAGCTGCGGGGATCTTCACCGCCGATCGTCATCGACTCTACTTCCGCTGCGCTACGAGTCGGTAACGAAAAAGATCAAACCTTGTATGCAGTCTCCATAGTGGTCCTGGGCTGGTGCATAGGTCGGAATTTTTTTGTTTTCTGCTGCATTTCCCTACAGTGGCATCATGAGCCGTGCTATGCGTAGATGCAGGTTGCGATCTAGAATACATAGAGATGTATGGGTGTTGCACAATATAATTAGGTAGTAGATGAGATCTATTGCTGAAAATTATTTGTGCGGGTAGCAGATGAAATCGGTTACCCGATGTTCTTGTTGCTTCCCTGGAATTTGCATATTTCTGATCTTGATAACAGCATGGTGGAGTTTCAAAGTTCTGGCAATCTGCGATCCTGATTGATCAACGAATTGCTAACAGTTCATTGAATTCCACCATAGTTAAAAAGAAAGATGAAATTTTGCAGACGAAAGGGCAATGCAGATATGATCTGCACGGGGGTCATGTGTATGACGAAGTTCAGTATGGGGCTCGAGATTTTATTATCTCGTGTTTCATACACCCCGCAAAGTTAATCTAGCGACTTGAATTATCATGCTTGATGATGAACGTTGGTAGCTTCGGTTTGTTTCGAAACCTTAGAAGCCACGTAAAATAAAATTTTGCATGAACCAATTAGAGACGTCTAACTTGGTTTTGCAGGATGGTTTGCATGTGCATGTGATGTGGTATAGCAGTGCTCATATTAATTTGATTATGTATGAGATGACTATATGATGTAATATTAACATGACCTGCGTGTCATGATTCGGCATGATGGCTGGAGCCATATGATTGTCACTTTAAATGACCTGCATGTCAACCTTAAGTAATGCACTTATTTTATTAGCTATAGAGATAGCAATATTATCTGGTGCATCGACAAGGTGGTGGCAATCTTCGCGAAGGTGAACACCGACGCGAATGCCGAAGACGAAGAAATGAAAGACTTCTCCGTCAGAAAGGGCTATACCAGATCATGCTATTATGAATTGCCTGAGATGTTTATCCCTTATGATGCACCCTTTTTGAATGCGCGGTAGTCGCTTTTTATTAGGGTGATCTCTCACTTAAAATATCAAGTAGTTAGTGTTCTCCCAAGTGTAGCACCGTCACGGCACCTATCTCTTCGGGGCATCACATGATCCCCATGGGTGCGAACGATTAGAGAAGTGTGAGGCGGGTGAGTTGAGACCTCGCAGCGAGATCACTTGGTTGTCTTGACGTTCAGGCAGGACAGTCCTGAGCTCGGAACACACGCATCGAAAGATGAACAAGAATCACATAGAGATGTGATCGGCAAGTTTGCCTACCGATTGAAGTTCGCGCCATTTGAGTTCATCTCGAACCGTGGCGTTGAATTGAAATGCGGATCTTGAATCACTCACGATCAATTATGAGAGATATTGATTTGAGTGGGAGCGCACTTTAGAATTAATTCTTTTAATTCTTAGTGCAATTAATTATGGACACTGTCTAAGTGTGATTTGCATAATAGTTGTAGAAGAATGGCTCGCGTTTCCACCTTCCCTGTTAAAATTGAATAAGCTGTTAAATATCTGGTTAATACTTTACGGTTGGTAACGTAATGTGAGGATTGTCCTCAAGAGTGCCGAGAAGGACTTGTCCTATCGCATGCTATCGATATTCTCCCGCTAATGCTATGGATCATGTGACTCTTGTCCTTCGATCCAAAAGCTAGAATTCCGTTTCAGTCAAGTGCAATACGTTTGCTTCCATGAGACCCGAACTTCGAAAGTTTTGGGATAGTTATGTGATATTCATGGAACTGAAAATTAATTTTTAGATACAAACAAAGGCTTAAAGATATGAAATATCCAAAGCAATGTTTGTTTGCAAACTATTAGTAAAGGTGTTTACTATGCATTAGACTGATAAGAGAGGGATCCAGAAGAACGCCTGTCATATGATGAAGTGTCCGAAGGGTGTTAGTGAAACTTTCACACCTAGGAAGTCCGAGGCTAATGCCACTCTTAAGTTGAGTGCTTCTTCTGAGAGTAGGAGAAATACTGAAAGTTAAACTGTTAGAAGTATAAAGGCAAAAGGAACGAAGACTGGAATATCCAGCTCATGTATGAATGTCATACAAGTTTTTGATGTATAGAAGGCTGGTCAAAGATATAGTTCTTGAATTATGGTTAAACATGTTAATCACTAATTCTTGGGTATTGTGAGATAATCACAAAGATACCCGCTCGATTGCATTCTGATGCAACTCGATGTAAGAACTACTATGGCCTGAAAGACTAGCCAGGAATGAGGTTTAGATACACGCAGGGAACATAGTAAATGTTACTATGCCTTCCATCGGTGTATTCCCTATGTATTTACTTTCATAATTCATTTTAGAGTTTCACACTCTAGCCCTTTGCATAAGGTATCTTGCAAGAAGGTTGTTCATAAGAGAACTTTTAATGTTCGGTGTTACGAATAACATAAGGGCCATACTTTCATTATGAATGAGACGTATGTTATGAATATTGATAATAATATATTACCTCTGGGTTTACTTTCATAATTCATTTTAGAGTTTCATACACTCTAGCCCATTGCACAATGTTTGTGGCAAAAGAGTTGTTCATAAAAACAACAATTGTTGTTCAGTATTATGAATAACATGAAGGGCCATGCTTCCATCAAAGATGGGATGTATGTTATGAATATTGATGGAAATATGATACATCCATAACACTGACGCTAAATGTCGCAAGACTAAAAGAATTCCACATATGTGTGGCACTGCATTTGGTCACATTGGAGAAACCCGCATGGAAAATTCCATTATGATGGATTTTGAAGTCATTTGATTTTGAATCATCTGACACTTGCAACTTTCCTCCAAAAGGTGAAGTGACTAAAATACCGTTCACAGGCCATAAGGAACGAGCAAAGAACTTATTGGTGATCATACATTTTGATGTATGTAGTCCGATAAATGTTGTTGCAAACAGTGGATTTGTCTACCTTCAAAAATGACTCAAGTAGATATATGGATATTTACTTGATGAGACGTAAGTCTGGATCTTTTGAAATCATTCGAAAGGTTTTCAAAAATTAAGTAGAAGTTATTGTAACAAGAAAATTATGTTTCTGCAATTTGATTGCGGAAAGGAATATTTGAGTTACAAGTTTAGTGAATGTCTGATGAGTTGTGAAAAGAGTTTCATAACTTGCACCTCCCGGAATACCACTGCAAGTGGAAAGTCCGTGAAGATGTAATCGAACCATTTATGACATGGTAAGATCAAAGATGACATAAATAAATTTGCCATTATCCCTTTTAAGGTGATGCTTTAGAGACTGCGGCTTTTACACTTAAAAGAGCTCCATCGGGTCTGTTGAAATGACGCCATGGTATGGTACGCCCAACCATGTTATATATTTTCTTAACATTTGGAATATGGGGCTTGTGTAAAAGGTTACAAACCTATTCCAAACCAGACAAGTGCTATTTTGTAGGTTATCCCAAGTTATTGGGTATTCCCCCACCACTATACCGAGGCAAAGGATTTTGCCACAAAACGGTATGCTTTTAAAGAGAATAGTTCTTACAAAAGGTGAGTGGGAGGACAGTGCAACTCGATGAGATAACCAGTATCTTCGTCATCAGGTCAAAGGAAAGGAACCTTGGAAGTGATTCCGGAGTTTCCTACTGCGACTGATACGGAAGTCTCTGCAATAAAATGTATGGACTTCGGTCGAACTTGCAGCTGAACCACGTAGGCAAGGCTCGTGCAAACCTCTCAGGTGCGCAAACGAGATATTGTTGTTGGACAACAGTATACCTACAATACACAAGGAAGCGGTGATGGGCCCTGACTCCGGAATTGGCTAAATGCCAATACAATCCGAGATAGTTTCCATATAAAAGTTTCAAGATTAAAATCTTGATACACCTTTCGGAAGGCTTAGAGTCTGACGAATATTTATGGAACTAAAAACTGATACGGATAAAAATGTTTTATCCATAAAGCTCGACTTGTTGAAATAACAAGTTCAAGGAGTTGACTACGATGAGGTTGTTTCACCGTAGCGATGCTTAAAGTCGGTTTGGGTTGAACTAGCAATTAATACATATTTCAATCATGAGATATGAAACATGGATGACGAAAGGATTTCCATCTGATGGAAATGTAACCAAGGACTTGCATGTGTTACAGTCCAAGGTATTTTGTCATTCCAGAGGATGCTAGTAAGTATGCAAACTTCAGAGTTCCAGCAATGGACAGAAGAGAGCAAAATGGAGTTGGAATCTTCGTGTTTTGATGAAATGGTCGAAAAGGGTTTTTTGACTTCATCAATGGGTAACGAAGATGCTTGTGATTCAAGAAAATAAGTGGGAGCATAATAATATTTCTAAAAACCTTGTGTGCTTGACACATTGTTAATTGGAAATAAATTTCTTGACACGAATTAGGACTTCATTTTAAAATAGTTTTTTCGATGAAGTGCTTGGGCTAAATAGCCTTAATATTAGGCATGATGATCTATGGAGATAGATTTACCTAATGGGGCTGAGCAAAGATACATATTGACAAGATGCTAAAACCTTTTAGCATTTAAAACGCCAAGGAGTGATTCTTGCCGAAGTCACATGGAAAGAGTTTTTGCAAGACTTGGTGTCCCAAAAACACTGATGAGCAAAATACATGATGGAGATTCCACACACCTTCGTGTTTGGATTAATCATGTATTCCATGGTATGTAAAAACAACCAGATATGTCCAATACTCCAAAGTTGTTGCGAGTATAGATACCAAAGTGATCAAAAGTACTGATCATGGGACAACAGTGAAAGATGTCATTAAGTACTAGAGTAGTACTGATGACATGTTTTCTCGCAAGCAGAGATTATGAAGTACTTGTTGTAAGTAATTACATCAATACAGTCTTCATCAATGCTCCATGCGATTTTCATTTTAAGTTAGGGATTTTTTGTGTAATACACAATATGGTGGCACGGTAGTTGGAAATTGTTCCAAACAGGTTATTGTGGCGAATTCTATAACAGATGGCTAAGTATGTTGATGCTTTAGAAGCGACAAAGAAGTTGTTGAATCATATAGTTCATTCATGAACTTAGTATGGTTCCAGGATGGCTTTGGTCAATGGGACACTATTGCAGATAGTTGCTCCATAGCTCAGTCTGAGGAATCAGGTTTCGACCAATGATTCACACATATGCAAAGCCAAGTCCACACAAAATATGAATTTTGTGAAAGCGTGAAAACGCAAGGATGTGCAAAGTTACACACGGAGCTGAAGTCGTCAGATCCGTTGGACATCAGGCTATACCACAAGCGAAGCATATTTACACCGGTGTGCCACAGGTGTAAAGTGCATTAGCATTAACTAGATTATTGACTCTAGTGCAAGTGGGAGTCTGTAGGAGATATGCCCTAGAGGCAATAATAAATGTTATTGATTATCTCCCTGTTCATAATTAGGTTTATGTTCCATGCTATAACTGCTATGGTTCTCGAGTCTACAATAACCACGAGGCTCGGAGGAAGACTCATATGCACGTGTGGAATAATAAACGGTAAAATGTATTCCTAGTCTGGCCTCTAAGACTAGCTCAAGTGTTGCATGATGGTTCTGTTTTCCTGATCATGGGCATGGCTATGCCGGCAACTTTGAGGGCACAATGTTAGAAGAACATTTGTGTTGAATCGACCCGAATTGATGTTATGCTATGAGATACATTCGTCACAAGTTAAATGGTTAATAACACAGAGATGGTTAACATTTGCATGATTCCTTAGACCATGAGAGTATCGAGTTTCTTCATGCTTGCTTCATGAACTTTGGGGTTTGTTAAACGTCATCCGTAAATGGGTGGCTATTACGGCGGCTTACGGGTTCATGGAAAAGTGTGTCAAGTAACTTGATAGCTCAAGATTGGAATTTGCTCCTCCGACGATGGAGAGATATCTCTGGGCCCTCTCGGTATTACGGTATCCATCATCGTCTGGCCAGACACAGGGTGATTTGATCACAGGGATGCCGGAACACGGTAACGAGAAAAGAGAACAATACCGGTAACGGGGTAACTGGCATAGTGGACAAGTTGTTGATCCACGGGGATGCCAACATGTCTCACCTCGGGTATTTGTAACATATCGCGAAGCAACAGGAATAGCACACGGCAACTGGAGGTTCACTCGAATATTCATTCGTGTGGGTATAGGGGTCAATATGGGTGTCCACGGCTCCGATGTTGATCATTGATCGGAAGGGGTTCCGGGTCATGTCTATACTTCACCGAACCTATAGGGTCACACGCTTAAGGGTCATCTATCTGCTGAATACTAGACAGGGAGTCTGAGAGAAAGTTTCCGGAAAAAGTTTTCGGAGACAGCGGAAAAGTTCCGAAGAGAGAGGTCACCGGATGAGTTCCGGTGAAACTGAAAAGTTGTTTCAGGGGATACCATAAAGTCAAATTGGTTTCGGCACATGCCTGATAATTCTTGGAGGGTGCCAGAATCGTTCTGGAAACTTTCTGGAATTTTCCGGGATGAAAACCGGAAATGTTCCGGAGCTGCCGGAACCGCTTCAGATGCTTTTCACAGATGAAAATCACTAAACCGGAATTGTTTCGGAATGCGTTGAAAATTATTTTAGTGGGTACTGGAAATGTTCTAAGCCCACATAAATATTTTCAGTTCGAACAGACGCTGAAAAATGTCGTCATGAATAGTGAAATCAGCTTTATGGTTACTTTTTGGAAAGCCACCTTTTTGGGCTTTTGCTCCAAAATATCTTGGAGATGACATGGATGGATGTGGCTGAAATTTCAGCCCCTCCACCCCTCCTTCTCCTATAAATAGAGGTGGAGGGGGCAGCCCAAAACTCATCCCTTCTCACATACAAGTGCCATGCATGATCTGGCTTTCTCTCTCCCTCCCAGCGAAATAGTTTCGTAGAGCCGAAAGGCTGTCTGGGTTCCGGTGGGAACTAGTTCTGGACGGCGAAGCCCTGCCGGATAGATGACACCGTATGTGTGCAACTTTGTAGAGAGATCGTAGTTTCGGTCTTAGTTCGAGAGTGCCTCCCGAAGGGCTGTCCGAGTTTCGATGGTCCTCCCGAAGGGCTGTCCGTGACACCATCCAGGGGACTGTCCGACCGCCTCCCGGAGGGCTGTCCGTGGGGCGGATGAGGGTATACATCCTCACGGTTGGGAGGTTGTAAATCCTAGCTGCGGGGATCTGCACCGCCGATCGTCATTGACTCTACTTCCGCTGCGCTACGAGTCGGTAACGAAAAAGATCAAACCTTGTATGCAGTCTCCATAGTGGTCCTGGGCTGGTGCGTAGGTCGGAAATTTTTTGTTTTCTGCTGCGTTTCCCTACAGAGATGCCATTGAAGTATGCAAAAAAAACTTAGAAACATGCAAGAAGATATAACTACAAAACCTCATAACTGTTCCAATTCACAAGTGCAAAATACCACTTTACATTCTAGAACTGTAAGCCAAATCACTGCGATGGAATGTTGAAGATAACAACAAGTTTCCCATCATGCTCTTTGAAGGTTATGATCACCAGGTTGTTCTCTTCCATAGATGATGCTTGAAGAAAATCACTGAAACCTTCCTTCTTGAACACCATTCTACCACCCAAGTCAATGAAGTAGGAACAAGGAATGCTCACATAGACATCATCCTCGTGATAATCCCAAGTAACCTCTAGAATTAAAAGGCTAGAACTAGGAACTGTCACAAATTTCTTCAGACTCCTCACAACAATGCTCGGAATACACTAAAGAAAAATCAAGTTCCTATAAACAAAATTAAAAGGATTTAAGGAGGAAATAATAAATAATAAGTAATTAGAAATTAAGAAAAACAACAAATAATAAATGAAGCTCACCATATGATGACGATTAACACTATAAAAAGTAAACCCATGAACAAAAGGACAACACAATATGTAGTTGTCATCAAAGAGGTCACATTTCAAGGAATACAATTGCCGATAATCAAGATTGACACTACGAGTGTAAAAACAAGTGCCAACAACGTCCCTCTTAGATTCACTCAGTCCATAGAGTGCTACAAAACATAAATTCCACAAGTTTAAGGAAACAACAAAACATGTCACATGAAACATGGTAATTAATTCTTTATAGAGAAGCTTCATTACCAACACAGGGTAAAGGGAACAACAAATCTTCACAGCGATAAAAATCAACACCAAGCAACGTTCCATAGTGATCAAGTCTAACCGTCATTGTATCACGACGATGAAGACCATAATCACCCCCTCCCCCCATCCTCCCAGGTCACCCGCACGCGACCGAAAGGAAACCCTAGCCGCCGCCAGCGGGGTCCCCCTCCCTCTCCTTCCCCCCCTTGCCTGCGCCAAAGGGTGTAGCCAGGCGAAGCCTGGTCGTCGTCGTCAGTGGCAGGGAGATCTCGCCCTCTCGCTCAGCGGCCTCGGAGCGGGCCGAGGCGGCTAGGCCTGGGTGTCGCGCTAGACGACGGGCGCGGTAGCACGGTGGAGCGTCAGAGTAGTGCGTGACGGCGACATGTCGGGCGACGTGCTGGAGGTGCGTGCTTGGGGGGTGGATGCGGTCGCGGCTTCGCCGGATCTGGCCCTCCGATCGACGCGGGCCGGGGGCGGCTCGGGTTGTGGGCGACCAACTCCGCCGTGGCCATCTTGGCTGGTGGAGGGGGTGACACAGTGGTGGTGGTACGACCTTCTCCCCTGCTATTGGTCGTGCCCTGCGGCTGGTGGCGAGTGTGGCCGACCGTTGGTGGCTGGGGTGCTCCGGGGAGGGAGGGAGGGGTGCTTCCCGGCCTTGCCGTCGTGCCCGACGATGGCCCTGGTTACTGGTGTGCAACCTAGTTGTAGCCGCTGACGGTAGTGCCCCCCCGGATCTGGCCGACTCGTCCCTGACCTCGTCAACGGGCTCTCTTGAGGGGGGGAGGAGGAGGGGCCTTCTGCCCCCTCACCGGTCGGTGGTGACTATGGACTGTGGTGACGGTTGGGGATGGTCCTGAATGCCGGGGCGACGACCTCGGTGGTGGGAGCCGCGGTGCCCGTGGACGGGGCGCCGTCCCCGTGCTAGTTGGCGGCCATGGCCGTGAGGGCGGCGTGGCGGCTAGCTTTCAGCGTTCGGTGGGGGAGGGTGGCCAGCCTATTCTTGGTTGCGCATACCCTGTTCTGGTGACGGATAGTGCTTGCGAGGGTGAAAACTTTGTCTGCCTTGGCCAGACCGATGGTGGCGGCGTCTGTGGGCGTCGTACCCTTCTTGGAGGCTTCGTCGTGGCTTCTCTTGATGCTCCGGGACACTCCGGGTGAAGACCCTGATCCCCTGGATCGGGCGGTGGCAGCGCTACGACGTCGTGATCTTCCTGAAGATGCCGCTTTGGAGGCCCTGATCCGTCGAGCTTTGGCTGCCCCTCTTCATGGTGTCACGTTTGAGGGCTCCTTTGAAGTCTAGTTTTGATCTATCTTCCTACCTGTAGTATGCTAGATTTTGCTTGGAGTGTGTAGCTGTTCTTCAGCACCTATGTATTCGGCCTCGCGTGTGTTGTGTTGTGTGCGCGCGCGCGTGTGTGCGTGTGTGTGTGTTGTATGCGGTGGATTGTCGTTGATCGTTGCTTTATATATAAAGCGGGCGGAAGCCTTTTTCGATAAGATCATAATCACTAACCAGTGCCTCCCAATCAGGACCATGGAATTTGTTGCTCACCCGACCATAACTAAACAGAACACCATATAATTCACCCTCATTAGTGTGAAGGGAAAGACCGGCATCATCGTCACCCCTCCGAATGGCTAAAGCCCTCAAATGCTCAATGTACCGAGCAAGCCGAACTCTAACATTGCAAGGAACGAGCCAATAGCATTTTCATTACTATGGAAAATGATGGATAACAAAATTCACAATTGATCATGTCCTTCAAGTCGCACATTGCTTTCTACCACATCGTTTTGAACGAAGTTTTACCATAAAAAAAATTCCTCTTTTCATTGCAAAGTGGCATACCGCAGAAAGAATCAAAACAAACATCATCACCAAATAAAACAAGACATATAATACTTTATATTCAAAACGACATCATCACCACTAAAAGAAATAACCATGCTCGCCTCCATAAAACTTAACATCACAATTTAAACAAATAAAAACCGTCAATCTTACAACACGCCTCAAACACCGCCGATCCAAAACCATAGTGAACCGATCTGGAGAAGCATCAAAAGAGAGACAAGGGCCACTTGACGTTCGGCAAAAAGGACAAACCATATTTACAAAGAACATAGTGATTACTAAGAACTGATTACACAATCGAGTTGAAAGTTAACATTTGATAGCGTTGAAAGCCCCCAGCCGTATTCACCCCATAAATCTCCATTGCACAAACATATAATGAGAAAAACAAAGGAAAATTAACGAGAATCAGGAAACCAACGGAGAACACAATTACAACCGACGAGTAAGAGCATCAGTAGACAGGCGAAGCCAACGACTACGCAACCGTAGCGCGAGGCAAACAAGAATAATGAAATAGAGCAAAACGGCCAGACGACGACGATGGGGACGACGACACGAGAGAGAGAGAAATATGAGAAACAAATCAACATGCATAATAGTAATCCTAAAATGTTTAAGGACTAAAGTGAAAAAAGGAAAAACCAGAAAACAAAAACCGAAAACCCGAAATCATGTGGAGCTCCTCCGCGCGCACCGAAAAAGTTTACTTTTTTTGAACACGGTACAATCGAAGTCGTTCATATACACGAGCATACATTCATCCCTATGAACACACACACGCATATCATATCCTTATGACCACCTTCGAGAGACTGAGTCGACACATCATCTTGAGATTGACGAAGTCGCTACACACGACTTCGTAGTCGACAAGAACGTTTCCTCCCACTGAACGCATATCACAGGAAGGCTTAGAACAAATCCAGAAAAATACAAACATCAATGTCAAGTCTGAAACTTAAACTTTAATGGGCAAGGGATACCACTGTTCTCCTGACCATCCAACAAGAGATTTGTTTGCAGAAAAAGTTTATATTTTTTTAGGATCGCCGAAAAAGTTACTAAGCGCCCACAACACGACTAGTGATTTCGGCTGTTTTTTTTTTTTTCGAGCAACTTGATTTCGGCTGTTGTGCGTGTGTGTGTGTATTTTTTGTTTTATTAAGAGAAGGCCGAGCTGGGCGAGCCAACTCGTCTGCGGCCCGTATGGCCAGTTGGCTCGTTAGGCCCATCTGAGATACCCACGCCATATATAAGAGGGGAGGGATCGTTTCCTAGGGTTTCGGCCGCTCCTCACGTTCTCCTCACCTTCGGCCGCCGTCGCCGCTCAGGCGCTTGTGAAGCCGGTGAACGCAGGCCGACCCGGAAGCGCGTGGTGGGGGTCGGCGTGCGGCTACCGCGGTGGTGTTCTTAGAGGTAATTATCTTATCGGGATTCATCGTAGTGGATGATGGAATCGCTCGATCGGCTCTGTCCCACGCCATACAACACGTAAAGTTAGCGACGCCGCGCAGCTCCGGCTTGCCGGAGTCGCCGTCCGGCTTGCAGCACCGCTCGCAGCAGACGTAGCACCCGCAGCGCCGCCGGCTCGAGGCAACACCGGCGAGCTTCGCAGCACGCTGCCCCCTGCAGCAGCAGCGCCCCCGCCCTCATAGCACCCTGCAGCAGTGTAGCCCCCGCCCTCTCAGCACCTTGCAGCAGTGTTGCCCCCGCTCTCGCAGCCACACCTGCGGGTTTGCAGCACTCGGTGATCCAGCATTTTGGTAGCGCGTGCAGGCCTCGCAGCAGCCTGCAGCAACGTTGGCAGCAGAGCTGTCGTCTGCTGCTTGCTTTTGTTGCTCATTAGAGATGACCTTAGAGCCTAATACGTTTCATGGCAAAAATTGGCATGCCAACATTTGGCAACTGCCTAATGTTGGCTAGAGATTGGTTGCATACCAATTTCCGTTGCCAATGTCACAAAAGGTTGCCAAATGTTGGCAACTCTTGATTTTGCCAAATGTTGGCTTGCCAAATATTGGCAATGCCAAATGTTGGTAGCACCAATGTCTGATTAATTATTTTCCTTTTTTTTTTGTTTCTGAATAGGTAGTATCACTGGTTCGGGAGCCTTCTACAGGCAATGTCAAATGTCTGATCAATTACTTTTCTGTTTTTGCTTCTGAATAGGTAGTATCACCGGTCCAAGAGCCTTCTACAAGAAATGGATATCATCACCTTCAAGAACTTGCTGTTCAGGAGGACAGGTTCCTTTATTTGTGCCCTTGTGACAGTTATATTTGATGGCATTTTAATTGTGTGTTTTATTTGTTAATTGATAATTATATGATATATCTGTTCTACTTTTATGCAGCCCTAGAGATTTCTTTGAGTCATAGAATTGCTGTGGGCAAAGGAGTTGGCCCTCCACCTATAGTATATTGTTTGGATTGGAATCCAATCCCATCAGTGTGTAAAGGAAGAAATGACTCTGCCTTTGCAGTACTGGCATGCCTATCAAGCTATGGTACTCATATTTACTATTGCCCCAAAAGGGCAAAGAAGTGGACTACCATGGTTCATCCTCTCTACCTCCCCCTTTTTACACAAAAAAAGATATAGTTATAGTTTGTGTCTAACCATTAGGTGTGTTTATTTCTGTTCTAATGCAGGTCATAACTAACCGTCCATCCAGAAAAGGACCTAGTCTGAAATGGCATGCAAACGGGAAGTTCCTGGCCAGTACTTCTGATCCAAGCAGTTCCAAGCCCGCTAACCTCTCTGTTCTGAGTTACAATAGGAATCTGAAGCAGTTTGATTCGAAGAGAGTCCATGAGGTGATATTTCTGCTCAAATTGTTTGTATTGGCTTTAGATAGTCCTATCTCCATTTCTAAATTCTGTTTGTTATTTTTCAGTTTACTGGATTGGAAAATCGGATATCTTCTGTGATCTGGATGGCTGATGACATGCTAATTGCTGCCATATATCCTTCATCGAAGATCAGTTTCTTTCAGTTCGATCAGAATACTTGCTCTGTTAGAAAGTTGGGTTCAAGAATCTGCAATGGCTTCCCACAAGAGTCTCCAATAATTCTGCAGTCAGCTGGCAGCCACTATGCATTTTTCGCTTGTTCTGAGAAGGCAGATACCATTTTGGTACTGGTTAAAAGAATCTTCTTTTGATTGCCAAGTAAATAATTTTATTGATTGTAAAGTTAAGTAGTTTGTTTTCCTGTGTATTGAAGGTTTGGGGCAAGGAACTTCCTGATGAAGAGGATGTTGAGCCTGATGTAGGATGGGTTATTCAACAGATTGTGTAAGTATATATATAAATACAAGAACATTTGGCTTTATTCTTTGTGAAGTAGTGCTAATTCATTTGTTTTGTAGTAAAACTGGAACTGGTCTGATTTCCATGGCCTTTTGCGAGTCGCCTGCTGGACTTGTTGCTATAGAGTAAGCATTATAATTTTGTAGCTACTGTTGGAATATTGGCTATCTGCAATAGATTTAGTATTCTAATAACTGTTGATGTACAGGAAAGGGCGTTGGAAGTTCTGGGAATTCCTCGAATACAACTATAAACTATCAGACCTGAAGTTCGAAAGCCACAAGGAACATGAAATTTTGAAAGGGAGTAGGAGAAAGTCAACTCTAATTTCGGCCGCGGTGTCAGAGTTAGTCACTTTTCTTCATTTAGACGCTATATGTGCATTTACATTTTCATGTTATCAAACATATTAAGAAAGTTTTGAACTTCAGGTCAGGAAACTATCTGGCAAGTGGTGGAACTGGTGACACTTTCATATTCTATCGAAGGGCTAGGAAGAATGAACACAGTCCTATTCCGTGGATTCCTCAAGGGTCAAGGAATGGAAATTTTTGCTTTGGTGAGGTTCGATGCATAACCTTCAATCCAAAGGTATACTCATTATTTCTCTATCCTACTAAGCTATCTGGCTGTAGTTGCACCTGTGTGCTGTTAAAGTCTGTTGTTCTACTGATCTGGTGTTAACTTGTATCACAGTTGATGCTGCTGCTATTTGTGTCGATTTAGTTTTAATGAAATTTTATTGGGTTATAATTTCAACTGGGAAACTGTAAGGCCGTTCCGTTTGCTGCATGTATTATGCTATTTCATATGATGTTGACTGCCATTCATTATATAGAACATAAGAGTGCTTTTTTGTTGGTGTATATTTTTACCCTTGGTGAAGAATTTTGAGACATTCAGAATTATTTATTTGCTGTCCACTGAGGGAACACATGCTCTTGGGTGCCATGTTGCTCTCTAAGTTCTAACTATATGTTCTTGTTCACATGTGATACTAATTTTATAGCACAACACTTTTAAGTTGATATGTTGAATATTCTTTTGGTCTCTGGTTAATATATGTTCTTTAGCAACCCAGATGCAAGATGTGTGCTTGGGATATTGTTGCAAGATTACTTTCTGGAGGCGCAAATTCTCTTGCATGTTATTTTCATTTCAGGAATATATATATTATTTTTATCTGCAAGCACTTAGGCCTTTTACTGTCTTGCCAGTTGCAGCAGCTAGATTCAGTATCATTTAAACGTAATTCCTAAATTGTAAAAATGGATTTTTAACCTTCGAGTGTGACATTATATTATCAAGATAACTGCACAGTGCCCATCTCTACTTTTTGGTATTACGAATATTGGAAAACAAGTTAGACAGCAGTGCACGCACTAGTTTTTCCGTGTAGTACTGTTATGATTTACCTCCAGATGTATGATAAATCAGTGACATGTGAAAGCATTTAGAATGATGCATTCGCAGAATTTGGTTCACTTATAAGTTATAACATAGTATCATTTGTGCCCTCCCCACTACTTGCACCGCATCGTATCAAGTTGATTATTATCTTCTGCCCTTTATCTTCACTGAAGGTTTTGGGCGTTATTTTCTGTTGGCGGCCAGTGAGCAATGCCCATGCTAGTGTCATGGTAGCTGTCGTAGATAGATATAGAGAATAGAATGTCGGCACATGTAATTGCTATTTCTTGATGAGGTCACAGTTCCTAGAGATAATAGATTTTTCTCCCAACTCTCTTGAAAACAAGAGGGAAAAAAAATGTAGTAAGGAGGCAGATGAGCCATTTGGAAGATTTCCAAGATGCTTTGAGCCCAAGGTTTCACCTGTTCCTTTCTTCCCCGTAGCCGATAAATATCAGCGAGCACAATGGCTTTCTATAATGCTTTGGGCTTCAGCTTGACAGCGCCTTGCGTACGGTAGTGTTAAGCGACGATCGAACCAAACAAAAGCAACACATCTACCATTGTGTAGCGGCATCTGTGGAATAGAAACAACACATTCATTCACCTGTCCGGTGGTTTGCTTCCACTCCAATATCCTGAGGCCGCAGCACGTGTGCACGGCATCTGGGGGCTTAGCTTAGCCTTTTGCTATATCAAATGAAGTACAGTGACCAAATTCCGCCTTATTCTGCCTCCTTATATGGCCCATGCATACTCATTAAAAAGGCACAAGTGTGCTATCTAGCTAAGTTGCCCCTATGATTCTTGGATGATATGATACAATTATTCAGCTCAGTGGAAACCCGCCCATCTCATACACGCATTCTTATGGCAAGTGAAGCTAATAAAGGTCCATTTCTGGTGCCAATAGGCTGCTGCTGCAAAAGGGAGCTATGTGTGTGTGTGTGTGTGTGTGTATTCTGTAATTTCTGTTTGGATTTCTTGCCTCTAGATTCAATTCTATAAGTAAATAATCATATTTAAGTATGACAGTAGCTGCATTTTGCCAGGAGTCAAATTTCTGTCCGGGAAGGCTGTTTATTCTAATAATTCTTTAAAGCACTTACATGACGATGATCAGGCTTTTATGTGATGTTAATGGTGGTTCAGTGTGTAGATCCTTGTAAATTGATTACTTACATATACTTTCCTCTCTTATTGTGCAGAACCATACGTTGACGCGGGTAGCAACTGGTGGAGACACAGGGTTTATTCATATTTGGGCTGCATTCTACATGACCTCTAACAGCGTCCGTTTGGAAAACCCTGAAAGATCCAAAGAACATCTCTACTATGATAAATACATCTCCCTTGATTCTGCAAATGTACCAAGTACCTCGACGGATGAGGATGCCGAGCAGGATAGTGAAGAGGATCCTGACTGGGATGCAGAGCAGGAAAGTGAAAGCGACAGTGACGATTACTGGGACGATGAGCTAAACGAGGAAGAATATTGGAATGATGAGCAGAACAGTGAATCAAACATGCAGAACATTGAAAGGGAAGTGTACCAGATTAGTGACAGTGATGAGGACGAGGTGGTGGTGGTGGAGGGGGACGAGGAGGTGGTGGTTGAGTACGACGAGCGCGAGGACGAGGACGAGGACGAGGACGAGGACGAGGACGAGGCCGAGGCCGAGGTGATGGAGACGTCGAGGCAGGGAGCAGAGCAGCTGCAGGATGTTGAGGTGGAGAATATAAGTGAGGGTGGAGCTGGATTGACACAGAAGTTCCATGATATCACAGAGCTTGCAAATGATATCTTGGAGCGCATTCAAGTGGACGGGGCTGCACCAATTGATGTCGTCACATCATTGTGCAGTAAAATACTCCAGTCCAAAGATGACATCAACTCCCTAATGAAGATCTGAAGACGACACGTCTGTATAGTTAAAATGGCTGTGTCGAATCATGGAGTTTCAATTGGTAGCGCTAGTAACTGCCTAGTTCTTTGTATCGGTATGAATGAGCCAGTTCGTTGACATTGTGAACTGTTTTTGATAATTGTTACCTTGGTTTCTGTTAAGATTAGTAAACCTAATATCGAGCAATTCTACTGAACTGTCATGCCCTCTGCATCTCACTATGTTCTGACATGATGTACCATTGCTCACTACCTTACTGTAGATTCACCCTCCAGTGCATCTAAATATGTTCTGACATGTACCATTGCTCACTCGCTTACTGTAGATTCAGTGTCCACTGTTTACACACCTCTTGCTTTGCGATGGATTTGGCCGCTGCAACCAGATGCTCCATGAGGTGAGGGGACTTCACCGCGGGAGGATGCGTTCTCGATCAAGCGTCCGTAAGATATACCAAAAGTGCAGCCACTTGACATGAAGTTCAATACGAAAAGTGCGAATATAGAAATAGCAACACCAGCACCAAGTGCCAAAGTAGCAACACCACCAGCCAAACCGTCAAGAAATGCTACTCCAGTATCCATAGAAACAGAACATATTGTAGCCAGAACCAGATAAAGTTTTCCCATGAATGCGGGAATGCAAAACCAAATGACGGAGGTAGAGGAACAATGGATTTACTTCATGAACGAATTCAAATCAGTAAAGTTGAGACAGTCAACCTGAGTATTAAACAGTTATATGTTATATATCTGTTCCTTACGTGTTCATAAGATAATTAAGGGTCATATGATGTGCTCAGTATACAGATTATGCCCAAAAACATACACAGTTGCCTGTTTTTGCAAGAAAAAAAGAGACTATTGCTACATGATATAAAAATGAAAAGACCTCATCATGGGCACACCATCCACTCTAAACTGAGCAGGTAAACAGTAAATCAAAATCCTTATGAGGTTCTCTGGAAAGCATGGCGAAAGTTTAAAGCAGGCTCGCCATGCTTCCCCACTGGTCCTCGACGACGACCTCTACGCTGCGGTCGAGCAGCAGCTCGACGACCTCGGCATGGCCCTCGCAGACAGAGATATGCAGCACAGCGCAGTCGTTGGAGTCAGGGAAGTTGAGGTCAGCGCCGTGCGGCCATCGGAGTTGCTGAAGTAGGTGTCAGCGCGTATCCTTCCTCCACGGGATCCATCCTCGACCTCTCCTCTGCAGGCAGCCACCCGTGTGGGGGCTCGACCAGGATGGGTTCCTCTGTTGTCCTCACTGCAGCAGCCGCTGCTACTCTCCTGATGAAGATCTGCGCCCGATCCGGAATCACGGGAAAGTAACAACACTGTGCTCGTTCATGCATTGCATACATCTCAAGAAACTTATTAAGAACCCTACAGGCCTACACACAAACCTGGCAATGCCTATGGTTGTCATCAAACCAAGACTAATCTCTACAACGATCATGGACACAAAGACAAATCACGAACCAAGCGTCTTAATTTGATGCAAATTAAACGACTCTTATAATGTATCCATATGAATCCATTTTTAGATGAAAAACAACAAACCATGGCAATAAAATACTACCTCTGTATCAAAATATAGGACGTTTGTGAGGCTTAGATTGAGCCTAAAAAACATCTTATACGCGGCTGTTCTACTCCCGAGCTCATGTGAGCTCGGGTGAACAGTAAAATCGAGAAAAATGGAAAATAAATTCAAAAAATTCTGAATTTTTTTTGTGTAAAACATTGACAAACTGTTTGTTGGCTTACAAAATTTCATCACCATATGTGACATTCGTGTAAATCATGGCAAAAAAAACAAAATTGATGCTCCAAAATGTGTTCGAAAACAACATTTTGGAGTGCTGATTTTGTTTTTTTTGCCATGATTTACACAAATGTCGTATTGTGATGAAATTTTACAAGCCAACAAACATTTTGTCAATGCTTCACACAAAAAAAAAATCAGAATTTTTTGAATTTGTTTTCCTTTTTTTCTTTCGATTTTACTGTTCACCCGAGCTCATGTGAGCTCGGGAGTAGAACAACACTTTCGCTTATATTATTTATACTCAGGGAGTAGTAAGCAACGACCATAGGGCAGTGAATAGCAACAGTCATTCCTTGTACTAAGTCATGGAAGCATCAACTAAGAAATTTGTATGCTACCATATTGACCAATCAAGCTCGTCTCTCTAGCCCAATTAAAAAACAAGAACATAGTTTTCTGCTGTTAAGTGAACCTATTCCGGCTAGCCATGGCTGGGTCTGCTGCTATTCTGTCGAAGCCAACTGGAAGTTGTGTTTTTTAATTTAGTTCAAATGGATCTATCTGATTTCCTTTAAAATAATTTCCAGATCAATCCCTATGTTTTTATTTTACATCTGGCATTGTGGTTACTAACATGACATACCCAGCCATCAATCTTGTTTATAAGCTCTGGTCAGCCAAAAAAAAAGAAGCATTATACAAAACATGAGAAAAGTGAACGCGGGTATACTGCAAGAGGCCATGATACAATTACTTTAATAGTGTTGTAACCTATGCGTCTTACAGACCCAAGCAATGATTTGTGAAATCTTTATCTTTATCTTTACCTATATATATATTATATATAATAATAAACCACCGATAGCTTCTAGTCGTACGTCGTGGATGTTTTGCAAAAAAGTCCCTTCTGTTGTACATATTCAACCCGCGGTCCTTTCTTAAGTGAGAAAACGTTTCGTTTAGGAATTTTGTAAATAAATCCCTATAGTTTACAGTATTCAACCCACGGTCTTTTTTAGTGTGAGAAAAAAAACTGAAACACACACGGGCTCTCCTCTCTCTCCCCCTCGCCTCGATCCGGTGCCGCGCCGATCTAGCGGCGGGTGCGGCGTCTTGCTCCGGCGGCGACGACGTCTTGCTCCGGCGGCGACGACTTCCTGCTGATCCAGAGAAAGATAGAGACATGGCGTGAGGGAGAGAGGAAAGAGCGGAAGAAAGGAGAAGGAGAAGGGGCACAAGGTGAGGGAGGCGGTCGCCGGCGGTGGCGGCTCTGGTGAGCCGCTGGCGGGCAGGGAGACGAGCTCCTGTTGAGGCGGCGGGACTCGGTGTGGGCTGGTTCCTCCAGATCGAGCCTTTACGCTCCGAGGCGAGTGGTTGCGGGCTTGGATCGGGGTGAACCTTCTCCCCCGCCCTCCCCCTCCATGGCCAACGGCATGAGGTGCGGCAACCTCTTCCACCCCCGTCATGGATCCTCTCCCCCTCCCCCGCCAGCGCCCTCCTCACCCCTTCCCCGCTCCCGGCTGATCCCCAAGGCTGCACCCCCTCTCTCATAGATCTGGTCCGGACGATCACTGGACCGAGCTCGATACCACACTACCTGTCTTGGATGGCTGGAACATATTCTGGCCATCTCACATTCAGGTTGAATGCCATTGGATGTGCCCTGTGAAACCTGCAGCATTCGAGAATTGCAAGCGGCGGTATGACAGTCTGAATCCTGACGTTCTTGGGAGTGCAGGTGAGGACAATCCTAATTTGTTAGCTTCAGACAACCGACAAATGAATTATGCCCAGTGGAGAATTTTTTGAAAATTTAGATAGGGAGTGTATATCTGATCCAGTAAGTTGCAGGATGCTGCTGAGAGTTTTCAAACACCAGTAGGTTATTAGCAATCCTCTGTCTAGGGTACAAATTTTGCCACACTGACAAGTCCGATGGTTTTTCCTTTTTTTCCTTCCAACTGATGTCTGTTGTAACAAAAGATACTACACATTATGGATTTGTGGGAAAGTGTGTTGTTGCTTTTCTCGCTGTTGTTTATCGCAGCAATGGTGAGGCTGGGGAAAGCACATGCCTTTCTCTGTATTTTTGTTACTGTGTTAACTGTTTTATATCCAACTTACAAGCAGCAAGATCATAGATTGTTCTACTCAGCCGGTCAGCATCGACGTTTTTCGCACCCATCGTCACTCCCCTGACGGCGTCTCTGATATTTTGGCCCCATATTAATTAGTTGCAGCATCACCATAGATTTTAAGCAAACACAAAATATGTATTTGAAGATCAAAAGAGCTAATGTCCCTGTTGTGTGTGCGCGTGCAGGTGCCAAAGGCGTCTGATCGAAGTCAGGTGGAGGCCACGAATGGTCGATGATACTGACGTGCAGACTGTAAGTTTCCCTACTCAGTCCCGATATATTGGTACGAAACAGGCTGCATTTACTTTGCTAGGAACCCCTGCAAATTGCATAATTTTTTCTACATGCTGCTTAAGTTGATTACCGTGTGACATGTTGTGCTGTTAATTGGACCTCAAGAATAGAGATGCCACCTTACCATTGCGTTAATTCAATTCTGAAAGTTGATTCATGTCTGAAAGTTCATTCAAGTATGTAGGGCTTCAAGTCTGAAAGTTGATACTGTTATTTTGACAACTGATTCCTGTGGTAGTGCTCCAACTCTGATTGCTCCCTGTTTGATTCAAGGTTGAGATAGCTACAGTATATCAAAATGAAACTGCTAATTATTAAGTTATATATGTATTTTGTTTCCGGATCTAACCATTTTTCAGCACCTGATTAACAAAAGATGCGTCTTTGATGTCAGAAATTCAGTCTGAATCTTGACAAAAAAACAAACTCAAAATGATAAACCAAGAAAAATATTACACATCTATATGTATTCTCAGTCTTATCAGTCTCAGTATCCAAACCACAAAAAGTGCACACGTTTGTTACAAAATAGGAATAAGAAATGTACTTAACAACACGTTTTTGTTACAAAAATAGCAATCGGAATCCTAATTTGGTACGTACGAGAGTCCGAGACAAAGACACGGCTTCCCCTTATTTAGCAATAGTCCGAATTCACGCCGTGCTGCTTCAAATACAAACACACGGCTTCCGCTGGCTTGGCTAGCTTGTTAAGTCGGCTTTGCACTACAAGTCACCTTTCTACGCCGTCTTATAATCTCACATTTCTACCAGTTATATGATTTTTTACAAACAGTTTGTAGAATGACTCCTGGCATCCTTTTTGGTAGCTTCCTTCATGATTTGCATCTTTGAGTTTTTTTCAGGCCCTTACGATGAGTGATGAACATCCGTCGAGCCGTCCAATGTTGCCTGTGACGGCTACACCAGAAGTATGTATCCCCTTGAAAGATAGTCAGTAGCCTCTGTTTGAGTTTATTGTTTCTGAATTGGTGCCCCTGTTTCATGTTCACAAGAGCAACAGAAAGGTTACATATTCATCTTATCTATAATACCTAAATAGTTCATCCCCACCATGTTATTTCTCTTGACATGCATCATGTCCACATCAGGAGCACTGCCACATCAACGTTTGGTTAGAGGCTTACATGTGGGACCCGCCAAAGTAAAAAACAGCCGCGTTTGCTTCCGTTACTGCCGGTAGGACCGACGAGACAGGCAGTCTACACACGTCTCTTTCCGTCTGTGACGATTCGCATCACATCCTTCCCAAACGCAGCGCCTCACCAGTTCCCCCACAGCCGCGGATTCCTCTTCCTCTTCGTCTTCTCCAATGTCCATCAAATCCCACTATAGAAGTACTCTGTCCTTTCGGTTGCTCTTACGATCTGGTATTTCTCTCTGAACCACATGCGATTTGGCAAGGTACGATGGCGAGGGCGTCTCCCCTTGCGACGAAATCCGCAGGTGCTCATCCCCGCCCTACCCCCGGTCGTAAGCGCCCCCGCCCTGGAAGAAGAGCGCCTCGTGGCGGATGCCACTGCGCCCACATCGACCCCGGCCACTTCGGTGATTACCTTTCCGTCGCGTGTCGGGTGCCTCGACAGAAGGCCGGGAAGTCTCCCCGTGGAGCGACCAACCCTGCTCGGTGGGGTGGGAGGTCTGCATCTTGGAGTTCCCCGATGTGCAGCGGATGGAGATCCTAAACCTGCTGCCGTTCAAGTCGGCCATCCACGCCGGCACTATGTGGTCACGGTGGCATGACCTTTAGGTGCAAGGTGCGGCTCAGTTTGGACGCCGATGCGCTCAGATAGAATATATCATTCCTGTTCTTACTATATACTGCATATCTAACATATGTCTGAGGAGGAATTAGATTATACAGTATCTCATTTTGCTGTATATTGTACGTTTTATTTAAACCTAACGCTTGATTATAACGAGTCATTTTCTTAGTTGGCTTTGCAGATATTTGGTTGAATTTCTTGAATTTGGTTATATTTCTTCAATTTGCTTTATGGAAATTTGCTTGAATTTCTTCCCTGAATTATTTTTTGTCATGTATTTGTCTAAAATATTGGCTACAATTTGCTTCCTTATAAGGCAACTGCGAGTGGTAGCACAGCAGTGGACGGCGGCTTTGCCGTCAGGGACCGTATACCTCAGCCTGCTGGCGTTGTTGGATGCTGCGACTGCGGGTCCGTTGATGCAGACACGTTCATGTCGCAGGTGTTGCTGCTGGAAGGCGAGGCCAGTTACGGTGGGTTCATGTTGTCGAGTCAACTACATGGACTCTGGCTTTAGTGTGAAGTTGCAGAGCAACCTGCAAAACCGGAACAGGAGCACAGGTACCTTCTGCTTAACAGACTTGCAATGAGTTGATACCAAAATTTATCCAGAGTTTGTGTTCGATGGTTAGTTCTAATTTTATCGGCATGTCACATCTTTCAACAAGCTAATGTTTTGTTTGAGAAAATTATAGGGAACGACGCATCCTCATATTACAGAAACAAAATCTGCAAGTGCTTACACTTTTGTCCATCATGATTATGTTTCCTTGCAGAAGATATATTTGTATTGTTCAACCAGCCTCTAACTTACTCCATATATACAGTGATAGTGTATACATTGGCTAACTCAAGAATTTGGAAGTTGGTGGTTTTCATGACATTTTGTTTCAATGCTTTCTTAACTCCATGTTGTTTATACACTTTTTGCCGCTCCTACTTACTAATAGCACATGAAGGCAACCTTATCAAGGTTCTGTCAAAGAGCAACAGTATCTTGCTGGTGCCACCACCAACAGGTTTTGTCAGTTTCGTCACCTTCAGTCTCAGTGGTAGTGCTCTCTCCGCATCTCAGTTAAATTTTACACACAAGTATCTGAAGCATTCAACCAAATTGAAGATCAGTATATCAACTAGCATGGTTGCTCATTAGGATTTGCAACACAGCTCGATTTACCAAGGTATCTATGATATTTGCTGGTCCACTTGGAGATTATTATTTATCTTTCGTAAGGTGTTGATTGAATTTAAATTTTTGTTTGATTCATCATAAAGTAAGACTAAAATAAATCTCCACAGGTTGCTGTCCCCGGTAGAGTGATGGTGTGAACTACTTTTAAGCTGTAGTCTAAAACTATCATGTGTGACCACTTGAGGTCGAGAAAATATGGTTATATAATACTCACAAGCTAGAATTAGTAGATTCATTTGACTTATGTTTGTGCCTGCTTGCTATAGTGGCCCATTGCTGAAATAATTTCATTTGCTTGATGTATCTGCAATTCTGCACTATTTATTGAACGAAAACTCCACTAACGTGTTATGTCAATCTTCAGCTTTTTCACTGAATATGTATTTTTAGCATTCTTTTCTCAAACATATTATTGAGTGAAAACCAAGCCATTTAACATTTACAAGCCCACTAGATGTCCCGCAGCAACGCGCGGGGTATCCATCTAGTTTCATGGTAATGAGTGAGTATCAGATGTTATTCTGAATATGTTTGCTTGACTGTACAGTTGTAGATTTTTGTATACCTTGATGTGTTTGCTGCCTTAGGTTCATGTTCCCTACCCTTTGTTTTTTCGAATCCATTCCCTGTAAAGGTGTTCTTGTTGGAAGCAACAGGTTCAGGACATATTTAACTATCAACTAATTATCAAGTGGAGTTGCAACTTATGAATAGATGGCAGTACCTACAGTATGATTTTCCTGATAGAGAGGCACTAGATTCGCAAGTAGTTTTACTGTTTTTTTCTAGATAACTCAAGCATTTAAGCTTCTGCAATCATGAAAATCAAAAGAATGGACAATAGTCAGGTTCCATTAATCAAATGATTCACATAAATTAACATGTATATGTTGATAGAGATGCACTGCATTGCATGCTGATTCTATTTTGCGCAATCTGAAATATTGTACGAACAAACTAACGGTTGGAGGTTTACCTTTTATTTTTGTTGTAACTTTATTCTTTGTTCAAGATTGATTACTACGTGTTGCTAACTTCCATTCTCTCAAAACAGGACGTGTGTGCTATTTCTGCAAAAGAAGCTTCTCTGTTGGCTGGCATCCCTGGTGGTAATTTTAGATATGGAGCAAATGAAAGGGTGCCTCATAATTCATTGGATGTAGACCAGTAGGTTCAATTACATATTGTTGGTTGTAAATGACTTTCAGTTTCTAGCTTTTAACGAAATTTAGACATGTAATACTCTTTAACAGTATGATGTTGTTGATGGTTGTCCTATGTGCCAGTTGAAATTATCATGTTGGGTAATATTGCTTTTACTAGAAGTTGCAGTGCTCTTATTATTTTATTTCCACAAATATATCGTTGGAGTTGTAAGGACTGGGTCTGTTTGAATCGTGGTTAATGACGGCCTGAGTTTTTTTCTTGTTATGCAATATCCAGAAATTTTTGTAGTGCGTAGGTTATGCCAGCTCCTGGGCTAGCTGGGATAGTGACATTGATGGAGTATTTCATTTCTCGTTGTGAAGCAATTTTATTCCCCCTCTGCTTTTGCATGCTCGAGCTTGTATATTTTTTCCTTTGTATACGTGAGATTATGTCTGATCTGTAAATCTGACCTGATCCTAAGGCGGTACATCGTTGATGTTATCATAGCAGCAACGATTGGCTAGCCCAAACAGACTATTACATATACAACTTCTCTTTCATCGTTTGAAATGAAAGTGCGGAGCTGAAATAGGTCATGAAACATTGTTAGGGCACGTCCAAATTTCATGATTCAAAAAGAAAATACTTCATGTAACCTTACTTTTGATGTTTGTAAAAATTGGATTATTTATTTTTTGCATAATGACAGTGGAGCAAGTTATATTTAATATTTCGCCTGGTGCAACGCACGGGCATTTGTACTAGTCTACTATTAAAGGACGGATCGCTTCTGTCCGTACGTCATTAGCGTTTTTGCAAAAAAGCCCTGCTGTCTTGGGTATTCAACCCGCACTCCTGATTTAAGCGAAGAAGATAAACGTTTCAGTTTTATTAAAAAAAAACACCCCCAGCTCACCTTATCCACCCCGTCCTCCACCGCGGGATCCCCTCTCCGGCGATCAGCCGCGCCGCCGCTTGCCGTCGGCGTCCACGCCGCAGGAACAAAGGAATGACAGGCGTCGCTGCGTCTGTTCATCCGCGACCGACGAAGCTCGCCTAGATCCATAGCCCTCTCCTTCCGCCCAGCTCTGGTCCGTCGCCGGTCGTCCGTGGCGCGAGCGCCGCGCCTCATCCTCAACCCCCTCGTTTGGTGACGCCCGGACTGCACTGCGCACGTGCGCCTCTCGAGCCATGGCCGCCTTCTGCCGAGCTGCGGGATCGACGTCTGACCGCCGCCACGACCGGCCTCTTGCGCAGCTACCGCCGTCTCCTGCGCCTTCCCCACCTCGCATGTGCAGCACCGTGGTTGCACGGTCGCCGGCGACATCTGCTGCAGCCCCGCGGTCAACCACCTGCACGCCATGGGCAGCGGCCATGGAAGCCGCACCTCTGGCCGCTCAATTGCCGCTCGCCAGCCAGTACCTCCGCCAACACCTTATCCATTTAGGTATGTATCAGCAACTATGCAGGAGGATTGCACGTGATTTTGGTTCTGTACTGAATATATTTTTGGAGCCACCGGGTGATTACAAGCCAGGTTGAATGAGTCCTTCGGCCGCTAGCTAGCTAGCTGTTCTTATCTTACCATTATATGTCTTCCTCAATACTGATTTGTGAATTATTTCATTTTTGGAACTATGCAGAGGACTGCATGTGATGAGTTAAGGCACAAGAAGAATTACAACCATTTTAGCTCCAGCAGTAAAAGTACACAACCAAGGAACAATGCATTTTCAGGTCCCAGACTTCTGAATTCTGACTGGCAGGCTCGCTGGCACATCCGCCTAATCTCAGGCATTAAAATTGCTAGCTACATGCGATGCATCGAATCACGCCCAGATTTACGAGTAGAAATCCAAGGTAACACTTGTTGCCTATAAGTATTTACTTCATTTCTTATCTTCATGTAAAAAGAGAATGCAAGCTGAAATATACTGTCTGCATTTTGCTCCTGTATCTGTATGTTCAATTTTCAGAATAGGAAGAACCAGACCAAAACCCCTTACTGTTGTGAACTAGATTGGTTGAAGCAGCATACATACATATTACAGTTTTGCATTTTAAATTTGAAGAACAAGGCATGGCCTGATCGATGAAATTGGAGGTGAGTGTCTGTTTTTTTGTTTCTATTTAATCTTAGAAACTAGAATCCCATCAAGTGAAAATCCGCACGCATTGCAGTCCAATTGTTCTAGGAGTTGGATCCACACGTGTGACTGAATACTGCTTGGAACATGTGATTCTGCAAAGTTTACGTACAAGCACCTTCTTGGATGATACAACTCTATGTTTGCACCTCCTCGTCATTCAAATTTTACAAACTTTATGAGTAAAAAGTAAAAAGTCAAAAGTAGTGTTCCTGCTTCTCTTTTTTATGACCTTCATTATCTCAGTCTCAACAACATCCAGGAGATGTACCTACGTAGCTACTGTTAGTTCAGAAGCTTTATTTTACAAGTTAGCTACACGATATTCAGGTAGTTAAGCTGCTGGTTTTATAGTTCTAATTTACTTACGTCTCATAACACTTGGTCTCATAAAAAGTTGAGACTGCGGCCCGATGTTGCTCACTGCACACTTATACTTATTCTGATTTCCGATGGCCTCCTAAATTTGAATTGTTGTCTTGATGTCAGGTGGAGGACCTTTGCAATCTTATCAAGCTTTACGCCAAACTGGCACTCTTAGATGATCCCTTATTACTCCTTCGAACAATTTGTGCACAAAGTTGAGGAAGTTGGGGCCAGTAATCGTGTTAGAATAAACTTCTTTCTTCCTTTAAGGGTTTCCTTTCATTCTGTGGGGCAGCAGGATCTGAGTCCCACTATGAGGGATGGACCTTCAGAGATCAGCTACCAGCATCATACTGCCCCTGCAAGGTAAACCCGCCATTTATCTTGGGCACCTGATATCAACACAGTTGTCCCAAATTGCAGTGCTTGTCCCTCTTCGTTTGTTATTAGTCTCTGCGATTTCATTGTTTGGCATCTGATGTGGTAGACCCTTTATGCAATTTTCGCAAATAGGCTAGCTCATATGTTTCTGATCTGAGTGGTGTGAGTGACATTTTTTCTTCATTGATTGGTAATGAGATTGTTTCTTCATGAAACCTCACAAGAAAGTTAGATTCTTCTTCGTATCTTCAAATTGGTTGTTGATTGATTAGCCAAGGTTGATTTGAGCCGTCTATGTCTGTAAGTGCTCAATTGCAACCTTAAAACCAGTCACAAAATTGTTTTGGTCCATGTAGGCATGTACGACTTAAATAACCTACTGTTTATTTAACTATTGATGTGTATAGGCAATCATTTACTTCTATATACGGGTGTCTTCGTTCCATAAAAAATGTTACGGTGTACTAATTGCTAAGTAATTTTTTTTTTTGAAACGAAGGCAAAAGATTTGCCTCATATATTAATTAAGAGGAGAATAGAGTTTTACAGTGGTCCATACAACACCGCATGAGAATTACTCGCGTATTATAATTTCCCCTAGTTTTTTTGCACCCGCGGCGACCCATAGCTTTGCCTCCTCGAGGATGATGTTGAGGACGATCGGCGGTGGCGCACTCTTTTGTCTGAAGACACGGGCATTCCTCTCATTCCAAATCGCCCAAGAGACGAGCATGGTTAGCGAGGCCATGGCCTTGCGTGATGGAATGTCCATGCCGGTTCTACTGTCCCACCACTCTTCAACAGAACCCGCCAAGTGCCAAGAAGATATATCCACATGAACGAGGCCAAGTTTGGCCACCACCATGCTCCAGAGCCTAATGGTGTACCGACACATAAAGAAGAGATGTGGTCCGGTTTCGGGCTCTCGTTTGCACAACGGGCATAATCCACAGTTTTCCCATCCCCGCTTGGCAAGCCTATCGGCAGTCCAAATCCTATCTTGAAGGGCCAACCAAGCAAAAAACTTGACCTTCGGAGGTGCCCAGTTCTTCCATATCATGCGGTCCGGGGGGATATGACCAAACCCAAGAATTGGGCTCTATAGGCCGAGGCCGCCGAATAAACCCCGTCGTTAGTGTGTTTCCACATGATAGTGTCGTCAGTGAGTTCATCCAGCTGGAAATCATGCACAAGCATCCAGAGCGTGAAGAATTCCCGGATGTGGTCGGCGGTGACAACCTCCAGGTGGTTTATCTTAAGAATCCATGCATTGTTCCTCAATGCTTCTTGAACCATCCAATTCTTCCTCCTGGAGGCTTCATGGATGAGGGGAGCGATGTCTTTTGGTTTGCGGCCAAGCAACCAAGGAGAGTTCCAGAAAGGCGTTCTCGCTCCGTTCCCCACAATGATGGTGGTGGAGGCGTAGAAGAAGTAAAGCTCTTCCTCGTCGCAAGGATTACCTAGACCCACCCAGAGTTTGGATGGGTCTGTCCATTCATACCAGGGCCACCGCAGTCAGAGAGCACGCGCAAATTTTTCGGTGTTGAGGACCCCAAGTCCACCGTATTCAAGGGGGCGACAAACAACCTCCCAGTTGACCTTACACTTGGCACCGGTGGTCTTGTCACATGCGGACCAGAGAAAAGCCCTCTCCAACTTATTGAGGTTATGCAAAGTGCCTTGGGGCACGACCAAAGGGGTGATGGAGTAAATCGCTTGGGAGGTGATGACGGACTTGACGAGCGCCGTACGCCCAATGGTGGTGATGTTTTGGCCCTCCCAAGGGGTCAATTTTCCTGCCGCCTTGTCCTCAAGGTACTGGAAGTCCACCTCTTTTAGTTTCCGAACCGAAAGAGGAAGGCCTAGGTAAGTCACCGGAAAATTGTCTTTCTTTGCTGGCAAATTTTGGAGGACGCGGTCCAGATTTCGCTGACTGCACCGGATTGGCACCACAGAGCTCTTTTGGAAGTTTGTGTGAAGACCGGTGACTTCGCCAAAATCCCTTAGGATGGATGCAAGGTTGTCAACGTCCCTCTTTATTGGCGCCACGAATACGGCCGCATCATCCGCATAGAGTGAAGTTCGCACAATGGTGCCACGGCCACGAATCTTGTGGAGAAGGCCCTTCCGGGTTGCCAATTCCAGAAGTTGATGGAGAGGGTCAATCGCGATCACAAAGAGCAACGGAGAAAGGGGGTTCCCTTGCCGTAAACCGCAACCATGGGCAATGGGTGGGCCGGCCACCCCATTGAGGAGAATGCGCGAGGATGACGTGCATAGGAGGGCGGTTATCCAATTCCGCACCTTGTTCGGGAAGCCAATCCTTTGAAGGAGATCCAAGATATATTCCCACCTGACCGAGTCAAAGGCCTTGCGAATGTCGAGCTTGAGGAGTAGGGCGGGGGTCTTGCATTTGTGAAGTCGTCGTGCAAAATTGCGGACACACATAAAGTTGTCATGGATGCTTCTCCTTTTAATGAAGGCACTCTGGGCGTTGGAGACTAGGGCGTTCATGTGGGGTGCTAGCCTCATGGAAATCACTTTCACCAAGATCTTGGCGATTGCATGGATAAGGCTAATAGGTCTATAATCGGTGATTCCTTCCGCCCCATCTTTCTTTGGGAGAAGCACCATGTTCGCAGAGTTGAGTCAATGGAGGTTCGCAGTGTGCAGGGAGTCAAAACAGTTTATGACTCGCATAATGTCATGCTTGATGACCGTCCAACATTTCTTGAAGAATATTCCCGTGAATCCATCCGGGCCGGGCGCCTTATCGCTTGGCATTTCCTTGATCGCCGTCCAGACCTCCTCCTCCGAGATGGTGGCCTCAAGATCGTGAAGGTCATGCGTTTCAATGTTGAGCTCGTCCCAGTTGAAGTCTCTCGTGCTGCTGTTGCCCCTTCCCAAAATGTTGGAGAAGTGGTCGTGAATAATTTTCTCTTTTTCCTCGTGCTCAGTCACCCATCCGTGCTCATGCTTGATCCTATGAATATGGTTTTTTCTCCTCCTAGCATTGATGCGGCGGTGGAAAATTTTTGTGTTTGCATCGCCCTCTCGTAAATTGGTAATCCTGGAACATTGTTTCTTTCTCGATCTCTCGATGACCGCTAAACTGATAACTCTCCTTTTAAGTTTGGACCATAGGTCAATCTCGTCAGCGGATAGGAGGCGCTCTTCTTGGGCGGTGTCCAGGCAAAGAATCACAAGGAGAGCAGCATGAAGCTGAACCTTTGCTTTTGAGAAAAGTTTTTTGCTCCACTCGGATAGACGTGTCGCTGTTTTCTTGAGCTTTTGGAACAAGACATGATAGGGCTCTGTGTGATCCACCCTCTCATTCCACGCTTTTTGGACCACCTCATGGAAGCCGGGCATAGATGCCCAAAAGTTCTCGAATTTGAAACTCCTAGGCCCCTTATCGTCGGCGAGCAAAAGGGGGCAATGGTCGGAGAGGGATGTCGATAATGCATGTAGCACATGCGTGTTGAATGTTGTGTCCCATTCGGCGTTACAAAAAAAGGAGTCAAGTTTGCACATAGTTGGGTTTTCTCTCTCGTTGCTCCAGGTGAACCTCCGATTTTGGAGGTGAATCTCCTTTAGCTCACAAAAATGCAAGGTGTTGCGGAAGCGAGTAATCCTACTCCGGTTCACGCTTCGCTTGTTTTTATCTCTAGCCCGGTAAATTTGGTTGAAGTCCCCTACAGCGACCCAAGATACTCCGACCATGGGCTTTTGAGAGGTAAGTTCAGCAAAAAAATCGTCTTTGAGAGACGAAGCTGTGGGTCCATAGACAGAGGTAATCTTGAAGCACGCCCCAGATGCGCGTATACGGACCATGGCCGATAGGCAGTAGGTTGTACTGACTATATTTGTGAGCTCGAGCAAGTGGTCATCCCAGAGAAGCAGGATACCACCTCTAGTCCCCACTGCTGGTCGCTGCGCGAAATTGCGAAGCCGGTTGCCTCCAAGGAAGACTGCCGTGAATTGGTCGATGTTGGACAATTTTGTCTCTTGCAAACAAACGATGTGGCACGAAGAAGCGGCGATTGTTGCACTCACAGTAGCTCGACGGTCCGGGCAATTTAGCCCGTGAACGTTCCAACTCAGCGTGTTAATAGCTTGTTCTAACATATGGAAACCAAAATACCCCTAGAAACTGGCCTGAGGCCCAACATAAATAAAGGAGGTTCATATTTGAAACAACCGCATACCCAGGGACAGAGTCTGGGCAGCATGCATTTGGTACATGGCCAATGGCCAAACCTGGATAACAATAGACCAATAACAACCGGTCCTAAGCCCCTAGCACTTTTGTAGGTTTGCACTAACATGAGAACAAATGCGCCCTGGCAGAACATTGGCAAATGTAAGCTAGGCCTCCAGCCTAGCTTCCAAGTCCAGGGCATCGCCTCCACCATGCACCATGAGTGCTTCTTCCACGGCTGTAGCTTCAGGGTTGTCAAGCTTGAACATGTCATGCATGGCTGCAATTACTTCTGGTGGCAGCTGCTCCTTGAATCTCTCTGTGAAGGCATTCAACATGTCCATGGTGACGTCTTCTCCATTCTTAGTGATGCCGAGCCCACGGCAAACCATGGCCTCGGCCGCCTTCGCCACCGGTGTGGCCTTGGGACAACCACCGGACTGGGGGCGGGCACACGTTCTCTGGAGAACAAACCCACTAGTGCGGGCAATGGTGACTCCAGCCATGGTCTTGCGGCGCGCCGAAGGCTTCCTGGGGGGTGGCGGTGCAGGTGAGGGAAGAAGAGCCCTCGGCCGCTCCCTGAAGAGCGGCGCCAGGTCGGCGTCCACAACCACCACCACTCTGTTGCGTGTCGGGGAGGATGTGCGACGCAGCGGCCCACTGGAGGCCAACACTGGAGTTGGAGAGCGCTCGAAGCCCGGCGGCTTTGCCGGCGAAGCGAGGGGCAGGAGCAGGACCGTAGGAGAGCAAAGCTCCCTCACTGCCTGGCTCGGGGTGCTGCCAAAGGCTGAGCACCTGGACGCATCCCTCTTGGACCTCGGAGATGGCGGGAGCACCGTCGTTGGCGACAGAGGCGGGGACTCCGGCGGCGTGAGGCTCTCCTGAGAGCGGCAACAAGCAGCGCGTGGGGAGCGCTCCCGAGCAGCGTTGCGGTCTGGCCGGGGCTAAGCCCGCCTGCAGCTCCAGCTGGTCCGAGGCGGGGTGGAGCAGGGGCAGCTGCAGGGGGGCCACAGGCATGTCCTCGGCGCGCCGCACCAACTCAGAGGAGGAGGAGCCAGAGCCCAGGAGGTGCAGAGGTGGCGCCTCCTCTACGGCATGGCGCCTGTTGCCGCGCTCGTTCCTCTGGTCGCGGTCGTCGCGCCCACGCTCCTGGTCGTGAGGCCCCTGGCGGTGGTTGCGGGACGGGCTGCGCCTGATGCGCGCACCCCATCCGTTCCTGTTGTTGGAGTCGTCACGGCCACGCCCACGGCGGCGGTCGTCCTCATCGTCGCTATCCTGCCTAGCCGGGCGAGGCGCCGGGCGGGACATGCGCTCCCGGCGGTCCCTGGGCACGGACTCGCCGTCAACGATGTGGCGACGTCAGTCATGGCCCTCGGACACAACCCTTGAGCCAATCTTCTGCTCGTGGATGGCGAGGTGAATAAGCACCCTGTGCTGCAGCCCGCGCCGACCGTAGATCGGCTCACCACCATTGCGCGCAGGCAGGGTGATCCAGTTCACTCGGGGAATCTTGCCGGGGCAGGTTGCCCATGCCCACAAGCCGAGCACCTCCGTCTCGGTCTTCAGGCAGGAGGCAGGCTCTATGTAGTCGAGCGACCAGTTGGTACCAATGGCCGTGGCCACCGACTGGAGATCCCACGCCTGGAGCGGCAACCCCTCAAGGCAGAGGTGGACATGGTGGGGCATGTCGACGTGCTTTGCGTGAGCCTCGATCCTCCACGGCCGCATCTTGATGAAGGTGTCGCGGTAGGGCAGTGCAGGGCGTGAGGCGACGTCCAAGCAGTGGTGGCGGTGGATGAACTGTCAGGACCGGATTTCCGGGATATTAAATTTCCCAGCAAATGGCCCTTGTGCTCACCAGCCCCAGGATTACTGTTAGCTGATGAGACATAATCTTGATACAGAAATTCCAAGCAAAATTACAAAATATGAAGTACAAGACCATTCTGGTCTATGAGTACAACAAAAGGTTTCTAGTGGTTGGCGGCGGAAGCGGTTCGGGGTCAACAGCGTCTATGGGACTCCATTCCCCATAGGAACAGCTGACCTGGATAACTCCTATCCCGCGTGGCTACTATCCTAGGCTCCGCAGGGACGTCGTCATAATTCTCTTCTGACCTGGCCAATGAAATAACCAGGGACAAGCCAGTGAGTACGTTTGAATGTACTCGCAAACATTATGAACAAATGATATACCGAATGCAGCAGATAATATACGATCATGATGAACTAAACTATTTTCTTATGCTCATGCTGGATTATATTATATGCATGCTGACAGGAATTGAATCATGGCATGATGACATATTAGCATGTGCAGAAGTAACGCGTTAGTGACAAACAAAGAAGGTTGGTGGAAAATCGGACGAGACAGAACCATCCGAGAATCCAAAGAAAATATAAAAGAAATGCCGGTTGGGTGTCAAGTGACACCACGGTAGGACTTGAAGAGAAATGCCAAACGGTTGTCTAAAAGAGTAATCGGACGAGACAGAACCATCCGAGAACTCAAGCAACGCCACGTGAGGTCTTGAAAAGAAATGCCAGACGGGTATCTACAAGAGAGTCGGGCGAGACAGGACCGCCCGAGAACTCGAGAGACGCCTCGTAAGGTCTTGAAAATAAAACTGAATGTCCGGGGTAGTCTAGCCAGCCCCTGAGACACTCAGAAAGTAAAATAAGAGAAACGGGTTAGTTCACAATAATAGACATAGCATCAAATATTATCCATGATAATAGCAGTAGCAACAATAAATTATCCTGCAGAGTAAACCATGCTCAATTTTAAATTATTTCCTCCGGAGACCGACTCTAAGACCGACACTTGACCAACCCAGACTGTAGTCCTTAACCGCGGACACGGCTATTCGAATAGATATAACTCTGCAGAGGGTGTACTCTTTACCCACAAGTAAAGGATTTCTATAGCCAGCACTGAGATGCTGACTAATTCCTATTACGTTCTTTAGGTTGAAACACACCTAACCAGCACACACCAGCTTAACCGTCCGGATGCCAGGAATCACCCAGGTATCTGTTCGGTAAAACTCTAAGACGGGGAGACCATCGTCTCGACTAGCATGGGATCACTATTCATACGCGCTGATTACAAGGGGTGCCCCCCTCTCGGCTACACTGCCGGAAACACCCATGCCCCCTGACCAAGTGACATGCCTACCATGGGCCAATGGTATCTTTCACTATGGTCCCTCTGTACGGTGTGTGCATGGAAAGGGGTTAACAACTTACTGAACCATACCCTACCAGAGGCAGGGACAAGTGGTAGCACAAATCAAGTATGGGGGTTACCTGTAGCAAGACTCGATCTACGGTCGACTCAGGAGGTGTTACTTATTATCACTGGTATGCTCCACATATGTCACGTGACACCACCGTGTCAAATATGCCCCGTGCCCACCGGCACGTCCAAGGCAGGAGCACACTCCTGGATCCCCACAACTCATGCCTGTCAGAACTCGAGTGGAATGCATGCAGGCGAAAATATACATGACCATGTATGCATAACTAACAATATGCAAATTTAATTTAGAATTCAACATAGTCATGCTCAAAAATTATTCTAGCAAATAATCCACCACGCATTCACCATATCAAGTGTTCAAGATGCTTGCCTTCAAGTTGTGAAGAGGTAGGGTGCATCACAAACTTTTGAAAGTTTTCTTCTTTCTCCACTTCCTATTTTGGAAATATTTGAATTAACACGCAATTCAAAACAGTACAGAAAATTATCTTGGAATTTTTTGAAATAAATACTAAAATAAACTAGGTGAAATTTGAGAGAGGTAGGAAAAAGAATCAAATTCATTGGAGTTTTGGTTTAAAACTTATAACCAGTCAAAGTAGGGGTCAACTCTGTTTTTAAATAAAAGTCTGAAAAGGAAAACGGTTCGGGTGAGAATACGCTTACGGAAACAGAAAGCGTACTGCACGGTAATACGCTTTCCAGAGGAGAAGACGAAATCTCCGGAATACGCCTTCACTTACAGCCGCGGGCCGTGACCTCCGGTCACTGACGGTGGGTCCCGCGGGCCCACCAGTCAGGTTTGACTGGTCGCCGCTGCGCGCGTCTTCTCCTTTCTCTTGACCGGACGGGGGCGGAACTCCGGCGGCTCGCGCCGGCGAACGACGGCAGCTTTACCATCGTGACCAGTGAAGGACGGCGGTCCTCCCGGTACTCGCCACGGTCGGAGGGAGGAACGGAATCGCCGGCGGTGAGCTATCCCGAGCTGCTCCGGCGGAGCTCAAAAGGGGCTTTCGCCTACGGGCCACCTTCGGCGAAATTGACAACGGGGAAGGATCCGTGGGCGCTCCGGGAGACTATTAGAGAAGAAAGTGGAGAGTGAGAGGCCGTGGTTGCGGCGGACTGATCCGAAAGGTGGCGGCGGCAGAAACTGCCGGGGGTGGAGAAGACGGCCTCGTCTGGGTGATAGAGTGCTCGGGGAGGCCTGTGAGGAGACGAATGAGGTTGGTCCTGGTCGAGTGGAGCTCCGGGGGCTCTTTTTATAGCGCCGGAGAGGCGGTTCGTCCGGTGGCTTATCCAACCGACGCGGCGACGGTCATTACTGCGGTAGGAGAGGTTGTTGAGGACGGCGGCAGCGCGGATGGGCTCAGGTGGTTGGCACTTAAGGCGAGGAGGTGGTGGCGTCCGTGGATTGGGCCAGGTGCCCCTGGTCGGTGCTGACAGCGACGGGTGGCGGCGCTGGACGGCGGCTGGCCGGTGGAGGGCGGCGCCAGGGGGAGAGCTCCGGTGCGGGGGAGGTTGCGGCTGGTGCAGCGATCAGCAGGAGAGGTGGAGTGATCCGGGGGAGGCAGCAGAAGGGGATGGCAGGGCTCGGGTGCGCTGCGGTTGCTCTGGCCGCACCCAGTGCATGCACATCAGACGTTCGACAAAATGCCAGGGAGCCCTAAGTAGCTCTATTTGAGTTGGTTTTTGGCTGGGTGGCGCTATCTGGTGTGGCGGGAGTGATGGACATGTTAGTGTGGCCAGATGATCAAGTGTACAGTGCAAAATCATGAGGATGCAAGTTTCTGTCATGCTCACAACCTGTTTGATAAAATGCTATGGCTAACTAGGAATATTTGTTGGTTGTGATAATTGGCAGCATGATGTCTCATTAGATGGAAGAGATGATGGTGGAGTTGGTTTGGCAAAAAGAGATACTTCCTAGTGCAAGTTTTACTGAAATTAATTTCTGGACAGAAAATGCTGGAAATCATTAGGTGCAATAAAAAGAGGAAATTGGAGCTGAGCTTCTAGAGTTAAGTGTTTGGTTGGAAGGACTATAAGATGGCCAAGTTTCAGAATTTTTGGGGCAAGGAAAGTTGGGGTTGTAGTTCAGAACTGAATCTGGACCAGAATTGAAAAGAAGATGGTTTGCTCAAAAACTTCAAAAGACCAAGATGGGTTTCTGCATAAAAGTGATCTGTAGGCCTCACATGACCTCCCATAATTTTTTGTGAAATTTTTAAAGAATTATTTAAAATGGTTGTAGTGCAACAGAAGCATTTAAAGAATTGAAAAAGCCTTTCTAATGAATTGTTTTGGGAAATTTTTATTATGAAAATAATTCCTACTGTTATTAGAATATAAATGAAGTGATTTAAGATAACTACCAAAGCCCACAATAATATTTCCTAAAATTCCTATATGGAGGGAAGAATTTTGGAAGCCAGAACCAGAAATGGCTTTAAAATTATTAAAGGACTTAATATAAATCAAAATTTTATTTCTGGCCAAATTTTACTTAATAAAAACATTGGTTAAATTTTTGGGGTGTTACATGAACCTGACGAGGAAAGCCTTAGGGTGGTGGCGGACGACGTCGACGTCAGGGCGCAGGCAGCCAATGGCGTGAGCCACCGCGGCGCCGATGTCATTCGGGGAGGCGCGCGTCTCCCGCTCGAGCCATGCCACCATTGCATTGGACTCGAGCAACATGGCCTCCTGGAGCATGGCTGGGGTTGAGTGCACCACCGAGAAGACCTCCCCAGGGTGCTCCGTGTGGTCACCGGACCAGGCCGGCTGAGCGGGCGCCGCCATGCCGCAACGCCGAGGTGCTGATGGAGATGGCGGGCGTTGCAGTGGAGGCAATGGTGGCAGCTGCAGACGAACTGGGATAGGCGGGGAAGGCCTTTGGCGCGAGGGGAGCGGCAGTCTGCGGGGAGGCGCCCGGGGTCGCAGGTGAGGGGCAGGCGGGTTCTTGCAACCGCGCGCCCGATGGCCAGAGCGAAAACAACTCCTACAAGTCACTGGGTTCCTGCAGGACTCGGCCTTGTGCCCTGGATATAGGCAGTGGAAGCAGAGGTTGAAGAGCCACGCCGGAGGGGGGGAGCACGTCGTCTTGAAGGCGGTCTCTGCAAAAGCCGGCTGGCGCGGCCGACGGGACTTTGCCGTCTGCCATCCTGCCGTCCCATCGTCCTCGAGCTCCGCGGCGTGCCCCAAAGCCGCGTCCTGCGGTACTGAAGCTGTGGCAGAGGGCGCGTTGGGGGGCTTGAAGCACGCCAGCCATCCAACGGCGTTAATGCCCACATCCGCCCCGCGGGATGGAGCAGGGGGAGCAGTAATGGCCGCCCCAGCTGCGGGCACAGGAGCACAGCTGGTGGCCTGGCCCAGCATTGAAGGCGGTGTCTCCAGCACGCACTCCACGTCGTCAGCGAGGCGGGACGGCCGACCGGGCGGTGGGGGCGGAGGCGTCTGCAGCAAGCGATCCAGATCTGGGCTGCTTGTCCCTGACGGATCCGCGACAGAGCAAGGCAGCGAGGGAAATCCCCAGTGCAGGTGCTGCGGCGTGGGGGGGATGGCCATCTGGACGGGAGGGGGGAGGCACAGGGCTGTGGGTGGCCGACGACGCCGGAGTGGCCGCCGTCGGGATGAGCTGGTGGGGAGGAGCGGAGCACACGCGGAGCTGCGCAGTGTAAGTAAATTAATTTAAAATAGTCACTATGTTTTTCTCTCCTCAAGTCCCAGACCCGTTTTTCATCACCCTTTGGTATGTTTCGTGGGGATCTTTTTTATTCAGCAAATACATGTTGATTCGTTCTTGTGTTTTGAAGTAAGAGGTGCAGCATGACGGGCGTCCTCGAAGAAGTAGTTGAGCAGAGGGTCTTCTTAGCGTTTTGGAGGTATAGAGTTTATGGTACAAATACCTATTTTCTTTTTGTACTGATTCTTGTTTTTTCTCCTTTCTATTTCTGAACCCTTTTGATATGTACTTTACTCCTGATTTCAACCTTTAAAGGTATGTTGTTCTTCGGTATTGCAAAGAGCATGGACCACTGTATGGACGAAGGAGATGCCATCCTTGACTGTCGTTGTCGTTGGCGTGTTGCTGGCATTTTCTATTCCTTGCACTGCAGAGACCTTAGTCTATCCACGTAGGTCATGCCTTCTGATCAATTTTTTGATTCCTATGTACGCGTGTGCTCTTGCATTACTTACTAGATCTTACTGTATACGATGATCCATTGTCAGCTATACAAAGGTTCTGATTTTAAAATTTTGTCAAGTTCTGTTCAGATTCTATTTGCATGGACAATATGTGTGGTGCTTAAATGATCACTATGTGAAATTCATAGGCATTGTGAGGACATGGAGAAATGATTCGATTTTGATACTTTTTTCAGGATTCAGAGCTGTTACTTGCTACACCTACACACGCCCGGTCATCTAAAAATTCAGTGACAACTACTGACCCACGAGCTTCATTTTTTAGTAGAGATAGTAGATGATGCAGATGACAGTTCTACTACCTCTCTGACTGAAACAAGAACTTTCTCACAAAGAAAAACACACACAGAACAGGGGCACACCTGCAGGAAGTTTCTCACAAAGAATCGATACAGAAGTTTTTTCTGCATATATTTTCGTTCGTTTGTTACTGTCTAGAAGTCATATGGTATCATATGGTACAAGTAAATCATGGTTTTGACTATGTTTTTTTGGGCATGAGGATCTTAACGATATATGGCACACATAATTGGTGTTATATGCTCCCGTTGCAACGCACGGGTGATTTCTTTTCAAATTATGCTCAACACGCATCCTTCTGGCAGAATTTTAGAAATATAAATATTTTTATTTGTTTTCTTGTCAAGTTAACCCCATGTAGGCACATATTGTGGAGGATAACTCAACATTCAACAATGTTCGAAAGATATGTATTTGAAGTTAGGCTCAACCTGAACAGTAATATATCTAGCATTAGTAATGAAGGTGATATAAATTTATTTGAAGACAACTGATTCATATTTGCTAAACTTCTTTCGGATGTTTGATGAATATCTCAAACTGAACTTATCCATAAACTTACCTTCGATGTGAGATTCAATTATTCCTAAATTAGGTATCAACTGTCCAACGAGACAATTTCTTTACTCGGCCAACAATGATTCATAGAAATTAGGCGTATTCCCCCGTTGCAACGCACGGACATGTTTACTAGTATAAACAAAAAGATACAGACTTGCGCTAGAAGAAATGGTAGGTAAGTAATTTTATATTGGCAAAAAGGACATAGAAATGTAGCAACCTAGCATAACTAATTAACTATACTAATTTACTGTCGGTATTTTTTTCCCTGGATTCTATTGCTTCTACCTGAATCTCAAGGTATACAGTGACACAATTAATGGAATTAAGCAACAACAACCTGCTCTCTGATTTCAATAATGTAACATGTTTGAATTCCAAAACAAATCCAATCGGCGTCGGAAGCACAACTTCATAATAGGGATGCATCACAAGCACACTTAAGTAATATTAGAAACAAATTTTCTTTTAATATTTTTAGATAAATAAGAGAAAAATATGGAACAGAGATGTTAAGAACAATTGGACCTAAAATTGAATGGTCACGTGATTTTAGGATGGAGTTATGGTAGGAAGCACATTTTTTTTTCTTTTCGAGTACAGATAGGAAGCAAACTCAAATCACGTGATTGTAGGGTGCAGTTTTGGTAGGAAGCAATCACGTGATTTCAGGCTGCAGTTTTGATAGGAAGCAAACTAAAATAACAGACCTTATTGCACGGAAGCAAGCTCTCATCCAGGCCCACGTTGTAAGCACCAAATCAAAACCTGCTAGTTAATCTCTCTAATCCAACGGCTCTAGCCTAGTCTGACGGGATGCTAGGGATCAGACTACTGATCCCTAGTGGTTCCCAAGGGAAAATCTAATCAGTGGCGCCGCACCACATCTTTCTCATGCGGCGGTTTGTTAGCGCGATTGCATGCATGCGGTTCAATTGGATTTTTTGCCTAGAGAGAGTGCACATGCAGGCATGCAAGAATTTTCTACCTCATGCTTACATCATCGCATTAAATGTTTTTCTAAATTTTAAAAATGATTTATCTCACAGATTAATAATTTGATTGGAGATCCGTCTTCACCGTTAGGTTCGTCTCGACAAGGCCTTCAAAATAAGATCCCATGTTGACATGTTTCGATGATTTTTTTTCAACGTTTCTAGTTGCCACATTTATGTCATCATAGTTGTCATCTTACGGATGTACAATTGCCACAAAAATTATACATAGTTACCGGGGCAATAATTATATATTTTTTAAGCATTGGAATGTTATGTGAAGCTAAAGACTGGGTATTCAAGCACTAACAATAAGCAAGTAAATGCATGAACCAGCACAAGTACAATGAATCAAGTTTTTTAGTGGGGTATATCGACATTCATCAACCTGATAACCAAGTTGATTTAATGTGACAACTATGTAAAAAATAATGTGGCAAGTAAGTGATAAGAATCTGGCAAGTAGTCACAAAAACAAAAGTTATCGAAACATGTCGATATGGGATCTAGTTTTGAAGATCTCGTCGCGAGAAAGCCAGTGGTGAAAACGGATCATTAATTGAGATAACAGTTTGGGAGATAAATCTTTTTTAAATGCAAAATCAAAAGAATATTTAATAATGTCATACTTATGTAATGTTGCATGCATGCAAGAAATGGGTGGGAGGGAGCCGCCGCACGGGAAGACTAATATGCGGCGCCGCTCCCTAGTGAAGTCCCAATATGTTTTCCATGTAGACATGGGACTGTAGGGGGAGGAAATGGGAAAGAAAAAAACAAACACTCGAGGGACACCGTCATTACAAACGGAGGGGTGGGGTTGTAATAAATAACTTATTTTCTTATACGAGCATCATTTTTTATTTATATTTTTTTTGCTTGGGCATTTAGCTAGTAGTAAGCTGGTTGTAATGGGAAGTATCATATACTAATATCATGCATATGATACTAGTGTATGATACTACATCCGTAATGCATAGTATCATATGTTGATATCATATGATTGTTCATTTATTGCCATACATGACACATAGTAGCATATCATTTAATATGATATGGTATCATGATATGATACTCAAACTCTCTCTTCCTTCATTTAATTCTATGACATTTCATCAAAATTGCCTAGTTGGCATGCATGATACTACCTATGATACTCCTGTTACAACCAGCCAAAGAATAACTTAGCAGGTTCCGCAAAAATGGGCAAGAGAAAAAAAATTGTTGCGACGAATCAAAATTTACATCCATGAGAATGACAAAATTTACATCTAGCTGGCTACAACCAGAAGGCCACGAGAGAAAACGATAAGAGATTCCTAGGCACTCGACAGGACTTGGTGGTGCGACGGACGGTGGGTCGCAGCTCTCCCTCGGAACCATACTTGAGACAAAAAATGGTGATGTAGAGCATGAAGCCATCAAACTCCAGTTCTTTCGTCTCAACGAGGCAAAACCTGGCGTTCCCCATGTACGTTAGGGTGGCAGCCAGGCTCCCCGGGTGCTGGAGGAAAAGCTCATCCTTGGCCATCTTCCAGTCCGGCTGCACGGCGAGCGTTCCGGTGCGGGAAGGGACCTGAGAGGAGCAAACATAGCCGTCCTCGCGGCTGTTTCTGCAAGACAGGAAGAGAGTGTGTCCGTCCGGGTGCATGGCGTAGGCGGTGATCACGTAATCCTTGGCGAACGGCGGTGGTGACGTCACGCTTGCCCAGGACCAGTCCTGGCTTGGAGAGTTGGGATACCGATCCTCGACGCTGTTGGGGAACGTTACATGGGAAACAAATTTTTTTCTACGCACATACAAGATCTATTCATGGTGATGAGCATCTACGAGAGGAGAGATCGGATCCACATACCCTTGTAGATCGCTAAGCGGGAAGCGTTAAGAAACGCGGTTGATGTAGTCGAACGTCTTCGCGATCCAAATCGCAAGCCGTCCCGTGATCCAATCACGATCTAGTGCCGAACGGACGACACCTCGGCGTTCAGCACACGTACAGCTCGATGAAGATCTTCACCTCCTTGATCCAGCAAGCGAGTGTGGAGAGGTAGATGAGTTCTCCGGAAGCACAACGACGTGGTGGCGGTGGTGGTGAACTAATCCGGCAGGGCTTCGTCGAGCTTCTACCGGACTAATCTAGAGGAGAAAACGATCTAGAGGGAGAGAGGGCAGCACGTGGCTTTTCTGTGGCTACCCTCCAAACCCCCCACTATATATAGGAGGAAGGGGAGGGGGGAAGGCAGCCCTAGCCCCTCCTCCAAGGAGGGGTTCGGCCGAACCAAGGGGGGAGAGTCCTCCCCCCACAAGGACTCCTCCCACAAGGAAGGTGGAGTCCTGGGTGGACTCTTTCCCCACTTGGCCTCCTCCCACCTCCTGCGCATGTGCCCTTAGGGGCTGGTTGCCCAGCCCACCAGGGGCTGGTGCGCCACCTCCTAGGCCCATGTGGCCCCTGGGGTGAGTGGGCCCCTCCCGGTGGACCCCCGGAACCCTCCCGGCACCCCCGGTACACTATCGGAAATATCCGAAACTTCTCCGGTGACCAAAACGGGACTTCCTATATATCAATCTTTACCTCCGGACCATTTCGGAGCTCCTCGTGACGTCCGGGATCTCACTCGGGACTCCGAACAACCTTCGGTCACCAATATACATAACTCAATACTACTGAAACGTCACCGAACGTTAAGTGTGCAGACCCTGCGGGTTCGAGAACTATGTAGACATGACCGAGACACCTCTACGGCCAATAACCAATAGCGGGACCTGGATGCCCATATTGGTTCCTACATATTCTACGAAGATCTTTATCGGTTGAACCTCTATGTCAAGGATTGAGTTAATCCCGTATGCAGTTCCCTTTGTTTTTCGGTATGTTACTTGCCCGAGATTCGATCGTCGGTATCTCTATACCTAGTTCAATCTCGTTACCGACAAGTCTCTTTACTCGTTCCGTAATACAAGATCCCGTGGCTAACTCTTTAGTCACTTTGCTTGTAAGGCTTATTGTGATGTTGTATTACCGAGTGGGCCCTGAGATACCTCTCCGTCACACGGAGTAACAAATCCCAGTCTTGATCCATGCCAACTCAACAGACACTCTCGAAGATACCTGTAGAGCACCTTTATATTGCGACGTTTGATACACACAAGGTACTCCTCCGGTGTCAGTGAGTTGCATGATCTCATGGTCATAGGAACAGATACTTGACATGCAAAAAACTATAGCAATAAACAGACACGATCATATGCTACATTCATAGTTTGGGTCTTGTCCATCACACCATTCTCCTAATGATGTGATCCCATTATCAAATGACATCTCATGTCTATGGCTAGGAAACCTCGACCATCTTTGATCAACGAGCTAGAGGCATACTAGGGACACAGTGTTGTCTATGTATCCACACATGTATTTGAGTTTCCAATCAATACAATTATAGCATGGATAATAAACGATTATCATGAACAAGGAAATATAATAATAACCACTTTATTATTGCCTCTAGGGCATATTTCCAACAGTCTCTCACTTGCACTAGAGTCAATAATCTAGCTCACATCACTATGTGATTTACATTGTAATGAATCTAACACCCATACAGTTCTGGTGTTGATCATGTTTAACCCTTGGAAGAGGTTTAGTTAACGGGTCTGTGATATTCAGATCCGTGTGCACTTTGCAAATATTTATGTCCTCCTCCTTGATGTAATCGCGGATGGAATTGAAGCGTCGCTTTATGTGTCTGGTCCTCTTGTGAAACATTGGTTCCTTGGCCAGAGCAATGGCACCAGTGTTGTCACAGAACAGAGTCATTGGGTCCAGTGCACTGGACACTACTCCAAGATCTGTCATGAACTCCTTCATCCAGACACCTTCCTTCGCCGCCTCCGAGGCAGCGATGTACTCCACCTCACATGTAGAATCAGCTACCACACTCTGCTTGGAACTACACCAGCTTACCGTTCCCCCATTGAGAATGCATACGTATCCGGTTTGAGACTTAGAGTCATCCGGATCAGTGTCAAAGCTTGCATCGACGTAACCCTTTACGACAAGCTCTTGATCACCTCCATAAATGAGAAACATTCCCTTAGTCCTTTTCAGGTACTTAAGGATATTCTTGACCGCCGTCCAGTGTTCCATTCCTGGATCACTTTGAAACCTTCCGGCCATACTTATGGCAAGGCTGACATCGGGTCTTGTGCACAACATTGCATACATGATAGAGCCTATGACAGAAGCATAGGGGATGACACTCATCTTTTATCTATCCTCTGCAGTCACTGGGCATTGAGTCTTACTCAACTTCACACCTTGCAATACAGGCAAGAACCCCTTCTTGGACTGATCCATTTTGAACTTCCTCAAAACTTTGTCAAGGTACGTGCTCTGTGAAAGTCCTATTAAGCATCTCGATCTATCTCTATAGATCTTGATGCCTAATATGAAAGCAACTTCTCCTAGGTCCTTCATTGAAAAACTCTTGTTCAAATATTCCTTCATGCTTTCCAACATTTCTATATTGTTTCCAATCAGCAATATGTCATCCACATATAATATTAGAAACGCCATAGAGCTCCCACTCACTTTCTTGTAAATACAAGCTTCTCCGTAAACTTGTATAAACCCGAACACTTTGATCACCTCATCAAAGCGAAGATTCCAACTCCGAAATGCTTGCATCAGTCCATAAATGGATCACTGGAGTTTGCAAACTTTGTCAGCATTCTCTGGATCGACAAAACCTTCTGGTTGCATCATATACAACTCTTCCTTAAGGAAACCGTTAAGGAACGCTGTTTTGACATCCATCTGCCAAATTTCATAATCAAAAAATGCAGCTATTGCTAACATGATTCTGACGGACTTAAGCATCGCTACGGGTGAGAAGGTCTCATCGTAGTCAACTCCTTGAACTTGTGAAAAACCTTTTGCCACAAGTCAAGCTTTATAGACGGTGACATTACCGTCCGCGTCCGTCTTCTTCTTAAAGATCCATTTATTCTAAATGGCCTTTCACCCTTCAGGTAATACTTCCAAAGTCCATACTTTGTTTTCATACATGGATCCCATCTCAGATTTCATGGCCTCTAACCATTTGTTGGAATCTAGGCCCATCATCGCTTCTCCATAGCTCGTAGATTCATCGTTGTCCAACAAAATGACCTTTAAGATAGGGTTACCGTACCACTCAGGAGTGGTACGTGCCCTTGTCGACCTACGAGGTTCGATAGTAACTTGATCTGAAGCTTCATGATCACCATCATTAACTTCCTCTTCAACTGATGTAGGCTCCACAGAAACATCTTTCTACGCTGCGCTACTCTCTGGTTGAAACGAAGGTTCAATAACCTCATCAAGTTCTATCTTCCTCCCACTCAATTCTTTCGAGAGAAACTCTTTCTCAAGAAATGACCGGTTTTTAGCGACAAACACTTTGCCTTCGGATTTGAGATAGAAGGCATACCCAACCGTCTCTTTTGGGTATCCTATGACGACGCATTTCTCCGCTTTGGGTTCCAGCTTTTCAGGCTGAAGCTTTTTGACATAAGCATCACATCCCCAAACTTTAAGAAACGACAACTTTGGTTTCTTGCCAAACCACAGTTCATATGGCGTCGTCTCAACGGATTTCGATGGTGCCCTATTTAAAGTGAATGCAGCTGTCTCTAACGCATAACCCCAAAACGATAGTGGCAAATCGGCAAGAGACATCATAGAACGCACCATATCCAATAAGGTTCGATTACGACATTCGGACACACCATTACACTGTGGTATTCCAGGCGGTGTCAATTGTGAAACAATTCCACATTGTCTTAAGTGACTGCCAAACTCATAACTCAGATATTCTCCTCCTCGATCAGATCGTAGGAATTTAATCTTCTTGTTACGATGATTCTCAACTTCACTCTGAAATTGTCGTGGATTTGTCACGGCAGATGTCCTAGTGTAAGGACTTAGTCGTGAGGTCCGGCGCACGTAACTGGTAGCTTGAGAGGGGTTGAGCGGGACGAGAGACGCGGAGTTTTTACCCAGGTTCGGCCCCTCCGATGGAGGTAAAAGCCTACGTCCTGCTTTGTGTCTTATATTGATGATGATGACGATCTCGGTTACAGGGGTGCGGAGTCGCTACCTCTAATCTCGAGACCCTCTTGTCTGACTATCTTTTCTGACCTGTCTATGAGACCTGTCTATGAGACGTCTAACCTGACCCTCTTGGGGTGACCCGCCCCTCCTTATAAAGGCTGAAGGGGCGGTTTACATATAGAGTCTAAGTCGGATTGATGACTTCCCATCGCGGGCTTCTCTTCATGGGCTTCCGAGTCCTGGGCTTGTAACCCATCCCGGGCGGCTTACACCGGGCGGGTTACAACCAGGGCTTATCTTCAGAGACTCGTCTCCGGGACTGTCTGATAACACTGTTCACCTCCTGGCACTGTAGCGCCGGGTTAACCTCCTGTCACTGTAGCAGCCGGGTTACACCCTGACACTGTAGCAGCCGGGTTACCATCCTGGTACTGTAGCTGCCGGGTCAGCATGTCTGCCGGGTCAGTACTGTTCTCCGGGTCAGTACTGTTCACCGGGTCAGCATGTTTGCTGGGTCATATCGCGGGGTAATATCCCCGTCATTAGCCCCCAGGTTAGCTTGAATTTATTCATGGTAAGCTCCATCATCTTGCAGGTATATGTCCTTTGAAATAAAATATTGGGATACAACACCCATATGCCGTTGAGTCAGCCTTCAATGCTCTTGGCGGGTCTCCTCCGCCGGGTTATAATCATTGATGGTGCCGGGTTATGATTGTTGGTGACGCCGGGTCAAATAACTGGACCCCGGCTGAAATTGACATCTTGAAAACTCTCCAATTTTTTGATATATTCATATTACCTGTAGCCCCCAAGCTCCAAGTTGATCCATGATGACTTGGCGCTTTGCAATAATACTTTTGATTGTGTAGCCCCCAAGTACCAGGTTGTCTTGCCTGCAGCAGCCTGGGACTTGTAACTGTCTTATACCTTATAAAGCTTCAGCTGGTGTAGCCCCCAAGGGCCGGCTCATCAATGTGATGCGCCGGGTCTTCAATTTGTGCCTTATACTCTATTTGAACAACTGAATACTGTAGCCCCCAAGTACCGGGTCGTATGCCTGCAGCGACTTGGGACTTTAGAAAATTTGATCTGAGCGGTGTAGCCCCCAAGTGCCAGGTCGTAAGAAATACTGGGCTGGGACTTAGAAAAATATTGAAATGCTGGCTCATCTCCTTGAGACAACAAGATCTGTTGACCATGTAATGATTTGAAAACCAGCTTGCATTAGCCCCCAAGTGCCGTGATGCATGCTTGCAGCGACATGGGACTTATATAGTTGATATAAACTTGACTTGAATAATGTAGCTCCCAAGTGCCGGGTCGTCTGCCTGCGGCGGCTCGGGACTATTGTGATAATAATATGACTCATCATAATTTGTTGGATGAATCCTTGGCCGTGGTTGTAATATAACCCGGAATGAATATCCTGGAATAATTCCTTTGTCTTTGATATGAAATCCCTGCTCGTAGTTGCGGTGCAACCCGGCGAGTATGTGAGAAATCCATGATGAAGATCCAGCCATGTTGGCTATTAAAGATCTATTTGTTCTGGCGGCTTATCTTATAAGACAAGACCTACAAAAATAAACAAAACAGAGTATATTCTGCATTGTTGTAAGGGCGGCTTGAAAAAGCACAACCCGGAGATGTTAAAATCTCGTATAGCCTTGCTTCCTCTTTCACAATCTTGCTCCGACCCGGTTTGGCAAACCGGCATGATATGTAAATATGATGCAATGCATGATGTAATGTATGATGCAATGCATGATGCAATGTATGATGTTTCTGCTTTGCCTTCCAAAAAATTCATATGATGGTTCTTCTGGGTGGACTCGATGCTTGAACTCATACCAGTGCAGGGTCTCTAACGAGAGTGACCGTCAACTCCTTTGAACGGCTCAGGGTCTCTAGGCGAGATTAACTGATAAGAGCGCAACGAACCAGAGAGAGAGACAGCAGGGGGTGAGTACCCCTAGAGCCCATAAGCCACTTCTCACGTGACATAAATCCATCATTTGAACCTCCAGGGTACGACAGGCCACTTAACGGAGAGTACGCAGCAGATGGGAGAGTTTACCTCGCCGCTGTAAGAGGCCCTTGCAGGGGGTAAGTTTTAGAACTCGCTGCACCCCTGACAAAGCGGCAGCAACTTACAGGCAGGTATAACTCGGATTTGCGGATGTAAGGGTTTGCCTCGCCGCTGTAAGAGGCCTTTGCAGAGGGTGAGTTTTAGAACTCGCTGCACCCCTGACAAAGCGCATCTACTTACAGGCAGGTATAACCCGGCCTTACAGATCGAAAAGGAGGTAAGTTTTAGAACTCGCTGCACCCCTAGTGATCTTTGTTGACGGAGTCAACGTTTGGGTCCACGACCTGCCTTATATTGGCTGAAGAGCCTGACCGAGAGGGTTGAAGCTTAACCCGGTGGGTTGAAAGCCCCCAAACGGCCTTGTCGATGATATCCATTGGCGTGCCATCTTGTAAGCCGCCATCAGTTAGGCCGGCAACTTGTAAGCCGCCGTGTTGTTTACTTTGTGGCTGAAGAGCCGATCAAGAGGGTGAGCGAGCTAAACCCGGTGGGTTGGAAGCCCCCAAATGACCTTTGTTGAAGTATCAACATTGTTGCAGCATCTTGTAAGCCGCCATCTTGTATGAAGAAATAGTAGAAACCCCCAAGATGAACGGTGCATCATGGCGACTCGTCTTCTTGGGTAACTTTGAATCCTTCCGCCAATAATGTAGTATCCCCCGAGATCGGGTTAACTTTCTTGCCATGATCTGTGGCTATCGTTGAAAACGGCCAAGTGTGTCGAGCCATGTCTGTAGCCCCTGAGTCTTGAGTCGATTCAAAGAGGTGACTTGAGAATCTCCACTGAAGGTTGAGGTTGGCCGTGGCGGGTTATAGATGATCCCGCATGAATTGTTTCAATAATCCGGTCGATGGTTCGTCCCGGCTGGTTGTTGAAGCTTTAACCACTGTAATAGTGGCGACTTGTACGCCTGTCCGTCGGGCGGCTTGTGCAGGCGAACAGTGCACCGATATGCTGATGTAGATCGTACTGCAGTCGGCGGCTTGCACTCGTTAATTAGGCGGCTCGTACAGGCGAGCACCGCACTGATATGCTGATGTAGATCAGACCACGGGCAGCGTCTTGCGTTCGTCCGCTGGGCGACTTGAACAGGCAAGCACACCCCCAGTATGTTGATGTAGATGTAGGAGTCAACCGCGCGTTTGAAGACGGCACGGTTGCGAAAGACGGCCGCGGCGTTGTAAGCCGGTACGGTCGGGAGAGTCGGCCGCGGGCGTTGTAAACCGGCGCGGACGGGAGAGTCGGCTGCGGGCGTTGTAAGCCTGCGTGGACGGGAGAGTCGGCCGCGGACGTTGTAAGCTGGCGTATTAATGTAGCTCCGTCCATATGAACGGCGGGTTGCATGCGTCCGCCCGGTAGCTCGTCATGGCACATACACGGACGCGGCCTCTGATGAAGGCGCACAAGGACCGGACCGTACTCTGGCCATGAGTTAATTGACCTGCGTACATAACAGCAGAGCTCGAAGTAAAAACATTCGATGATGTTTTAATTATACGAAATAACAGTTTTAGAAAAACATCACCTGATTTTTTCTGCTGGAAGAAATACAGACACCGGTGCTGAGCTTCTGAGGAAAACAGCAGGCATGTGTCCGTAGTAAATGCAGGACGGGGCGGTCGACGTTGCCATGGGCTCTCGGTCACCTCTGTAGCGGAGCACAACCGTGCCCACCATGGTCGTCGTCACGTACGTGCACGTCCCGACGCAGACGATCCCCGGAGACGGTCATCGCCACATACTACTTTTTTTTTTCAGCTAGCCTCATCTTATCCTCTCCCCTCTGTTTCTTTTCCTCTGCTGTCGTTGTTTTCTTCAGATAGCAGAAAAGCGGTCGGGTGAAGCGAGGCACGGCGTCCCAGGGCGTCAAAAAAGTGACAGGGCGGCCCCAGGCACGGCAGCAGAAGGCGGCCGAGCGGCTCAGGGTGAGACCGGCGCGAGACCCGGCGGGCGCGCGGGGAGGCGCCAAGCGACGGTGCTGAATGAGCCCGCAGCGGCAAGACAGCAGGCGGGTCCACGCGGGGCGACTCACGCAGCGAGATCGGCGGGTGCGCGGAGGCCGGCGGGCGCCGGACCCGGCGGGCTCGTGGGGAGGCCGGGCGAGCGTGGATGCTCGGAGCAGCCAGCTCGGGGCGGCTCAGGCCTCGGGCGGGCGGCTCGCGGCGCGTCCGCGACGGTGAGGCCGCAACGGCGGGGGCGGCTTGAAGGCGGCCGAGGACTCGGCACAGCTGTCGGCTGAAAAGGCCCCCCGACGAGGCGGCGCGAGAGACGGCGACTCGGGGTGGTGAAACGACCACGGCGGCTGAGGAGTGCCTGCGGCGGCGGCTTGATTCGGCAGAGGCGACACGAGCCGGTGCGGGCCGCTTCGGGAAGCGGCGCGGCGGTCAGTGAGGGCGGCCAGTGCGCGGGCGATGGGGCGAGGTTGAGCCCGGAGCTGGCGACGCGGCCTGACCCGACCGCACGAGGGGAGGCGGGGCTCCAGCTTGGGGAAGGCGCAGGGCGAGGGGAGGCAGAGCCGGCCGTCGGGGCAAATGCGGCGGCACGGCGGCTGCTGCGGGGCGGCTCGGAGACGCCGGCGGCTCGGTGAAGGCGGGGCTCCAGCTTGGGGAAGGCGCAGGGCGAGGGGAGGCAGAGCCGGCCGTCGGGGCAAATGCGGCGGCACGGCGGCTGCTGCGGGGCGGCTCGGAGACGCCGGCGGCTCGGTGGAGGCGCGGGAGGCCAGTTCGGGGTGGTGCGACGGGTCGAGGCCGGCGCGAGGTGGCGCGGTGAGGTGATGGAGGGAAACCGGCGCGGCGGCTCTTTGCAGCGGGGAAACGGCCGTCGCGAGACGAAGCGGCGGCTATGGAGGGAGGTGCATGGACGGTGACCCGGCCTGCACGGAGCGGTGGCGAAGCTGGCGTACAAGACGGAGGCCATGGCAGTGAGGCGATGTGGAGCCACGACATCTAGCGGAGGCGGAGCCAACGCACGGGTGGAGGCTGCTGCGTTGAGGCGAGGAGGCAAACTGCGTCGTCTGTGGCAGGTACAGTGGGAGTGCGGCGAACCGGCTCGAAGCGAGCCGAGTTCCCGATAAAAGGCCGGCTTAAGGTGAGGCCAGTCGTGACAGCGGAGGCGCTCCGACGAGATGAGGCCGGTTCTGTGAGGACTTGGCGGCGGAGCCGGACCAGCTTGACGAGGCCACGGTCGCAGAGGAACGATGGTAGCTCGAAGGACCGAGGCGCGTCGGCGGCTCTAAAGCAGGGCCGGAACGGCGCAGCGATGATTTGACGACCGAAGAGCCAGGCCCCGGCGGCTCGGAGGCCGCCGGCGGCTTGGAGGCTCAAGGCGCGATGGCTCAGGACGACCGAAGTGACGGCAAAGGCAGTGATCGGTGAGGCGGCTCAGGGCTGAAACGGGGTCGGCCCGGCCACTGTGCCGGCGGCTGCTCGCAGCGCGGCAGAGGAGGCGACTTGGGGCGCGGTGGCTCGGAATCCGGCACGGCGGTTTGGCGCGCCGCAAAACTTGCGCCGAGAGGCGGACGAGGCGATAGAGGCGGATCGAGACGGCCGTACGAGGTTGAAGTAGAGACCGGTTCGTCGGCGGCGGCTTGCTCGGCGCGGGCGACTCACGGCGAGTGGAGATCGGCGAGTTGCGGCGGTCTGAGCGCACGCAGGCGACTTGTAGATAGGGCGGCTCAACGATGGCGACTCACGAGGTGACTTGCAGGTTTGTGTCTGTGTTTGACACGGTCTGTCTCCACCCGGACTGACTATTGACTGTAGCATAGAACAATTGCCTCCAGATTGGTATAGCGAATACTCGTGGTTGTTGATTTTTGCAGGACTGAGTTTCATCTGATGTACTCAGCTGCCGACCAAACCACCCTTTAGCTCTGATCTGATTCATATTGTCATCGAAACTTTTTTAGTCTTGACTGAGGAACTCGGAGTTGACCTAGATCCTTCCGAAACGGCTCTTCTTCAACCGGAAAAATTGCTAACTCCTCGATCCCTGAGAGAGATCCCTCCAAGAACTCAACACCACAGCGCGCAGGCCCCACGGTGGGCGCCAACTATCGTGGATTTGTCACGGCAGATGTCCTAGTGTAAGGACTTAGTCGTGAGGTCCGGCGCACGTAACTGGTAGCTTGAGAGGGGTTGAGCGGGACGAGAGACGCGGAGTTTTTACCCAGGTTCGGCCCCTCCGATGGAGGTAAAAGCCTACGTCCTGCTTTGTGTCTTATATTGATGATGATGACGATCTCGGTTACAGGGGTGCGGAGTCGCTACCTCTAATCTCGAGACCCTCTTGTCTGACTATCTTTTCTGACCTGTCTATGAGACCTGTCTATGAGACGTCTAACCTGACCCTCTTGGGGTGACCCGCCCCTCCTTATAAAGGCTGAAGGGGCGGTTTACATATAGAGTCTAAGTCGGATTGATGACTTCCCATCGCGGGCTTCTCTTCATGGGCTTCCGAGTCCTGGGCTTGTAACCCATCCCGGGCGGCTTACACCGGGCGGGTTACAACCAGGGCTTATCTTCAGAGACTCGTCTCCGGGACTGTCTGATAACACTGTTCACCTCCTGGCACTGTAGCGCCGGGTTAACCTCCTGTCACTGTAGCAGCCGGGTTACACCCTGACACTGTAGCAGCCGGGTTACCATCCTGGTACTGTAGCTGCCGGGTCAGCATGTCTGCCGGGTCAGTGCTGTTCTCCGGGTCAGTACTGTTCACCGGGTCAGCATGTTTGCCGGGTCATATCGCGGGGTAATATCCCCGTCAGAAATTGCTTGAAGTTTTCAAACGTTTCAGACTTGTGTTTCATTAAGTAAATATACCCATATCTACTTAAGTCATCAGTGAAGGTGAGAAAGTAACGATATCCACCGCGCGCCTCAATGCTCATTGGACCACACACATCAGTATGTATGATTTCCAACAAGTCACTTGCCCGTTCCATTGTTCTAGAGAACAGGGTTTTAGTCATCATGCCCATGAGGCATGGTTCACATGTGTCAAGTGATTCAAAATCAAGTGACTCCAAAAGTCCATCAGCATGGAGCTTCTTCATGCGTTTTACACCAATATGACCTAAGCGGCAGTGCCACAAGAAAGTGGTACTATCATTATCAACTCTACATCTTTTGGCATCAATGTTATGAACATGTGTATCATCACTATCGAGATTCAATAAGAATAAACCCCTCACATTGGGTGCATGACCATAAAAGATATTACTCATATAAATAGAACAACCATTATTCTCTGATTTAAATGAGTAACCGTCTCGCAATAAACAACATCCAGATATAATGTTCATGCTTAACATAGGCACTAAATAACAATTATTCAGGTTCATCACTAATCCCGATGGTAATCGAAGAGCGAGCGTGCCGACGGCGATCACATCAACCTTGGAACCATTTCCCACGCGCATCGTCACTTCGTCCTTTGCCAGTCTCCGTCTATTCCGTAGCTCCTGCTTTGAGTTGCAAATGTGAGCAACCGAACCGGTATCAAATACCCAGGCACTACAACGAGAGTTGGTAAGGTACACATCAATAACATGTATATCATATATACCTTGTTTGGTGTTGGCCGCCTTCTTATCGTCCAGATACTTGGGGCAGTTCCTCTTCCAGTGACCGGTTCCCTTGCAATGAAAGCACTCAGTTTCTGGCTTGGGTCCAGTCTTGGGTTTCTTCACAGGAGGGGCAACTGCTTTGCCACTCTTCTTGGAGTTACCCTTCTTGCCCTTGCCATTCTTCTT
>CM077675.1:150222885-150237885 GCA_039707655.1 Elymus sibiricus
ATCAAGGAACTAAGTACAAGGCCTTAAGAATAGGTAATTACCTTCATGTACTTCTCCTTACTCAGATAGTTGAGGCGGCACTTCTCTTTTTTCCTCTGAATACCAGTCGAGGCGTAGTAGTCTCGAATAGCCTGCGTCCGAGCCTCGTGCCGAAAGTTTTGAAGTAGGCGCCTGCACTCGTTGTCGATAACCCGAGCCGCGGCCTCCTCCTGTCCCTCAGCACACCTGTAGAAGGTCTGCAATCAAACAAGAAAACACGGATTAGTACAATCACTAGGATTGCCAATCAAAGAAGAAAACACAACGTAGACGGCAAAGGAGAAATTACCCAAAACGTCTGGATCACAATGTCGGCGACCGTGTGGCACTCGACATCGCCGATCCTATGCCCCGGCGGGGCCGGGGCAGCCAAGTAGTGCTCCCAGGTCATTCCTAGCTCTGGAACCCGGCCCTCACCGGGCAACGTGACCCACCCCGGGAAGCTCTGGCGACAAATCACGCCAAGGACACTGTTGGGCTTGCGACAACCAGGCCCGTGTGTCCAAGACCTGCAGTATGACAAGGCCAACGCATTAGATATTCGAAGAAACGTGAAGACAAAAGGTTAAAAAAGAGTAAATGCACTTACTTCTCCCCCTGCGGCGCAATCAACCACCTCTGGTCGGGGGTCGCCGGGGTGGGCGGGAGCTTTGTACCACCACGCTGGTAGACTTTGCGCCCCTCAACCCACTCACTCTCGCTATAGCTATCAGAACTATAGCCACCCTCAGCACGGCCACTCGACGAGCCCACACCTGGGTTCTGCTGCGACTCAGCGTGATCCCCAGTCTCGTGGGACGAAGGCTCGGCGGCCCGACGCTCGTCGGCCGTAGGCGCGTCTGTCGTAGCCTCGTCTGTCGTAGGCTCGTGGACCGGAGTCCGAGACGGCTGCACCTCAGGCTGCTCCATCTCAGACGGAGCACTCCTGTGGTCGGGTGAATCAGCTGGGGGTGGCGGCGAGGAAGGCGTAGTAGCAGCCTTCCTACCTCTCCCGCCGCCACGTCCACCTCTACCAACCTTCTTCCCCCCCCCCGACCTCTCCCGGTCGAAGAAGAAGCGCCCGCCGGTGTCTGCATACTGAGATCCAGCGCTCTCCGGAGGTGGTGGGGTGGGATGGAAGTACCCCTCCCACCACGCGCCGAGGAAGGAGCCTCGGAGCGCTCTCGACCCGCGCCCACCATCTGTCAACACCTGCAATGACAAAGAGTAAACGAAGTTAGTACAATAAATGCATCACAAATATATGACCCCATCGGCCTCTAGAAGGCCGAAGAGCACCTTTTCGGTCAACAGGAGGCCGAAGAGGTGTCGGGGGTCGGGGGTGTCGTGTCTGGGTGGCGTGGTGTCGGGGTGTCGTGGTGTCGGGGTGTCGGGGTGTCGTGTCGGGGTCGGGGTGTCGGGGGGTGTCGTGTCTGGGTGTCGTGGTGTTGGGGTGTCAGGGGTGTCGGGGTGTCGGGGTCGGGGTCGGGGTCGGGGTGTCGGGGGGTGTCGTGTCTGGGTGTCGTGGTGTCGCGGTGTCAGGGGTGTCGGGGTCGGGGTGCCGTGTCGGGGTCGGGGTGTCGGGTCGGGGTCGGGGTGCCGTGTCGGTGTCGGGGTGTCGAGTCGGGGTCGGGGTGCCGTGCCGGGGTCGGGGTCGGGGTCGGGGTGTCGGGGTCGGGGTGTCGGGTCGGGGTCGGGTTGTCGGGTCGGGGTCGGGGTGCCGTGTCGGGGTCGGGATCGAGGTCGGGGTCGGGGTGTCGGGTCGGGGTCGGGGTCGAGGTGCCGTGTCGGGGTCGGGGTTTTTTCTCTTTTTTTCTTTTCTTCTTCTTCCTCTTCTTTCTTTTCTTCCTTTTCTTCCTTTTTTTCCCTTCTTCTTCTTCTTCTTCCTCCTTTCCTTTTTCCTCTTCTTCTTCTCCTCCTCTCCTCTTTTTTCTTCTTCTTCTTCCTCTTCTTCTTTTTTCTTCTCCTCCTCCTCCTCTTCTTCTTCTTCCTTTCCTTTTTTCCTCTTCTTCTTCTCCTCCTCTCCTCTTTTTTTCTTCTTCTTCTTCTTCTTTTTTCTTCTCCTCCTCCTCTTCTTCTGTTTCTTCTTCTTATTATTATTTTTTGTTCTTTTTCTTTTTTATTTTTCCTTTTTTTTCATCTTCTTTTCTTCTTTTTTTTCTTCTAGGTTTTTTCTTTTCTTCTTTTCTATCTAAGTTTTTTCTACCTAATAAAAACTAACTAATATGAACTAATAACTAACTAATATAAACTAACTAAATGAACTAATAAAAACAGAAAAAAAACAGGAAAAAAACAAAAAAGGGGGGGAATGGTGGAGCTCACCGGAGGGTGGTCGAGGCGGCGGCGCTGGGGAGGAGGGGGGCGGCGGCGGTCGGCGGGGAGGAGGGTGGCGGCGGCGGTCGGCGGGGAGGAGGGGGTCGACGGGGAGGAGGGGGTCGGCGGGGAGGGGGCGGCGGCAGCGCTGTGGAGGAGGGAAGGGGGCGGCGGCGGCACTGTGGAGGAGGGGAGGGGGCGGCGGCGGCGCTGTGGAGGAGGGGAGGGGGCGGCGGCGGGGAGAAGGGGGGCGGCGGGGGTCGGCGGGGAGGAGGGGGTCGGCGGGGAGGGGGCGGCGGCGGCGCGCAGAGACAGAGAGAGAGAGAGAGAGATGTGAGAGAGAGAGGGGGTTTGGGCGCGGGGGGCGAAAATTAAGCCCCCCTCTTTGCCGTCTGCTGGCAGACGGCAAAGAATTCTTTGCCGTCTGCTGGCAGACGGCAAAGAATTCTTTGCCGTCTGCCAGCAGACGGCAAAGACGGTGACCGTTAGCCCGTCCCCGCCGTTACACTGTGGGGCCCCCCTCACCTCTTTGCCGTCTGCTGGCAGACGGCAAAGAGTTCTTTGCCGTCTGCCAGCAGACGGCAAAGAAGTGGCCCGTGTGACCTAGCCAATGCAGTACCCCGTGGGCCCCACTTTGGTCTTTGCCGTCTGCTGGCAGACGGCAAAGAACTCTTTGCCGTCTGCCAGCAGACGGCAAAGAAGTGCAGATGGCAAAGAGCCTCTTTGCCATCAGCATGTTCTTTGCCGTCTGCTTTGTAAAAGCAGACGGCAAATATGCTCTTTGCCATCAGCCAGCAGACGGCAAAGAGCTGGCAGATGGCAAATTCCCTGATTCCAGTAGTGTCTACTATATGAATCATGTTCGACCTTTCAGTCTCTTGTGTTCCGAGGCCATGTCTGTACATGCTAGGCTCGTCAAGTTTAACCCGAGTGTTCCGCACGTGCAACACTGGCTTGCACCCGTTGTATGTGAACGTAGAGTCTATCACACCCGATCATCACGTGGTGCTTCGAAACGACGAACTTTCGCAACGGTGCACACTCGGGGAGAACACAATTTTATCTTGAAATTTTAGTGAGGGATCACCTTATAATGCTAACGTCGTCCTAAGCAAAATAAGATGCATAAAGGATTAATATCACATGCAAATCATAAGTGACATGATATGGCCATGAACTTGTGCTTTTGATCTCCATCTCCAAAGCACCGACATGATCTCCATCGTCATCGGCATAACACCATGATCTCCATCATTGTGTCGCCATCGGGGTTGTCATGCCCACCATGCTTCTACTACAATTGCTACCTCTTAGCGATAAAGTAAAGCATTACATAGCGCTTAATGATTGACACGCATGTCATATAATAATTAAAGACAACCCTATGGCTCCTGCCGGTTGCCGTATGCATCGACATGCAAGTCGATATGAACTATTACAAACATGATCATCTCATACATCAAATATATCTCATCATGTCTTTGGCCATATCATATCACAACATACCCTGCAAAAACAAGTTAGACGTCCTCTAATTGTTGTTGCATGTTTTACGTGGCTGCTATGGGTGTCTAGCAAGAACGATTCTTACCTACGCAAAACCACAATGGTGATACACAAATTAGTATTCAACCTTCTCAAGGACCACCTTTGTCGAATCCGATCCAACTAAGGTGGGAGAGACAGACACCCGCCAGCCATCTTTATGCAACAAAGTCACATGTCAGTCGATGGAACTGGTCTCTCGTATGTGGACGAGTAAGGTTGGTCCAGGCCGCTTCATCCCACAATACCGCTGAATCAAGAAAAGACCAAGGGAGGAAGCAATCTGAGCATCAATGCCCACAAACTCCTTTGTGTTCTACTCGTGATCTCATCTACGCATAGACCTCGCTCTGATACCACTGTTGGGGAACATTGCATGGGAAACAAAATTTTTCCAACGCACATACAAGATCTATCCATGGTGATGAGCATCTACGAGAGGAGAGATCGGATCCACATACCCTTGTAGATCGCTAAGCGGGAAGCGTTAAGAAACATGGTTGATGTAGTCGAACGTCTTCGCGATCCAAATCGCAAGCCGTCCCGTGATCCAATCACGATCTAGCGCCAAACGGACAACACCTCCGCGTTCAGCACACGTACAGCTCGATGACGATCTCCACCTCCTTGATCCAGCAAGCGAGGGTGGAAAGGTAGATGAGTTCTCCGGCAGCACAACGGCGTGGTGGCAGTGGTGGTGAACTAATCCGGCAGGGCTTCGCCGAGCTTCTACCCGGACTAATCTAGAGGAGAAAACGATCTAGAGGGAGAGAGGGCAGCACGTGGCTTTTCTGTGGCCACCCTCCAAACCCCCCACTATATATAGGAGGAAGGGGAGGGGGAAGGCAACCCTAGCCCCTCCTCCAAGGAGGGGTTCAGCCGAACCAAGGGGGGGGGGGAGTCCTCCCCCCACAAGGACTCCTCCTCCCACAAGGAAGGTGGAGTCCTGGGTGGACTCTTTCCCCACTTGGCCTCCTCCCACCTCCTATGCATGGGCCCTTAGGGATGGTTGCCCAACCCACCAGGGGATGGTGCGCCACCTCCTAGGCCCATGTGGCCCCTGGGGTGAGTGGGCCCCTCCCGGTGGATCCCCGGAACCCTCCCGGCACCCCCGGTACACTACCGGAAATACCCAAAACTTTTCCGGTGACCAAAACGGGACTTCCTATCTATCAATATTTACCTCCGGACCATTCCAGAGCTCCTCGTGACGTCCGAGATTTCATCCGAGACTCCGAACAACCTTCGGTCACCAACATACATAACTCAATACTACTGAAACATCACCGAACGTTAAGTGTGCAGACCCTGCGGGTTTGAGAACTATGTAGACATGACCGAGACACCTCTACGATCAATAACCAATAGTGGGACCTGGATGCCCATATTGGTTCCTACATATTCTACGAAGATCTTTATCGGTTGAACCTCTATGTCAAGGATTCAGTTAATCCCGTATGCAGTTCCCTTTGTTCTTCGGTATGTTACTTGCCCGAGATTCGATCGTCGGTATCTCTATACCTAGTTCAATCTCGTTACCGGCAAGTCTCTTTACTCGTTCCGTAATACAAGATCCCATGGCTAACCCTTTAGTCACTTTGCTTGCAAGGCTTATTGTGATGTTGTATTACCGAGTGGGCCCTGAGATACCTCTCCGTCACACGGAGTAACAAATCCCAGTCTTGATCCATGCCAACTCAACAAACACTCTCAGAGATACCTATAGATAACCTTTATAGTCACCCAGTTACGTTGCGACGTTTGATACACACAAGGTACTCCTTCGGTGTCAGTGAGTTGCATGATCTCATGGTCATAGGAACAGATACTTGACATGCAGAAAACTATAGCAATAAACTGACACGATCATATGCTACGTTCATAGTTTGGGTCTTGTCCATCACACCATTCTCCTAATGATGTGATCCCGTTATCAAATGACATCTCATGTCTATGGCTAGGAAACCTCGACCACCTTTGATCAACGAGCTAGTCTACTAGAGGCATACTAGGGACACAGTGTTGTCTATGTATCCACACATGTATTTGAGTTTCCAATCAATACAATTATAGCATGGATAATAAACGATTATCATGAACAAGGAAATATAATAATAACCACTTTATTATTGCCTCTAGGGCATATTTCCAACAGACGTTGGCCGTGGACATCACCTCGAAGGCCTGCTCCCTTGACATGATTCTGTACTCTAGCGCGTACAACTCCTGCGTGTCGGCGGTGGGCACGAAGACGTGTGTGCCGCCGAGAAGCGGGTTTGGAAGAAGAGGGACGGTGGCCAGTCCAGCAGTCTTGGTGTCAAACACCATGGTGCCAGGGTGCCTGTTGCTTGCGATGAAGATGCTACTGCCCTGGGCAGTGAAGTTCACGGGATAAACAGGTGTAGGTGACACTAGCCGGACGACCGGGGGTCTAGGTCCAGGTCCGAGCTGCTATCCAAGGCGTCAATGTCAATCTTTCTGATGGTAAAGCCCTTCGTCCAGTCATCTAGCACACCATAATTTGTGGAGCAACGCTGGATGACAGAGGCAGGAGGTGGAGCAGCTTCGTCTTGCACGGAGCTTTGGTGGAGTTGTGAAGTAATGCCTGGCCGACAGGTGCTACGCTGAGTCATGCCTGGTTGGCAGGTGCTACGCATGACAGTTCTTCCAAAGTCTTCGTGTCTGGACGGATGAGCGCAGGGCGGTGGCGCCGTTGGGCGTCGTGGTGGCATCGACAGATGTCCGGACTGGCAAGGATGATGCGGATCTCTCTCCTGAAGATGGGTCAGTGGTCCAATGATGATGGCGGCTTCTAAAATGTGTGCATGTGGTGTGCGCTTTAGGTCTGCTGCATCGGCTGTTGGTCCCGATACGTTATGTGGACGGATTGGCAACGACACCGGTTTTAGATATGGGGAGTGAGAGCACTCCACATTATCGAGTTTGTAGGTGTGAGTGATGGCTTCAGATGGATTAATGTATGTTCTTGTCAGACCTTTGTGGAATAATTAATAAAGATGGATGCATGCATCGATTGATGCAGAGGCCGGGAGTTTAACTTCCTTTTCCAAAAAAGTCATCTAGCACCAGATAGAGGTGTTTCTGCTTGTGCACAGGCCGCAACCTTTTGTCGGCTGGGTCACGGTGGTTTGCCGCCCCCTGCCGCCGCTTGTGCTTGGACATCCCTCCTCCCAAGATCTGCTCCTCCGAGTTAATATTATGATTCATCACTGAGGTCGCGTTCGCCTAAAGACTCGATTTTGGTCGCAATCAAGGCGTACGGGAACACACAAAAACAGACCTGAAATAGGCCCAGTCTGCAATCGATCTTGCAAAGGCTTCCGTGACCTAATCTGCAGATACATGATCTATTTGTAGACCGGCCCTAACACGTAGAATCCAAGCCGTCCGCGTGTTTGAATTAGAGCCGGTCTCGTATATCTGGAAATGATCAAGCCACAGGTGTCTACACACGATTTTCTTCGGTAGGCCAAGTACTAACCGTTACCGATTTTTTTGACCATGGAAACTGCAGGGCTTGGCCCCACAACATTTTATTAAAAAGAGCAAACAAAGTCATATGTACAGATCCACAAGATGTGGAAAAAGAACAAGGAAGAAAAAATAAGCTAAGCTACAAGGGAGAACAAAAGAAAAACATCCTCAAGGTGGCAGGAAAGCAATCCAGTGAAGAAGTTCCTCCTTGTGTCTTGATTTTATCCTGTGTGCCATCAGGGAAATATCATGAATGAATCCATCCTTCCATCTACCAAAAGATGGTCTTATCTTTCTGAAGATTTTATCATTTCTAACCATCCAGATATTCCACCAGGTTAGAAAGACCACTTCTGCAAAGAAAGGCTTAGCAAACTCCTTTCTGGCATGGACTGCAATATCCACCATATCAGTGCTGGAAGACCAATCAATCTGCAAGTAGTTCCAAACTCTGACGCTGAAATTACATTGGAAGAACAGATGATTTCTGTCCTCCAGACGTTACCGATTTTTTGTACCGGTTTTATTTTATTTTAGTTTCTTCTGTTGGTTTTCCAATTTTCTTTTTTCCTCTTTTTCTTCTCTTCATTTTTTACTCTTTACCATTTATCTGATTTCTGTTTTCCTTTGTCATTTTTTTAACTTTTAAAATTCGCGAAGATTTTGAAATCGTGGATTTTTAAAATTTGTGGTCATTTTTATAGAATAAGACTTTTTTCAATTTCATGGTTTTTCTTAAACTCTTGAAGATTTTTGAAATTCAAGAATTATTAGAATACATATTTTTAAAGTCAAGATATATTTTTAGGAAATATCAAAGATTTTTAATTTTTGCCTTTCTATAAATTTGTAAGCATTTTTTAAATCCTCCATTGATATAACTTTTAAATCTGTCAAAACCAATCCTGCAACGGGTTACCAACCGGAAAATTCTAGGGCTCCTTGCTCACATTTCTTTTAGACAATCTCGCAAGCTTTTATTCAGACATCACAATGTTTACAAAGATGACCAAAAGATTCTCAGGGTGGCCTAACCAAACATGACGGCCATGCTTCGCTAAATTGCGAGCCTCGAAATTCAAGCTCCTAAACTCGTGAACAAAATAGCAAGTAATAAAAGAACTACTATAGTCTACGATTTCATGGATGATAGCACCATAGGTAGCCATGTTTCGATGCTTGATATCTTCCATCACCACTTTGCAATCAGACACAATGTGGATTTTCTGCAAGTTAAGGCCCTCGGCGAGCGCTAGAGCCTCTCGAATTGCCAACGCCTCAAGTGTTGGGGGGTCATAGATGCCTTCGAAGACGATCACTGAAGCTCCAAGAAACGTTCCCTCCTGTGGTCGGCAGAATGCCACAACGGCTCCATAGTGATGATTCCTAGCCACTTATGCATATGTATTTGTCTTTGACAACATCTGCGGCGGTTGTTGCCAACAGGTCGGTATCACCACTAGTGCTCCCCGCACTACCAACGGTGTGTTGCCAGCTTTGTCCACTACCTCTATGTCAGCCAAAAAAGACATGATAAAATGATGAGTTGAGATAGGAATGCGTAATACATCTTCATATATGGCCTTTCTTCTTGATCTCCATACTGACCATAGTGTAACCAGCAAACACAAGAATTCCCTCTCAGATAATGTTTCCTGCATAGTGAAGATCCAGTTCCTCGCATTGCTATCTTGGTTCAAGCTCGTTTGCTCAACCAGACATTCATCTGCCAAGGACCGAATAGTTAAGGTCATTATGCAGCCCATAAGTGCATGCCTCTAAGAATCTCGTGCACCCCAGAGGAGACGAGTGAATTGCAAAAAACATCGTCATTGAAGGCTAGGTTTGCTGGAACCACGGTTCTACGGGTTTGTGCCAAAAACCACTAATTTTGCGCTTAATTTTTTGCAAAAAACACTAGTCGCCCAATTAGCTCGTTTTAATCTAGATTATGACATGTGTGTCCCGCCTCTGTCGATGTGGCAGCACTATTCATGCGTCCGAGCCGTTAGACGGCGTTAGACGCCGTCGCTCGAGCCGCGTCGAGCCGGAAGTCTCTGTCTTCTCACTCTCCCTCCCCGCTCTCACCTCCCAACCCCTTTCCTTCCCCCGCACACTCTCTCCTCTCCCTACACATGGCGGCGGCGGCGTTGACGACGACGGGTCTGGTCACGGCAACAACGATATGCCAGCAGAGCCAGCAGAGGAGGGGGATATCTGCGGGAGCTCAAACCCTAGCGCCCCCTCTCATCACAACAGCCAACCACTGTAGGGATCGAAAGTAGGTATAGAGGAGGGGGGGTGATTAGACTACTTGACCAAATAAAAACCTAACATTTTCCCAAATTAATTGGTTGGCAGTTTTTAGCAATTATAACATATCAGGTTCACCCTACACATGCATGTCTATGAGTATTGCAGCGGAAAGTAAAGACCAACAAATGTAAGAGGATAAGGGTAGGAAGATCAAACGCAATTTGGAGACACGAAGATTTTTCCCGTGGTTCCGATAGGTGGCGCTATCGTACATCCACTTTTATGGAGACATCAACCCACGAAGGGTAACAGTCGCACGAAGGGTCCACGAAGTAGCAACCTTGTCTATTTCATGTTGGCCTACGTCCACGGAGGACTAGCCTTACTTGAGGTAGATCTTCATGAAGTAGGTGTTCTCCTTGCCCTTACAAACTTCTTGGTTCAACTCCACAACGCGAAGTAGGAGGCTCCCAAGTGACACTTAACCAATCTAGGAGGCACCACCCTCCAAAAGGTAATAGATGCGATAGTAACGATGAACTCCTTGCTCTTGTGTTTCAAATGATAGTCTCCTCAACACTCAATCACTCTCTCACAGATTTGGCTTGGGTAGAAGAGATTGATTGAGTGGAAAGCAACTTGGGGAGGCTAGAAATCAAGATCCATATAGTTGGAGTGGATGATCTTGACCTCAACACAAGGATAGGTGGTACTCTCTCAGAAATTTGGATATGGGAAGCGTGGGTCTGTTCTGAGTGCTTCTATTTCGAGTGGGATGTGGTGGAGGGGGTATATATAGGAATATTCAAAAATCCAACCGTAACAACACTATTTCCCAACTCGGTGAAACCGAAGTGAAAACTCGGTTGCACCAACTAGTGCAAAATGGGGCAACTTTGACGTTTCGGTGAGACCGATATATAATTATTGGTGGTACCGATATGAGTGGCCGAGGGCAGTTACACAACTCAATGAGACCAATTCACAATTCTCGGAAATTCCGATTCTTGTGAATGAGGCACCATGTAACAGCCAGAGACCGACGCTCCAGAAGATTCCCGTTTCATTTCCATTCTCGTCGTGTGATTCGTTTGATTGTCGCATTGATCATCGCATCATTCGCATCATCTGCATAGCATCGTCACTCGTTTTTGAAAACTTGCATCTATTCATAGTTGCCGGTTCTCTCCGTTCTTGCCGTTGACCGTTTCGAGACCAACCACACACGCACGTGTCCGCGGCATCGATAAAATATTGTTTTTAAAAGTGCGTGAAAATTATTCTCGGATTGGGTCGAAACTTGGCGTGCGGTCTTGTTATGTTGTAGGTAGACTGCCTGCCAAATTTCGTCGCAATCGAAGGTCATTTGATACCCAAATGTTCAATCGTAGCAGCGTGGTCATCGGTTTATTATCGGACGTTTTTCGGTGTTTAAAACATCTGTCACGGGCCGCAAACATTCCCTCTCATCCCCACCTAGCCCAACTACACATCCCACGTTAGCCCAGCTAGCTCCTCCACTTCCGGACAGTCCGATCGGGATCGAACGGTCCGAAAATGGATGAAAACCCCCCTAACCCTAAAACCTGCCTATTTAAGCAGCTCCTCACGTCCATTTTGGAACCCTAGCCCCCCTGCATCGATTTCCGTGCGTGCCCAACCCGCAGCCACCTCCCTCGTCCTCATTTTCCGCACCCGGAAGACCAGCCGCCACCACTTGGCGGGCAGCCAGTGTCGGCGTTCTGGGACCGGGGGTACCCAGACTTGCCTGCCTGCGGCCCAGCAGAGCTCGAAGTAAAAACATTCGATGATGTTTTAATTATACGAAATAACAGTTTTAGAAAAACATCACCTGATTTTTTCTGCTGGAAGAAATACGGACACCGGTGCTGAGCTTCTGAGGAAAACAGCAGGCATGTGTCCGTAGTAAATGCAGGACGGGGCGGTCGACGTTGCCATGGGCTCTCGGTCACCTCTGTAGCGGAGCACAACCGTGCCCACCATGGTCGTCGTCACGTACGTGCACGTCCCGACGCAGACGATCCCCGGAGACGGTCATCGCCACATACTACTTTTTTTTTCAGCTAGCCTCATCTTATCCTCTCCCCTCTGTTTCTTTTCCTCTGCTGTCGTTGTTTTCTTCAGATAGCAGAAAAGCGGTCGGGTGAAGCGAGGCACGGCGTCCCAGGGCGTCAAAAAAGTGACAGGGCGGCCCCAGGCACGGCAGCAGAAGGCGGCCGAGCGGCTCAGGGTGAGACCGGCGCGAGACCCGGCGGGCGCGCGGGGAGGCGCCGGGCGACGGTGCTGAATGAGCCCGCAGCGGCAAGACAGCAGGCGGGTCCACGCGGGGCGACTCACGCAGCGAGATCGGCGGGTGCGCGGAGGCCGGCGGGCGCCGGACCCGGCGGGCTCGTGGGGAGGCCGGGCGAGCGTGGATGCTCGGAGCAGCCAGCTCGGGGCGGCTCAGGCCTCGGGCGGGCGGCTCGCGGCGCGTCCGCGACGGTGAGGCCGCAACGGCGGGGGCGGCTTGAAGGCGGCCGAGGACTCGGCACAGCTGTCGGCTGAAAAGGCCCCCCGACGAGGCGGCGCGAGAGACGGCGACTCGGGGTGGTGAAACGACCACGGCGGCTGAGGAGTGCCTGCGGCGGCGGCTTGATTCGGCAGAGGCGACACGAGCCGGTGCGGGCCGCTTCGGGAAGCGGCGCGGCGGTCAGTGAGGGCGGCCAGTGCGCGGGCGATGGGGCGAGGTTGAGCCCGGAGCTGGCGACGCGGCCTGACCCGACCGCACGAGGGGAGGCGGGGCTCCAGCTTGGGGAAGGCGCAGGGCGAGGGGAGGCAGAGCCGGCCGTCGGGGCAAATGCGGCGGCTGCTGCGGGGCGGCTCGGAGACGCCGGCGGCTCGGTGAAGGCGGGGCTCCAGCTTGGGGAAGGCGCAGGGCGAGGGGAGGCAGAGCCGGCCGTCGGGGCAAATGCGGCGGCACGGCGGCTGCTGCGGGGCGGCTCGGAGACGCCGGCGGCTCGGTGGAGGCGCGGGAGGCCAGTTCGGGGTGGTGCGACGGGTCGAGGCCGGCGCGAGGTGGCGCGGTGAGGTGATGGAGGGAAACCGGCGCGGCGGCTCTTTGCAGCGGGGAAACGGCCGTCGCGAGACGAAGCGGCGGCTATGGAGGGAGGTGCATGGACGGTGACCCGGCCTGCACGGAGCGGTGGCGAAGCTGGCGTACAAGACGGAGGCCATGGCAGTGAGGCGATGTGGAGCCACGACATCTAGCGGAGGCGGAGCCAACGCACGGGTGGAGGCTGCTGCGTTGAGGCGAGGAGGCAAACTGCGTCGTCTGTGGCAGGTACAGTGGGAGTGCGGCGAACCGGCTCGAAGCGAGCCGAGTTCCCGATAAAAGGCCGGCTTAAGGCGAGGCCAGTCGTGACAGCGGAGGCGCTCCGACGAGATGAGGCCGGTTCTGTGAGGACTTGGCGGCGGAGCCGGACCAGCTTGACGAGGCCACGGTCGCAGAGGAACGATGGTAGCTCGAAGGACCGAGGCGCGTCGGCGGCTCTAAAGCAGGGCCGGAACGGCGCAGCGATGATTTGACGACCGAAGAGCCAGGCCCCGGCGGCTCGGAGGCCGCCGGCGGCTTGGAGGCTCAAGGCGCGATGGCTCAGGACGACCGAAGTGACGGCAAAGGCAGTGATCGGTGAGGCGGCTCAGGGCTGAAACGGGGTCGGCCCGGCCACTGTGCCGGCGGCTGCTCGCAGCGCGGCAGAGGAGGCGACTTGGGGCGCGGTGGCTCGGAATCCGGCACGGCGGTTTGGCGCGCCGCAAAACTTGCGCCGAGAGGCGGACGAGGCGATAGAGGCGGATCGAGACGGCCGTACGAGGTTGAAGTAGAGACCGGTTCGTCGGCGGCGGCTTGCTCGGCGCGGGCGACTCACGGCGAGTGGAGATCGGCGAGTTGCGGCGGTCTGAGCGCACGCAGGCGACTTGTAGATAGGGCGGCTCAACGATGGCGACTCACGAGGTGACTTGCAGGTTTGTGTCTGTGTTTGACACGGTCTGTCTCCACCCGGACTGACTATTGACTGTAGCATAGAACAATTGCCTCCAGATTGGTATAGCGAATACTCGTGGTTGTTGATTTTTGCAGGACTGAGTTTCATCTGATGTACTCAGCTGCCGACCAAACCACCCTTTAGCTCTGATCTGATTCATATTGTCATCGAAACTTTTTTAGTCTTGACTGAGGAACTCGGAGTTGACCTAGATCCTTCCGAAACGGCTCTTCTTCAACCGGAAAAATTGCTAACTCCTCGATCCCTGAGAGAGATCCCTCCAAGAACTCAACACCACAGCGCGCAGGCCCCACGGTGGGCGCCAACTGTCGTGGATTTGTCACGGCAGATGTCCTAGTGTAAGGACTTAGTCGTGAGGTCCGGCGCACGTAACTGGTAGCTTGAGAGGGGTTGAGCGGGACGAGAGACGCGGAGTTTTTACCCAGGTTCGGCCCCTCCGATGGAGGTAAAAGCCTACGTCCTGCTTTGTGTCTTATATTGATGATGATGACGATCTCGGTTACAGGGGTGCGGAGTCGCTACCTCTAATCTCGAGACCCTCTTGTCTGACTATCTTTTCTGACCTGTCTATGAGACCTGTCTATGAGACGTCTAACCTGACCCTCTTGGGGTGACCCGCCCCTCCTTATAAAGGCTGAAGGGGCGGTTTACATATAGAGTCTAAGTCGGATTGATGACTTCCCATCGCGGGCTTCTCTTCATGGGCTTCCGAGTCCTGGGCTTGTAACCCATCCCGGGCGGCTTACACCGGGCGGGTTACAACCAGGGCTTATCTTCAGAGACTCGTCTCCGGGACTGTCTGATAACACTGTTCACCTCCTGGCACTGTAGCGCCGGGTTAACCTCCTGTCACTGTAGCAGCCGGGTTACACCCTGACACTGTAGCAGCCGGGTTACCATCCTGGTACTGTAGCTGCCGGGTCAGCATGTCTGCCGGGTCAGTGCTGTTCTCCGGGTCAGTACTGTTCACCGGGTCAGCATGTTTGCCGGGTCATATCGCGGGGTAATATCCCCGTCAGAAATTGCTTGAAGTTTTCAAACGTTTCAGACTTGTGTTTCATTAAGTAAATATACCCATATCTACTTAAGTCATCAGTGAAGGTGAGAAAGTAACGATATCCACCGCGCGCCTCAATGCTCATTGGACCACACACATCAGTATGTATGATTTCCAACAAGTCACTTGCCCGTTCCATTGTTCTAGAGAACAGGGTTTTAGTCATCATGCCCATGAGGCATGGTTCACATGTGTCAAGTGATTCAAAATCAAGTGACTCCAAAAGTCCATCAGCATGGAGCTTCTTCA